>OX461809.1:81053303-81419979 GCA_949802685.1 Dicyrtomina minuta
TATAGTAATAATGCAGACGGTTGTGGAACATCCTATTATGTATTCTGACTAACACTCCTGACTGACTGAGACTCCGAATCCGAATCTGAATTGTGACGGTGAGACGTTCCCCTATATATTTTTTCTTCTTCTTCTTTTTCTTCTCCTTCTTCTTTCACGGACAGTTTGAAAAGTTGGAGGAAAAATTGGCACAAACATATGCGGAATTAGACTGTGAGAGCTGAGATGAGATGGAGTAGTGTTAGTGAGTAAATGATGGCTAAAATACAAACAAACATTTTATTTAAAGGAAGAGAGATCGAGACAGTTTAACTGGCAGCCGCGCGGCAAAGGGAAACGGGTTTGATATGGCTATGTAGTTAGAAAATAGAAAAAGGAAAATATTACTACACATAATTTAACATAATAATTTCACATATGTTTACATTCGAGCACAAACAAGCTACTTACTACTGTAGTAAAGTTCCCTTTAAAATATTATCCCTATATTCCTTAATAATAATATTCTCTCATCCTTTTATGAGTTGTGTACGGACACACACACACACACACACACACACACACACACAAAAGTTACAAGTTACATAACAAAAATTTAAACTCCCCATTCAGCAAAGTGCTAAGAGCTATCTACCTAATAGAATTTTTAAACAGCTGAGAATTATCATCAACATTTTTATCAATGACCCCGGGACTTTTATCTCTTCTACGAATTGAAATACGGATTCGAATGTGATAGAGCGTAAAGATTAGGACTAAGCTTTTTACACATTCAAGTATTGGCATCCGCATCTCCAAGTAAATAAAACGCCACCAGAACTTTTTTTTCTTTATACTTTATAGATTCTGTTAACTAGTTTACTCAGAGAGAAAGTAAATATTTATTTACAACTGGCGCTACAATTGCGCTTGCCACAAGGACACAGTAAGAACAAAATACAATTTTAGGAAAAAGTAAATGGTTTTAAAAGAACACAAGAAAATTTTTGCAATAGTATAATTTGTAGAAACTAGCTTTCAGATAAATTCTTATTATATAGATGATTATGAGCAATACGACACGAGCCTCGAATGGTAGCAATCACTATTTCATGTATTATTGTAGAAGGAAGCCGCATATCTTTTCGAAAGGACTCAAAAAAGGCTGGAATAGTACCACGAGCACCCACAAGCAAACCTATGACTTCAAGATTCTTAAGCTGGTATTTTTCAAGAAAGTAAGGAATACATGGATTGTAATGAGCTTGCTTTTCCACGTTAACCTCATCAGCTTGACCAGAATGTTGCTCCATACGTATAGTAGGATCTAAAATATATCCAGACTTTGACTCAGTACGCCAGCAGATTATATCCACACGTTTAGAGGCCCCATCAGTAACTTCCTCAAACACATTCCAATCCAATGTCCTCAGATGCTTGGCAATTATTGATCTTACTTCATGATGTCTTATGTTTCTTAGTAAGCTTCCAACGTGGCATTTCCCCAGAACATGTGCAAGGGTTTCTTTCTCTTTGCAGTGTCTGCAAAGGGATGATTCTAGAGAACGACCTGGAATTGCTTTAACAGGATAAACATTAGCGCTCATTTTCAATATATTCAACCACTCTGAGGAGGTTAATCCGCATTTGTTAATGATAATTTTGTTTGCGTATGGGCAGTCTTTATACATTTCAACCCCTTGTCCTCGAAGCGAAAATGTACACCATTTTTCAAACTCTTTGTTCCTCAAAGATTGACGTAAAATTTTTGCAGGCTTAGTTTTTGGAGAAGATTCAACCTCAGCTTGAATTGTCTCTTCATCAAGCTCCAACGCTTCAATGCAGCTTTTCATTTCAAAATTTAGATCTTTGACAAATGGAACGTACGGATCAGTCGAACTTAACAAAACAACACATATATTGTAATGTTGTATAAATGCTTCCCAAGTAGAGCGCATTACTTGTAAGCCCCTGTGCTTTGTTGAGCAGTACAAAAGAGCGTTAGGAGAATCATGCGGAATTGCCAAAATTTCTTTAACTGAACTTCGTATTAATTTGTCTAAATCTTCTAAGAATTTTTTCGGGAGTTTATTTAGAGGAGCAGTTTGAAGGGAGTAAGTTAAACATGGCCAAAGATACTGGTTTATGATACCGATTTTTTGATTAGGAAACAACATAGGGGTCCCAACAAGGTTCTGGAGATCTTTCGAAAAGTTTTTTATTATCTGTGCTGGATCAAAACTAATTTCATTTTTGAAATTTACCCCCAAATATTTAACTGCTTCTCCCTCTTTAATGGCTTCAATTTTATTATTAATGTCAACAATTAGGGGCTCCTCACAAAGTTTCCCTTTTTTGATGTTAATTACTTTGCATTTTTCAATATTGATTTGGTAACCAACTTTGTTAAAATTTGCAATCGCAATTTTAGTCAGCTCTTGAGCCCCTTTGATGGAATCAGAAGCGAGAGCTACATCATCAGCAAACCCTCTACCGGCAACTTTTGGGACATCCTTATGAAGAAAGAAACCATAAGCATTGCTAACATCTGTTTCATTTAGCTCCTTCATCACATGGTCAATTGAGATGTTGAATAACTGCGGAGACAGAGGCGAACCCTGAAACACTCCTTTTTGGACCTGAATTGGCAAAGACATACCGCAACTTGTTTGGATTTGAGCTTCATTATTTTCCATGAGTTTTAAAATGACACTTCGGAGTTTAGATGGCATGAGCTTGACATTTAAAGTATGAGCTGTGTGAGAATGAGATGTTTCTTCAAAGGCTTTACTTACATCCAAAAATACAATGCAGCAATCTGACTTTTCCTTCTTAGCCTTTTGGAGGCAGGCATTAACAATAGATGTATTTATAAAAGTCCCAGGACATCTAGAGAAACCAACCTGATTTGCATTTATAGACACGTGATCCTGCAGTCTTTTGTCCAGGACCCGCTCAATAATTCTTCGTAATATAGAGCAAATAGAGATGGGTCGCCAATTGCCTATGTCATTCTTGTCTCCCTTTTTGTGAATAAGAATAGTCCGGGCTTTTCGAAAACCATCAGGAATAATATTCCAAGTTTCCATGATAGTGCCAATTAAAGCAATGCTGGTTACTACTTACTACTACTTACTACTTACTATTCGCAGTCTCTGTACCCATCTGACTGAATATTTCTTAGAGTTATAGAAGGAGACATGTTCAAATTTTCCCGATGATTTATCCATGCAGCTGAGGATTTTGTCACTATGCAAAAGTACCTACCTACATAGCAGTATTAAAAATGTACAGTGCACACTCAGCATCTGTCGGCCTATGGCAAACTATGTAATGTCAGTAGGTTGATATACAAAGAATAAAAGGAGGGGAAAAAATTGGGACGAGAAATTTCTTTTCCGTTTTAAGTTTTTAGGTTGTATACGGCCTACATTATGGAAATATGCCTAGGTGTAGATATATTCAAAATTTATTATATATCAATATAGCTATATACAGCACGACTACACAAATAAATCTGCTCCAGGGGACTCAGGGGAGAGGGGAGATAAATAGACTTACCCGATTTTTTTTGAGAGAGAGTGGGAGGGATGAGTGAACATTTTTATATTTATATCTGCATAATAATATTGAAATTGGAATAATAATAATAATAATACTCACAAAAAAAAATTTGAATGATCAAATGTGTGCGATAATCCTTATATAAAAATTGGATTAATTTACAAGGAAAATGGGGGAAAAAGGGAAAATGAAAAGTGATATAATTTGTGGAGGGGAGAGCTAGAGTGAGAATAAGTTAATCGAGCCCAAGTAATATTATAGGGAAAAGACATTCTTTGCATGCAACCACATTTTCAATTAATTTGTTTCCTGGTGCATTGGATTGAATTGGATTGGCGTGTGTGTGTAGTCGGGATCCATATCTGTACTGTCGTCTCTCTCTCTCTCTTTCTCTATGTGATGTGATGTGAACGTATGGATCTGACTAGTGAGTTCTGTAACTATCGAATTTAATTCCAGTAATTGGTAGGCGTCTCCCTTTCCCATACTCCTTACTCCGAGAGAACTCAGACACACACACACAATACAATACCCATGGAATATCGTGAAGAAAAGATAGACAGCTATGGTTAGAGATCCAGAGTTAGATGAGCCAGAGCCGGAGTGAGAGTCAGAACAGGAGCAGGAGCAGCATAAGGAAGGAAGGAAACCAATGCACAGTCATAGATTCTTTCTGCAGTCTCACTGCATTTACACGCTCAAAAAACTATTTTACGAAATTTCCTAAATAAACCACCAGCCACCAACATATCAATTTACACGTTCAACTCTCTCCAACAACTACAATGTAGTAGCAGTAGTAGTAGTTGTAGTAATGCCATAGTTCCAAATCCGAGGAGAACCAGATCCAGAAAATAAAGCAGTATCATTGTCTCACAGCACCGCACACAAACAAAACTACCTACCACCTTCAAAGCATGTGCCTTATTACACAAGGAGCTAGGTAGGTACATATACATTACATACATACTAGAAGTGTCACAACATCACGATCACCCCACCACAAGGCAACCCAAGTATAACAAAACAAGAGCAGATGAACTGTCCATGTTCCAGTTCTGCGTCAATTTCAATTTCAAAACCATGTTTTACCTCGCTTTGGTTTTCGATATGGTTAAAGTTGGAATTAAACAGAAAACAGTCTGTGGTCTGTCCTTCACTTTTTTCTTTGACACTTGAGTAAATTAATTTAAATTCTAACAAAAGTCTAACGTAATAGTATGAAGCACAAGTATAAATTACACAAGTACAATACAGACTTGGAACTGGAACTAGAATGGAATTGAAAGTGCAGGATATTTATTAAATATATAAGCCTGACTTAATTGTCATCTGCTTCGTATTTCCTGGTTAAATATGTTTACAGGTTAAAGTTTATTACTTGAATGTTGGTGGCGGGGTTTATTTTGCTAAATTAGCTTTTATTCTAATAAACTTCTACTTCTAGGATCTCGTGGCAGTAGTGTGTGTGTGTGTGTGTGGGTGTATGTGTGTGAATAGCTGGAACTGGAAACATATCATGTATTACTACGTATTTGAGAAATATATTTTCAAAAGTTGAAATCAACTTTGGATTGTTGGTCCTTCCTATACGTCAAACACTATTGCTATTGTTTTCTATCATCTATATTGAGACTTATCATTTATAATCTCGTGTTATAATTATTGTACTGGAAGTAAATTCAAATTCGCATTGATATAGCTGAAAATCAAATGACTGCTTTATTATAGCAATAAGTTGTGCCTTTGGGCTATGGCTTTGGATCTATGTAGTACGTCCAAGTCCACGTCGACATTGCGTGGAGGTTATGTTCTGAGTTTGACGCATGAAATCCTACTAATCCCAGTCAAACCAAAGAAAACCGTAAACGAAACCAAAACAGATTTCCATGAGCAATTGAATGGAATGAGGAATTGTTATAATAATGCTATATAAGCTAGGGTGGTATATGGGTGTATGAACTGGCCCTGGTCCTGGTCCTGGTGAGAGAAAGGATATAATACGTGGTCCCTGCTCATGTACAAGCTCTAAACAATGAATATTGTTGGAAATTCTATGGGGAGTTTATGTGTGGATTTGGAGTCGGAGTCGGAGTCGTAGTGAGGAGTAAGTTTTGGGTTGGATTACAGTTTCTTGTGCTTTAGTGTCTTGTGTAAGCTAAAACTAAGTTGACGGTGTCTAATAATAAGAGACTACATTAGACAGACAGAGAGAGAGAGAGAGTTTTGAGGTATAATTTAGAGTTAGGAAATTCGAGGTGACTCTATGAGAAGTGTAAATAGAGCTCAAAACTCTAACTCTATGGAATTATTGCGAAGGAATGGATTTGTGGCTAACGATGATGATGAGGAGGAAGACGACTAGGATGACATGGGTTGGTTTTGGTTTTGGTTATCTTGGTACGACTGTCGAAGTCGAAGTCGAAGGCACAGTGTACAGTGGTGGTTGTGTGGTATTAGAAAGCGGAGATTTCTGTACACAATATCCGACCATTTGTCTGTCCATGGAGTCAAATCAACGCCCACTGCATCACATATACATATAAATATATCTCGAATTTTCAGTAGTAGCCACTCCACTCCCTCCACTGCACTGCCCTGTACAGTCAGTAAAATAGCTAGATCTCTTCCATATATTAGGTAACCTCCACCTTATATTATTTTCAATTATATATCATCCGCAATACCCACAACGATAGAATGACGGTGAGAGTGCGGAAGACATAGGGAACAGACAGTAAGGCTCTCAATTTAGCTCACTCAATATTTGCTGCTGTCTCTGTCAGCTTCATTAGTTGTTAAAGCCCGAACCAGATACGACCGCACCGACTACCGACACCGAACGACCGACCGACGAACGGACCAACCGAACCCGCGCGCCAGTCCATAGCTCCATAGACTCGCAGTCACAAAAACAACGTCATTAGCACTTGGACTTCTCAGTTATATATATATATATTTTGACAAGACAAATTCGGGTCCAGTCCGAGAAAAATAGAGAGAAAAACACAGCCAAGACCATGATGATGATGACCGCTGACTACAAATTAGATTCGACATTTAGCGGACTTTGGTAATTTTGGGAGTCATGGGGAATTTCCTAAACCTGGATTTAGCTCTGTATAATTGCATGTGATGAGTTTATTATTGAATAGTCTCCAAAGGCTCATATCGAAATCGAAATATCGACCAACAGGTTCTTCTTTCTATTACAACATTAATTTCCCCACACATAACTTCTCTCCATTAAATTATGTAGAAACTTATACGTTCAATTTTTTGGCAGTCTGTCTGCTGCAGTAGGATAGAATAAATCGGATAAAAATGCCATACTCTAGTCTCGCACTGTGTCTAATGTATGCAAGTGTACTGTATAATTTCCAACACTTGAAGGGTAATTTCATCAAAACAAAAACTAAGTCGTGGATTAAATTTGTGGAAAGTACTAATATTTTATTATTTTTCCGTGTCTCTCAGTGTAATAACAAGTTGGTTTTTCAATCTCATTTTCTTATAATATAATGCGGAAAAAAGGAGAGAGAGAGACAGAGTAGATTAGGAATGAGGAAACAAAAATACGTGCTCACGTCGTACATATCTGCATGGGAACGTTGGATTTAGGATTTAGATACAAAATCCAAGTGGAAAAAAAGAGACGAGTGTGTGTGCATTCAGGAACGAAGAGATAGTGGGAGAAAATAATTCGGAGCCAAAACGAAAAAAAAAAGCGCCAAAAACCTCTTCTCATTCTCATACTACTCTCATCTTACTTAATATTATTCGATTTCTGGTGTTATTTTTTTTTCTTGGAAAGCTTCTCTCACGAGCGTGTCAATGCCAATGCAGGACATTGCAGTTCCCGCAGTCACATTATATAGACTGTAAAATGCACTTAACGCTGTATAAAATCTTAGACATGAAGATGCGACAGTGGAATCAAA
Organism: Dicyrtomina minuta; assembly: GCA_949802685.1. NCBI lineage: Eukaryota > Metazoa > Arthropoda > Collembola > Symphypleona > Dicyrtomidae > Dicyrtomina > Dicyrtomina minuta. The sequence goes on from OX461809.1 coordinate 81,060,788, forward strand.
ATCTTTAAAATATTACAAAAAGATTGTTTAGCTTTCCTATTCCTATATTCCTCTACGATTAGATTTTTTTTTTAAACTGACGTTACGAGTTTCGACTCGTAGAGCTGAATGATTTATTTTTACCACATGTATTACATGCATATTGTGAATGTCGAGTTCTTCTCTTGACGACTTAATAAAGAAAACGCGAGCATTAATAGCGGAAAAGAAAACAACCCCAATGAAGATGCATAATTTCTTGGTGGGTAAATTTATATTACCTAGATACTGTAGAGGCTGATGTAACATTTTAGCATATGAATTTTTTTTGAGGTGAGCTCATATACAAGCTAAAAAAGATTTGAAAATCAGGAAATTTAAATCTACATAATATATTATGTGTGTGCTGTGGATTATAATAATCATAGCACTAGTAATAATACATAACGCAAACGCTCCTACTAGAGTACATTTTAAATTCAAAATGTAAAAAATTTTTAAAGAGTTTTAAATTAAATACTGGGAGAGAATATGAAACCTTACGATGGAACTTATCCCACCTTTGGGACGGATAAAATTTATCATCAACTTTAGATTTTTGAACGATGAAAACACGAGAAAAAAAAAGACACTCACTTCTCTCATATGTGTGATACTCCTCCTGTCCCTCATACAAGCAGCGCAGTACTTTATATGTATGTAGCTATAAAACCCAGATAATGTATGTACCCCGTTTAAACTTATATGGATGGATAGCCTATGGATTTAGTCTTCCTCTTTGATGCATTAAATCATAAAGAATGTGTATATAGGGTGTAGAGTGGAGAATCCATGGACGTGTAATAATCTCAAAGGTAGGATTATACACGCCGCGAAATGTATTATAAAAAAAATACAAGAGTCTCGTCTAATTTACATAAAAGGATGAATGGTCAATTAAATTGCGGAGGCTACAGGGAATGGCATGCATAAGTTTTTCATTATCAATAAATATACCGCAAAACCGTTTTCATACTTAAGTATGGGTGTGGACTTAATAATTTTTAAAACCATACGACGATACGATACGATACGAAAATGAAAAAACGAAATATACGATGAGGAAGAAAATGACGACGGAGAGAGGGGGGGGGAGGGGTACAAAAAAAATTACATTAGAAACATTACAATCCAAGTGTAGTAAATGGTGAAACTACATCATACATAGAACGATACTGTTGAATGTAGAACCGTGGAGGAGCATAGAACTTACTATAGCGTTAGAACGTAGAAAGAGCGTGGAACGTCGTAGAAACGTACAAAAGACAGAGAGAGAGACAGAGATGAGGAAGGGAGACAGGATGATTGCCCAAAGTCAGAATCTTATATAAGAGAAAAAAGTTTTGCATAAATAAACCATTCTTGTTAGTGATGGGGTACAGTGTACATAGGATGAACGTGTGATTTTCAGCTGTTCGTCATCAACCCACACGTTCCATAGTTCCCGTCTCACACACACAACTCTTCCGTCTACGAAAATCTCACCATCCGTCCATCCATTACATTTTTATAAATTAACGAAATACATTACAATCAATTTCAATTCCTCTTCCTTTTTGACTCTGCGTACATCCCACAATTATTGCTCTTACGGAGCCCTATTCTTTCAATGACCACTGTAACTAAAAGCACTGTTTAATTTCTTTTGAAGGGACTGCACTTTTCTTGCATAGGTTCAAGCGGAACGAATTCATAAATGATCTTCCTATATACAGTATATACGTATTGGGAAATATTACAAAAATAATAGTTTTAATATTAACCACTGTAATTTATATGTTCTAAGCTGTCCATTTTTCAAAGTGAATATTTTGTTAATTATTATTTTTGTAGTCGTAGTCACATACACATCCCACATAATAATTTAAATGTCCGTGGTCAGATTCAAAGTTGACAATGACAAAATATTTTAATTAGTGACGGAGTCCTTTAGTTGCAGCAGTTGTAGTTGTACTTGTACTTGGTAACCTAACACCTGTACCTCCATACTACACTGATAGTTTACTCTACAATGATAAGGACCGGCAAGGTGGAAATGTATGAACTTAACGACTGGAAACTGGAAATTAATAAATTAAACAAGATAGTTCTGCAATCACCACACAGTATCAGTATAGCATTCGGAAGTCATTTGATTTATGGAATAGTAAATTGTAATGATACTAACGGAGAGCAGGAATTACATTATGTCTTGTACATTATTACGACCATTATCATTAAATTTGAATAATACAATATTTTATTATGTCTGTGCCTATACAGTCATACATTGTGCTCGGAGACTCAAAGAACCTATCGTAATTTGTTGTCAGTCAGTGCCCTGTGTGAACTTGACATTTTCACGAGTTGTTGTTTGTTGCTGAGAAGTAGAAAAAAAACATAGGTATTATAGTAGGTACACATACCAATATATATTTTATACGAAGAAAAAAAATTGTAAGTTTTTTTCTTCCGAGACTTTTTACCTTGTTGGAACAGTTGAATGGACGTTCATGTCTTTCCTATGGAATGGTTTGGTTTGGTTTAGTTTAGTAAAAGAGGGTAGAGAAGGATAAAGGCAAAGGAGCTAGCTGAACCATTGAAAACAGCTTGAGATTTTTCAAAAGAAATTATGTATAGAGACAGTCTATGGAGTGTAGAGAATAATAATTGTTTCGTCTCAGCCATTGGTTTTTAAACAACCTTAACACTTAATGTGAATGTGAGGATGGATGATAGGATGATGATGATGATGATGATGATGACTGTTCAAAGAAGGCGAGGGACGGAGATGCTCGGAATGATATAGGATAATATGATAGTGCGATGTGCAAAGTGCGAGTGAGTTAGATTAGGATTTAGCATTATTTGGATTTAGAGGAGCAGTGCGTGGAAACTGGATGAGCTCTCGTCATGTGTAATATATCATTGTTGGAGTCTCATCCTGATAGAGTATTGTACTTCCCAGTCCCTGTGTGTAAACGCAAAAAGAAGCTACTACGTAGGTACGTACGAACGTACGTACGAACGATGAGAGGTTAGGCAGGTACAGAGCGCGCTAGCTGATACAGATACGAGATACTGTGTGGACAGAGGAGATAGGAAAGAGATAGACGAGTGAGAAAATGCACGGTAATTTTTACAACAATGCCGTTTTGTGGTTCTTATGCAAAAAGTAATAAGCTTGGTTACTCAACCTCAGAAACGTCGGACAAACTACAAGTACAACTACGACTACGACTACGACTACGCGACTACGACGATGACGACGGCCACAACGACGTACAAGGAACGATACTCCACAATTCTTTTCCACCTTCATAGTTTATGTACCTAGGTAGGTAGGTAGGTACATACATTTGAGGTAGAGATTACGTGTCTGTGTTATTTCATCCCCCGTCCTTAGAGTGTGATCATCGTACTGTTTGCTAGTTGGAAAGGTGGGGTGGGGGGGGGGGAGCTGTAGCTGTAATGCTCATTGTCAGATATGAAATATACCCAACTAGTCTAGCATAGCCCCATCATCCCCACCATCTCAACTCTCATTTCCCTTTCTCAACAACTCTCAAAACTCTACACAATCGAGAAGGAGGCAACTACAACACATTCACCTCAAGTTCATTAACTTCTCTGATGGCTTCGTCTCTTGTCTTCTTGGAGTCTTGAACAAGTCCAAAGACCTTTTGTCTTCGTCTCCTCCACTCACTTCATCTTTCGTGGTCTGGTCACTCATCTCCAATTCCAATTCCAATTCCAAATCTTAATACAACTCCAGCATGCGGAGTCAACCTACGTACCTACTTGAATGGATTAAGAAAGGAGGGGTTCATATCTCCTCTCATCAGTCTTCAGTCCTGGTGCAGTTCTTCTACGTAGCTACCTACATACCTCTACCTATGCAATATTTGTGTGGAGAGAAACAGAATTGACTTGCTTTGATTTGATTTGAGACTGAGTGTACTATAGGTGATGAAGACTTTGTCATGCAGTATATACGGGTTTAAAAAACTTCCCAAACAATTGATGCTTATGTACAGAGCGTCGGTCATTACCTGTACCGATACCAGGACCAACACCAGCCCCAGTACCAGTAATCTTATTGGAATTGAATTTAGAGGTTTGAATTGGCAAAGCTACTTATCTACGTGCATGATTCGACACCGTGTGAGTTCAGTATACTTAATGATTATTATACGGTGATATGTGATTCAAATTCCAATCTTACAATTAGTATATGAATGATATACAGTGCTGTATTGTTTTTAATGAACGGAGCACATAATTTAAATTGGAGGGATGATTTTCGCCACGTATGCACGTTGTGTTTATTTTGTCCCTGTTTTATTTCTCCCTCGTCGTCGTTTTTTTCGCGGTCGTGGTCGTCGTTGTGGTCCGCCGCCTCATCTCTATTCCTTGGGTTGTTCGAGTTCGAATATTCTGACTGTGAGTATATCCATCTGATAATGGAATTCGAATTTTGTGTGATAAGATGAAGGAAAGAGGGAAGATTGCAAATACAGATACAGATCTCAAGAATGAAAAATAAGAAACAACCCTCTTATGGTATATCTATGTGTATAAAAATATCTTAGTATTTTTCGTGAGATTTCGAACCAGAGCCAGATCCAGGACCAAAACCAGAGCCGTGCTCCAAGACTTTTTGAGTGTTTGCACGGATCAGAATACAATCTTTCGGAGTGGATTGCTAGTGTTTCGAGAATTGTTTCATGTGTACCTACCTCCCTACTATATGGAATATGAGATGGGGTCTCTATCTGTACACGTAGCTTCCAGATAGATGTAAAATAGTTTTGAAATGGAGTCATATGATTGTGGATTTTGGAAGTGGCTGATATCCCTTTGGAATGTTAATACATACAATGCAAATTTTGAGAGGGCTGCGCCTCTTCTCATATGATGATGATAAAACACTGCTTCGAACCAATGGAAACCAAATGGAGACTCAGACCCAGACCCAGACCCAGAGCCAGACCAAGACCAAGACCATGGACCAAAAATCTCAACTCAACCACTAACACTGCTCTAACTTTGTTAGCCTTTGAGATGAAGCCATTCGTATGCTAAAAAGTGGTTTATGTACACTAAATACTCACATAGTTTATACATGGGATGCAAATTCATTCCAAATCTTCATAGGACAATGCCTCCTGTCTCTCTCTCTCTCTCACTCGAAACTTTAACTCCCAGTCTAAACTCTATATATGAAACTACTTACTTAACGTCTTTCTTCTTTTTGTCTCTCCAATTCTATTTTGTGTGTGTGTGTGTGTGTGTGTCTATCTTTCACTTAAAAATATATATAATGATATGTAACCAAAAAGTAAATTAAAGTTTTACATTTTATGACACTCTACTATACAGTTTACAGATATTTACTTCTTGACATTCATCCTTTTGTCCCATTTTTCCTTGTGTCATTTACAATTATCTGTAGAATGTGTGACACCTAGAGGATTTAGTAGAGCTATTCGCGGCTTTAGGAATGAAAAATCAGTGCATTGCATTGTTATGCATTTTCAATTTTCAAGTCTGGTGACGGCGACGATTCTGATCTATATGAGTATGCACTCATAATTATCTTCATTAATCATCAATCCTAATTCCCAATTTATAGCATAGTTATAACATACACTGAAATACTAGGATTCTTTTTCTTTTCAATTTTTCCCGATAAGTATTTTTGTGTGTGGTTTTTGACAATCAGTACAGTACACACACAATCAAAATAAGAATGAATTCAGTGTATGGCACAGTGTATTATTTTATTGCCTTTTTTGTGTGTGTATTTTATTGCATTGTATTGTATTGTGAAAAAACAATTTTGTCGGGGGAGTGGATACACTGGATTCGTTTGGGTTTGGGTATACGTAGTGGTAGTAGTTTTATATGCTATGGGTGCCATTCATGGTTAGTCTGTTGGTGATTATAATTATGAGCATTACTGAAGACGAAGAAAGATAATACAAGATTTTGTATATACTATGTCTGCAATACAAATATGTCCGGGATGGGTTCGCTATGGTCATGCATGGCATGGTATGGTATGGTATGGGCAGGGACATAGGGCAGGGATCTAAGGAGGGTTGAGCGATCATAAAACTATTATTTATTTTTCCCGCTAAGTGATTTATTTTGAAAAAAAAAATATCATGTTTACGATGTAACATCCTCGGATATGGATTTCTACGGGATGTTCAATAAAGCCAAAATAGGTATGTGTGTCTATGTAGGATTGAGACGGGTATGTATTGGGGGATGTAATATAAGATAGGTTTTCTCCATGGTGGATGGAAGATGAAGGCAGGTCAAAGTATTATTTATTACTTGACAGACATTAATTTTCTTCACACATTCCACTTTAGGAGAAACGTGATATCAGCGTGATGTTCACTGCTATTACTTTAGTATTGTGTTCAATTCGAATTTTTTTTCGCTCCTCTGTCTGTATGATATCGTGTTTTCCCTGTGGATCCAAACTTTTTCCTACAAATAATAGGAATCGTCCTCGTCCTGGTCCTGTGGTCCTATGGTCCTGCTCCTCTCACTGTAGTAGCCCAGTGCCTATCTGTATGTCTGTAGTTCGTCTTTAACTACTAAGACGCTCTTATATAGTCATAGTCACTCACGTTGGTCCGTTGCGTTGCGTTGGTCGGATTTGGATTTCGGGGATGTGCATTGTAGATACATTATACACTAAATCCAAAAGTATCTGTGCTTTTGGATGGTTACATGTTTCATCACCTACATATCCTCCGTTTTTTTATTATTTTTAAGCGTATAATTTATATATATACACACACATTTACGGCTTTCTTCACTTGTACAGTTCTACTGGTACAGTTCTTCACTACTATTCCACACTTTCTTCAGTTTCTACTACTACTACTACTACTACTACTACCACTACTACTACAGGATCCCATAAAAATTTGTTATTGGAAATTTTTGAGTTTTATACTCAAGAGCGAAATAGTTTTTATTGGGTCTAGTTTGAACGTCAACTTTTCATATGGGCCTTCATCTTCTCCCAGACTCTCTACTGGGATTTGGCTCTCGGGATATTCCATGGTTTTTTTTGAGACGCGATGGTATGGTATATGGTAGCTATGGAGAGAGAGAGAGTGAGAAATAGAAAAGAATTTTTTTTTGGTAGAAAATTTTCAAGTCGCTTGTACAACACTGATTGTATGGGAATGGGGAACAAAACATCTCATTCTTTTGAGTGCTTTGCCCAGAAATATAGGTAGACATACAATTCAACTGATTGTCAGTTCCCTCAGCTTTTCTTTTCCATGATGTACACATTCCGAGTTGTTCTTCTTCTTCTTCGTCTCCCAGCTTCTGACTCAGAGTCACAGTAACTTTATTTTTAGGGACAGTCTCTATGACTGTTGTATGTAGGTACGTATATATATTTGACTCTAGGACAATCCTAGAAATGAATCGAAATCGACGAAGACGAACGCATACACTTTTTTTTCCACCCGCATCTCTCTGTCTCTCCCTCGTTTTCTTTTACACACCCAGATTTTTAGTTTTTAGTTCTGGTCGTTGTCCTGTTGTCTCTCGGCGGATCTCCTCGATTTGTATCTGGATAAACGTGAGAGAGAGGGAAGAGAGGACGAGGATAGTTTTGCATTTTCGCCCTCAGGTTTTATTGCCACATTTATTGACAAGTTTTTACACTCGAATAAAGGTTCGTGTCATGATTCTCAGATAGGATCGGTATCGGCTTTGACTGGTAGTATAGTCGAGGTGGAAAGGGGCAAATGAGATAGTAAAGACGTTGAAGAAAACAACAACAACAACATAGGAGGATTGCTCCGAATAAATCCATTTCATTCCGGTCCACACATTGTAACTATACATATTGATATGGATATGAAATGGAGAATAGAATACATTTGGGGGTTTGGTATATTTTTTTGTCTCTTTGTTTTCAGATATTTCAGTCAAGTCAATCTTGTTATGTTATATTGTTTTTGTTTTGGCGTGTCAAACATGTTCAATGACACTGAACTCCACCTCAATATTCCAAGAGGTTTTTTCCCTTCTATGCTCCTATAACCATGCTAAAAAAATAAATTCTATTCTATAAAATATAATATGTACCTACCACCACCACCACCACCTAAAGATATCATAGACAGGCTCGTGTCCTCACAATTGACTATTTTAGAAAGGAAAGAGAATTCTATTTGAAATGAAATGGAGCTATGTAATGATCTATGTATTCTTAATAGCCCGCTCCCATCGCCATCCAATCTTTTCTCCCCTCCGACAACTACAGTACACATTCGACTCTAGTAGAACTCTTCTAGAATCCTACTAGAACTCTAGAATTCTAGAATTCTAGAGACCATTTAAGCCGAACAATTCTCACTCAGTCAGTGTAGGGACTACAATATCTAGCACTATATAGCTCTTTTAGCTGGAAGCTGGTATGATGAGAGGAAAAAGACGAAGGCCAAGGTGGAAAACAAGTGCGTGAGCGTTGTGATAATGGACGAAAAATTCAATCAAATTGATATTATTTTCTATGTTTCAAAAAACGTGCCCATTACTAATTGGATTTTTCTTATTTGTTCCTCTGTCCCTGTCCTTTGTCATTGTTTCAGGATCAGGGTGATACCTGCACACATAAAGTATATTTAGACAGAGAGAGAGAGAGAAAGCACATTTGTTGTTAAGCTTTTACATACAATGAATAACATGGACAAAAATAGGAATAGTAAACAATAGGAAAGATGCAGTATATACATAGTAAGTGTGAAGAGATAGTGTTTGTGATATATGATGATTTACCTCCGTGCTTTAATGCTAGTGCTCAGGTCTCTATTAGAGCCCGGGTCATTTCATGCCTAGCTGTACAACCAAAGACAGTAGTAGAATTAAATATATGACTTTCACTCCGGCTGTACATAATGTTAAAAGTTGTGTACTCAGAAATACGCAGAGAGAGAAAGAGACACACACATATTTGGAAATTAGGTATAGATGGAAATGAAAGTCTCAAAGTCTACGGTACCGGTACCGGTACCGGTACCGGTAGACCGGTAGGGAAAGGAGGAGATGATATAAAAAAATATGTCTGAGAAAAATACATCCCAGTCACAGCCTTCCTCCTCACAGCTCAATTTGCCTAGACTTGATGATGCTATATATATGATACTTGATGTCCCCACCAAAACGTGAAATTGCAGTGTGAGTTGCATTTATTACCTTTGGGAAATGAAGGCATGCAACCCAGATTAAACCACCTTAGCCTTCTATTCCAATTTCAGCTTGATTTATACAATGTGTATGAGTCGTCGTCGTCGTCTAATATTTGTGTGTACTTATGTCCTGTATTATGAAGATGGGTATATATTAGGGGGACTCCTGCCATACTTTACAGTTCCATGGGTCCACACACACACACACACATCATACATTTTAATATGGCCAAGGAAATTAGACTTGGATAAAAATAATCTTGTAGCTGAAGTCAACTAAGTTTTTTCCATTTCTTTCTATCCATGCATAAAAGGATTTTTCACGTCTCCATTCCTTCGATCTCAAATCATATTTCTTCTCAACGTAGACGTACGCCTCTACATACCTACCTACCTACCTACCTACCTACCTACCTACATTATGATATGCTGGAGCTATCTAGGCAGGTACAATGATAAAGCACGAGATTCTTTTCTCGCTCCACATTTGTCAATATGTTGGTTGGTTTTATTACGGATTATTTCGACAACATTCAGCAGTACACAGATAAATGGAGAGAAAGAGAGGAAACAGTTCCCTATATATTTCTTTCTATACACTGTACATTACACTATTTCTAATCCAGCACATATATTAAATCCTATATATATGTATGCATATGGCTATACCTCCTGAGAAAGTTTTTTTCCTTATTTCTTTTTTTTTTTGGTTTATTTTTCTTCTTGTGGAATAGTAAAATATACGAATGGGAAAAATACATTACAAGCATAGTGTATATAGATACAGTACAGTAATGTCTATTGCAACTGCAGCAGTGGCAGTGGACGCGTAGGGAGGGATAGCATATAATAAATGCGAAAACTGGTGGAAAAAATGAAAGTCTTGGATAAGGAAAGAAATCCTTATTGACATCTATCCTTTCAATTTGTTATTGGAATTGAATTTTCAATAAGAGACAAGTATTGGGGATCTGGATTCTGAATCCAGATCCAGGAAGAGAGAGAGAGAGAGAGGGGATACATTCAGATTGAGTTGGAGCTAAAGTTGGACTTGGACGACGTGGGAAGAAATAAATAGGCCAATCTACAATCTACAGATACATATGGACTTCTTCTGATATGTCCATATATAGTCAAAAGGATATATAGGTACAAGGGGAATCAAAGTAAAATAAATATACAGATAGATAGGGAGGGAAGATATATAGGTTTTAGTTTTAGTTATAGTCTAGCAGGTTTTAGATTTGGATTTGGATTTAGTAGCGGGGCCAAAGCCGAGACTGAACTGACTGACTATGAGACCCGTTGCACTCCCAAAAAAAAAGTACTACAGGTAGATTTTACATTGAATGGTAATAGAAATGGAAGTGAATTGATATGAAATGAAGATTTTAAAGGTAGAGAGTTAGAGTTCAGAGAGAGATGTTTATTGAATGTACAATTACTCCCGTGTGGGGCTGAGAGCGGGATCGAGGAAAGCCTCTAGTCACATAATATTTGTTTTTATTGTGTGCCATCGCCATGTGTATAAAATGGATGACATTGAGCATGGTTCCCTCGTGAACTTTCTTGCTTCTTGTTGTGTGTGTGTGTGTGTGTGTGTGACTCACTCAAAATACAATCAGGACGTGGAGCCTTTTAATTGTTCCCATTTCCTGGTTGTGGTCAAACCAAAACAATAGATTTTATACATCTCATAAAAATTTTGTAATGCACCCCTTGTTCTTTTTACTACACACCAGAGGAGCGTCCAGTAATTATTTTATGTGCCCAACTGGGGGGAGACCTTCAAAATGTGAGGAATTAAATATTTTTGGCTCGTCTTTTAACGTGACGTAATTATTGTTGAAAGCATAGAGCAATACACTCTCTGGATTCGTTGTTTATTTGAGTTTGAGTTAAGGTTTCCCTTATGGCTTTTGAACATTGAACCGAATTGCCTTGTGCCTTACCTATAATTAGGTAGGTAGGTATAGGTATATTGTAAATCTTTACTTGCGAACGCACTCAACCAGCACTATTATAATATAATATTCCGCATTCATATATAATTGTAATTCAAATTTTTACGGTCTACAAATTTTGATTTGATTCTACACATATCAACATGCTATTTACATATTGAGAACTTTGACTGAACTATTCCTTGAAGAAGACTTGTAAAGTAAACAGTTAGCCTTTAAACTACCCTGCTGATTTTACATAGTTAAAGTTTTCAAGAATAATAATTGGAATTCAGGAAAATTTGAAATGAAATTATATAGTATGTATAATCTGTAGTACAAGCAGAGTCTTGATTCGAGCCAAGGCAATATGAAGTTAATGAAGGGTAGGTTGTAGGTAGGATATGTGGAGATTGAGATATACACTCTCTCGTCTCTCACAGTGTGAAGTGTGTAAAGTTGTCCCATACTAATACACCATTTCCATTTCCATGGCCATGACCGTTACCCATGCTGTTTCCCTCAATGAATATTATTTTGAAAATGTAATATGCATTATGAACTTCCCTGTTCTTGTCTTTTTGACAGGGCTAAAATTGAGTTGAGATTTGAAAACTAAACTAATATGTGTGGAGAGAGTGTGCAGTATATTATGTAGTTGTAGTATGAAGTAATGTTCTGCTCGCTCTCTCTCTCTCTGTTTTCTGTAATTGATGGACGGAGTAGACGAAAAGGAAAATTACAAGGTTTTGGAAACACAGTCAAGTGAAATCAACTTGTCCCCATGTTTCTATTCCTATGATAAGTTTTTTTGTGTGGGCAATGTTAGTTTCGGAGGAAGTTTTTGTATAAAATTAAGGGTTTGCTTCGAGAAACATGATGAGCATATAATAAATATGTAGTCTGTAATTTGGACTACTCTCCTCCTGCAGTGCAGCCCCATATAGTCCCAGTTCCAGTCCTAAAGTAGTATGATGATGATGATGATGATGATGATGATGATGAAGTTTCTATACAGAGTATCTACATATAGTTGACAGTCAGAGTCAATGAATTGTATTTGTGAAAAAAAGTCGAATAATTATTTACACATTTCAAAGAAAATGAGCCGCTGCTGCTTCCCTTCTCGTTCTCTTTTTAAATGTAGTCGAGGTTCGTTGTTCCTATGGTAGTCGACTTCGACGTCGACGTCGACATCGTAGATGGAAAAATAGCCTGTTTGTCATTAACAGATATGTCGTCAAGAGAAGTAATGTTCGGAGATACAGAAGCAGTTATAGAGCTCCCGGTCTCCTATACTGATACTGATATAGCCTCCCTTCTGTGAGCTTTCCAGTCATATTATGGAAGCTCTCTGTCTATGACTAGGAAGGAACTCCCAGCGCCAGCCCAAACTCTCAGATCCCACTTTATCTTCTTACTAAAATCTACGGCTTTCCAGCAAACTGAACTTTGACACGCTATAATATTCTTTAGTTGACAGTATCGGCTTTGGTAGTTCAAAGCTGTCTCAATTTCTCTTTTTCTCTCTCGTCCTCGTCCTCCCTTCTGTATAATAATTCGTCGCTCCATCAATAGTTCTAGGAATTTAATTAAAGTTGGTAATAGGTAAAAGGTAGGGACTCTGTGTGTGTGGACCATGATATGGCATTATTGTACAGTGTAGTCTGCATAAACTTTTTCATATAGCCGTAGATTTGCCTGGGTTCTTCTTAACAGTAATTGTAATTACTTATATACTAACGGCTTATATGCTCCCTCCGCGGTACTTGTTGACTACCCGGGAGATTCCCATATAAATCCTATGGAATAGAAAATAAAATCTAGAAGTTAGAAAATAGGAATCAGAAACTACAGAGGGTCTCAAAAGTTAAATGTAAATATTCCAAAATATATTGTGTTTATTTATATTTCTCATACATATGTAGCCCTGATTTTTTTTCCTGAGGTGGATAAAGATCTTTTTGAAGTTAAAAAGTATGACAAATTTTTGGAATGAAATGGAGTCAAACACTTGTAAACATATTTGATTTGGAGGGTCGTCTGTCTGTCTTTGACATTTCTTTCAGACTTTTAGAAATTTCGCCGTCAGTTTGATTGAGTGAAAGAAAGAGGAAGCGAGGATAACCCTTTATGTCGAAGTCGAAGGGTAAAAGATTGAGATTTCCGGATGTTTTATTCTATGCTTTTATGCTATATACTCTTTCTCCCTTTTCTTTCTCTAGTTGCTTTCCCTATACTATACTATATAGGCTATACATGAGGCTTAGGTTTGGTCTTGGGGAATGGGAATGAACAGACCGAATGACCTTTTTTTTTCTCCCCCTCTCTTCATCCCATCGTATTTCTTCCAGTCAGCACGACTCAACGATAAAATGGACTGGAAAACAAAATTGGGACTATAAATTCATTTGAACTTATTTGGACTGTCTGTATCCGTAGTTGAATTCGGTTTTGGAGTCGGATGCTCTCCCCTATATACATGGGTCTCCATCGGTATCGGTATGTAGGGTTCTTGAGAGAGAGAGAGAGAGAGAGAGCTTTGGATATGTACATATAGTTGTTTGCAAACCATTCAAGTCATTTTTTTCCCCTATGGAAGTAAATTGTCATTGACGATATGACGATACAAATGATCCTATCTACTTGAGGAAAAGAGCTCCAAAGTCAAATGATACAGACCTTTTTGCATCTACACCAGCACCGGGCTTGCATGCATGTAGAGAGCTCTCTCGCTCGGATTTGGATTTATACATCTTTATCACTGTGACGTTGATAGGTAGTGATGTAAACACCCTCTTTTCAACTGACTGTGTAAGCATTGAAATCAGAATGAATGCAATTTTTTTCACCAAATAAAGTCAAGAAAAATCTACTTTACGCCTCCAGTCCTAGGGACTAGGGAGAGAGAGAGAGAGAGAGATTCAACAAATAAAAATACATAAAATATGTAGATGAAATACTTTTTTTTATACACTGAATTGAGGTATATGTAACCTTGTCTATATACCAATATATGGAAGTAAAAATGTTGTAAATACCTCTGACTTTTGACTCTGACTACTTATGTCCGATAAAAATTGTGGATGATTTTCGGAAAAGATTTAAATAATGATAAACTCGAGCCTATATATTATGCTGTATTTTGTCATTAGTAAATGTGGGAATATACATAATCGTTTTGGAATTCGTCAAGACGCAAATGACACGTATTCTCCCAGAAATTGAGTTTAGGAAAAATTAAGATGAATTTTGTAGAAAGCTGAGTAACTATGGCTTGTTTTTCCCCCTATGTAATAACTTTCATTACACAAATACCAGCTTGAATTTGAGTCATCACTTTAAAGTCAAAGGCTCAAAAATTGCATAGATACAATTGTGAGCGGGTGAATTCAAATGGGAATGACACATGAGTCGTCAAGTTTAATTATGACATGGCATGACGTGCCACGTGATCTTTCCTCTAATCGTTGTAATATTCAAAATAAAAGCGAGATAGTAATGTAGTAGTAGTAAAAGTGAAGGCGTAGCTGTGTTTGTAGGCACGCTTCTGGCCTGTTTCGACTTTGCTTTCTCCCATTTCAAAATCTGGATCTTGGAGAAATAAACCAAGAACAAAAAAAATACACGTGTAATAAAACTAATATAGAAATATGAGAACTATGGGAATTCATCCATGGAACTTAAGACTCATAAACAAAATTATTGTTATGATTTTGATGAATCACGTTGTTACAAAGTTACGAGTTACGAGAGCCCTCTACTCAAAATAATATGAGAGCTGTCTAATATTGGTATTCTAGTGATTTCTTTTGAGTTGTGATTGTGGAGATTATTATGAAGGGGGATTGAATTGTATGGAAAAGTTAGAATTTAGGGATCATGATCATGTTAAATAAAGGAAAAAAAATCATTGATGAAGATGGAATCACAACTTGACTAAGTCTGACATTGTTTTTTTGTTTTTGCTATATTACAGGAAATTCGTGAATTATTAGCTGAGTGGGATGTGCAGTCTGTATGCATTCAATCCGGATCAGCTCGAGTTGCACTCTGCTCACCCGAGGTAATTCTTCATCCATATTTAATTTTATTTGAGCCCAAAGTCTACTTTTACCTTCTTTGTATAATCTTTCTATTTTTTGTGTGTATGTTTTTCAAGCTGTTATTTTTTTGGCTTCGGCTTTAACTTAATCTATACTTTATTTCACGTCAATGCAGTGATTTCTAGTGTTTTCTTTTCCCATTTTGTAGCATCATTTTGTATGGTATTATGGTATGACATTTCCCATATATATGGTATATACTTATGTACAGGTAGCTTTTTTTGTTGAGGATTTTACATGTTTGTATAAGTAATTAATGTTAAGATGTCTACCGTTACCTCTGTTTCTATTATAGACATCAGGTTGTTTTCTCAGAGTCATAAAAAAGGACAAGTAAACCCGTGTGAATTCATTACAATAATTTCTATTGTTCTATTTTTCAAACTCCGGGAGAGTTTTCAGGAGGAAATCTCAACATGTAATGTGTGTGTGTGCGTATTTTATATTTTTTTTTGTGTTTGGATTTACTAAAGGTTTTAGAAGAATGGGACCGCAATGCAGTTTTCACTCTACGAGGTCAGCGGGTAACTATTGTCCCGTCGCCGACAGAAATGCTTCTATGCGTCGGTCGACTTCCGCTCTCATACAATGAACAACAGTTTTCTTCTCTGGTCGCAGCCTATGGAGAAGTTAAACGATCTTTTCTAATGATCAGTGAACAAATAGGTAAGAAGAAGAAAAAATACATACTATGTACAATTAATGTCCGCTTTACATCTTGAATATATCTTGTGTGTGTATATAGCAAAAGAAAGATTCTCATGCGACAATTTAATCTAGAACAGTGCAATTATTCAATCTTACGCTAACGGGAACTGCGTCCACTCACAAAAAAAAGTTAAAGCTCACGAACTGTAAAAAAAAAATTTCCTGTGCACAGTTATTATTCCTGTCAAACCATAACTGGTTAAATGAAAAAAAAAATACTAAAAATAAGGCAATGGGATTGAGAGGAGATGTGTTACAATTGACGTTCCCGATACTGGCTCATAATAGTTTCTCTAAAAAAGCAATAAGTAAAATTATCGATCGTCCCTCTCTGTATAATTATTACATCTTCCAATTCGGAGATGTGTGTGTGTATACTTATATATATTTACACTCCCACACACACACACACACTTGGTCGAAATCAAAATCAAAGTGGGAACGTGAACGGGAACGGGACTCTGCTGAATGCTTAAATGGTGCTCAAACTCGAGATTGGATTTATAAAGTTATGAATCGAAAACGGTTCGGCTTACAATAAAAAAAAGTGCTAATGTTTGTCTATATCTATATGGATGGATAGCTGAGAACGAGAACTAAAAGGTCTTTTTTTTCTTTATTGAATTTTATAAAAATATGATTTTGATTTTTCTTTAAAGGTGAACCAAAAGGATATGGTTTTGTTGAATATGTGACCAAAGAAGCCGCACTTCAAGCCAAGAATGCCCTGGATGGCAGACAAATTCTTGACTTTACGGCCGTTTGCGATTGGCTGGATTCTAGTCACGTCACCCTTAGATCCCTCCATTCCAAGTGCCTTTATATTGACCGATTACCTCCCAATTACAGAGATATGGGAGAATTCCGAAGGATTTTTAGCACCGTCGTCAATCCCCCATACTGTCAGGTATTTTAACACTTGTTCTTTGTTTTCTTTTATATCTTTTTGTACAAGATGTTTTTCATCTTATAACTTGTAACATATGAGACTAATCATCATTCGGGTTCAAAACACACTACTGTTTTTTTTGCTCTGGGATAATTTTCGTAACTTACCTAATCTATGTGGTGGTGGTGGTGGTGGTGGTTTGACTCGCTTGATTTGTCTAAGCTAAAAATTTTAAACATAATTCAACACGTTTAATGCTCTCCAGTGAAGCAGTTGACTCGTAAATTGCTAGATGAGTTCCAAGTATTTGTGTGGAGAGAATGAGAGTGAGAGAGAGAGAGAGAAAAAAAATAAAGCATTTAGAAGGATTGACACTGACATAGAATGATGAATGACTTGCAGATCGCCTTGAAGAATGGGTGCCCTCAAGACTGGGGCTTAGTCGAGTTTACTGGAGAAGATGATGCTGAAAGAACTCAACAGAATCTGGATGGCTATGTACTTCACGGGCACAGGATTCGGGTTGCCTACTATATCCCAGGGGTCCGAGCCATCAATCTCTATCTAAAATTGCTAAATGATGGGGTGAGTGTAGTCAGCCATATTTATCTCCTTATGACTACCACATGACACAGTTGACTTGGTTAGAGAGAAACTATTTGGAGCGTAGATAGAACATGTTGTACATGTACCTACCTCCAAAATATGCTCAATCATCGAAATATGTTAGTTGCTTATGAGAGAGGCTGGTCGTACACACAAACACACACATATGCATACTCCCATACATTTACACTATCGCCTATGCATATACCCATCAAGAGAGAATTGGACAGTCTGAACAGGGGAAGCGCGAACGTGCACCATCAGCTATGACTACGAAACGATGTTATGCATGAAAGAAGGGAAGAAGATAGAGAAGGAATATGTATTTCTCTTCTAACATCAAAGTCATTCTAACTAGAAGAGATTTTGCTTTATAATCTTGCTTTGAGATGTTGTTTGCATTCCGTATGCGAAGATGAGATTCGGAAGTCGTGAATTACGTGAGTCGATTTTCTCATGAACCTTTCACTCGCTCAGTCAGCTTCCTATATATATATGTAATCCGACTTTTATTTTATATCACAATCACATTTAGCCCTTTTACCAAAGACGACCAAATCAAAGGGATTGACAAATGCCCAAAATCAAAATCCCGTGGTGGTTCTGTGTGTTTGTGTGTGTGTGTCACTCACAGTCTCAAATATATATATACAAGTATTTAGATTGTGTGTGCTTCTTTGATTTTCCATCTTGTTTTCCAAGATTATTATTTATTTGCTACATACACACACACACAACCAACCAAAAATAGAATTGGAGGATGCTCAACAACCGTTTTTCATTAACAATGACTTTAAACAATTTATTTCTCAAAATTTGTCTTCCTTTTTATTTTTATTTTTTTTTATTTTCGTCCGCCGCTTATTTCGTTTTTGTCGTCAAAGGGATTCAAAAGGATTCTCAATAAATATTTTTGCTTTTGAATCATATAGACGATTGGGATGGATAGATGTATGCAATGTAATACAAGTATATAAGTACTTACCTACCTACGAATACTTTCAAACTGAATCAATTCCGTTTTAAACCTGTAAATTTTCAAAGAGTTTTTTTTACACAAATATTTTGTAAGAGACGTCCACAGTAGAAGACGTAGACATGAACCTCCCTATTATTTATCCATAAAAATATGACTATTCTGCACAAATCCAGAGCGAAAGACTTATTATCATCTCTGATAGCATATTGCACTTTTACATGTGTAGTCCATCCCAAATTATAGGAAAGCTTGTGCATGGAAAATCCCCAATCTCAATAATGCTATAGACACTATAGAGAGAGAGAGATGATGTAAAATACAGCCTCTGCCTTACAGATGTAGCACAAGTACAAATTTAGTGTAACCTATATAGGCTCCATTACTATTTTTTATTGTATTGTATTTCCAATGGAATTGAAACAAAAGCCAGTAAATTGTGTTGCACCATTAGATTACGCTGACATATTGCGTTCTTACGCATTAAAAATATAGGATAGAAATATAAACAAATCAAAGTTAGAAACATGAGTGTTGTTGAAATGAACCCATATAGACCCAATCCAAATTGAAAGGGAAAGGATAAAAAATACTGAGAAAAAGAAGAAGAATACGAAGAAGAGGGTAAAAGAAAAAGAAATAGGAGAGAATAAGAAGGAAATGTTCTAACTACAGATATATACTATACATATTTATATTTACCGGGAGGATTTAAGAGCCTGTACAGGGTCGGATAATGCGGCCAGCGAAGGCAGCCCACACTGCTTGAAATTTCTCAAAACTTGTAAATGTAACATCTTTTGGCTTTTCAAAAACATGCAAATACAAAGTTTTGTGGTACATTTCAAAAACAAAATCCCCCTAAGAAAAACTAACGTACAGACTGAAAGACTTTATATCACATACCTTATCTAACCAAGGATAAATAACCTTGTATAACCAATTGTAAATAACCAATGTTGTATGGGCTGCGGCCAAATCGACTCAATGAATAAATTATTATTATTATTACATTTCAAAAACATGTACATACAACATTTTGCATTTTTCAAAAACATGCAAATAAAACATTTTGAGTTTTTCAAAAACATCCAAATAAAACATTTTACACTTTTCAAAAACATGGAAATAAAACATTTTGCACTTTTCTGAATCAAGTAAAAAAGACATTTTAAACATTTCTAAAACATGCAAATACAACGTTTTTCTATACCAAAGAAAATCATCAGTAAAATCAAATTGGTGGTTTTTGTATGGAAACAAATTGCTGCATAAAAGTAATATGTGTACATAAATTTATTTTCTTGTGTTCCTACTGATTAATTTTTAAATTACATTTATATTTAATTTAACAATCATAATTTACTTATAAAAAAATTGTGCACCGTATACTGAGTCGTCCTTTGGACTATCCTCGATGGAGGACAGTGACTATAGTTTATTTTAGCAAAGTTGTCTTCCTCTCTTCGTCCGGCTCTGAGCCTGTACGTTATGTGCTTACTAGTAAGCTGGGTAACTATACATAATCAGGGGCATATACTTATGGGTCCGAATCCGAAGACACTCCTATACATAATCAGTAACCAGTATGGCACAAAAGTGTGTGCTTAGGAATAGTATCTACGTACGACGTACAGGGAGCGTAGCGTAGGAAACGGAATAACTAAAGCAATGAAATTCATCTAAAATCTAGAATCTCAAGATTTTCTCCTCAGGAAAAGAGAGAAACTTGAAACTTATATTTTTATGTAAAAGAATAACTGTTTGTACAAAAATCAGAGATGTAATGATAGTGAAAGGACGAAACTGAGCTACTGACTACGAGCCCAAACACAACACAGGGAGAGAGCCATATAGTGCCAGTATAGAAACAGAAACGGAACAAACTTTTATTCCTATTACTTACATAATAATGTATATATATACATGACGACAGACGGAAGAAAACAAAATACACAAAAAAATACAAGGACTTTACTGTGAGTAAAGTACTACTACTAGCAAAGTGGATTTGATCCAGCTCTAGCTTATGTGTGTTTCTCCCTGTACTTCCTAAGGCTGGGCCAGTTCCTTATTTCATACAGTATCTGTTCGAAATGTACTCAAAGTGTACGGAGGTATGTGCATATTTTTTCGATGTGGATACGTAAGTTTCAAAGCTTCTGTAAACATTTGATAAAAACAAGAGAAAACTAAAATGAGGGAGAGAGAGAGGGGAAGAGAGCACGGGTCCAGGATATGGATTTAGAAGGGGATTCGAGGAAGCAAAGTAGTACATATTTTGTATATGTAAAATAAAAATCATTCGGCTCATCATCATCCATAAAACAACCATGGATCAAATCTGCACGTTGGTAGGAACATATCGTCAGTGAAGAAACAAAATGACCTATACCCAATTTATGCTAGAATTAAAATGAGCTATATCAAAAAAGGCAGTTAAATAAGATAGATGCTCACAACTCTAACCACAACTTACTAAAATGTTCAAATTGTTCTATTTACATGTGTTTGAAAGGGTCAAAATATTCTATTTACATTCCTTATGAAAAGTGCAAAATATTCTATTTACATGTTTTTGAAAAGGTCAAAATGTTCTATTTACATTCTTTTTGAAAAGTGTAAAATATCCTACTTACATGCTTTTGAAAGGGTTAAAATGTTCTATTTACATTCTTTTTGAAAAGTGCAAAATATTCCATTTACATTCTTTTTGAAAAATGAAAAAAAAATTTTATTTACATATTTTTTAAAAATTGCAAAAGTTTCTATTTACTTGCTTTCATGATTATGTTATTTTAATTTTTGGTGTGAATCACTGCATTTTGTTTTTAACTAAAAATGGAAAAATGGGTCATTTTGATTCTTCACTGACGATATTGTATATGTAGAACACATGGATAAATTATCATAATACGTAATTCATGTTATAGGCAAAGGCACGTCAGCAGAATAGCAGAAAAATACGTCATGCTAATTGACTATATTTATTATAGCATTGTGGAATTAGAGATGGATAGGCTCTCTGACAGTAGTACATATTTTGTATTCACATTTTTTATTATAGTAACAATATAGGAGGTATTACCTCATTTTAATTTTGAATTTCTCACACTGCAAAATCACTTACTCAATTCAAAATCCAATGTCGGCCGAGTATAAATGCGGAATAATCGGAATATTATTGAGTTGTAGCTGTCATGCAAAATAGTCTCTCATTGTCAGTCAGTACCACAGAAGATTAAGACGTAGGTAGGTATAGATAAGTAAATGTGCGAAAAGTCATTATTTTTTTTAAGTTACCCCGGCCACAATGACAATGGATATGTTATGGATACGTTTCGTGAAAACTGGTAGGTAGTAGGTAGGAGATGATAGGGCAACTATAGGGGGATCTAGGTAATGAAAAAGTCAGTGAGTAATTACAAAATATGATGGAAATGGGAATAGCATGACATGACTGATGCAGATCTCTAATCTATACGTCATCTAATATAATGCTTATCCCTCGAAAAGTGTTAACAATATTCAACATATCTGTCAACGTAAACAAAGGGATTGCTAAATGATTTTAGCTACTCACTCGCACCACCATCTCCATCTCCATCTCCATCTCTCACTCCCGTTTTCGAGTCTTTCTGTCGAGATTGAGTTTTGATGTGTCGAGATTCTCGTTGTTGCGAGACTACATAGCCACTATATACTATACTGTATATTACTTAATGGGATGATGAACATGATGAGAGCCGTGCTCACTTTATGATTCTCCATCTCTATAATATGTAGGTAACTTGGCATTTGTCTCAAATTTTGGTCCTTCCTTCCTTCCTTCGGTTTCGGTTTAGTTGAGTTCCATATCTTTTGACTGTTGCTCTATCCTCCTATTTCCTATTATCTCCTATATACAACTTTGTACATTCGCATTCCTCACGTTGTTCCTGTTTGCATATGGCGTCGTCCCGTTTTCCTTTTCTCTCCCCATAATATCCAACTCTTCTCCTTTGCCTTTGAAGAAGGTTGGATTTTGAATTTGATTCTTGGTGAGTTTCGTGACTGGGAACTTGTCAAAGTCATTCTCAAAACGGGGGATTTGAATTTGAATGGAGACTTGGAGTATGTACACGCTTTATGCTTATGTGGCGAGTTCATTATTTCTATTTTGACAAAAACACAGGTGGGATAAAATATATATATAAATATAGACATATATTTCAGTTCGAGTGGGCGAAACTAAGCAACAACAGAATAATGATAATCTATATCTATATATGTAATATATTCCGTTACCGTTACGTAAACCGATTCAGAGACCAACCAGGACTCAGGACCATGCATATGAGACGAAAACGAGAACAGAGGGGAACTTTGGAGATGTTCAAGTACCTACATATCTTCTGTGAAGAATCAAAATGACCCATATCCATTTGTAGCTAAAAACAAAATCCACTATCTACAAAAATATTGAAACATGTCTTGAAAACATTTAAATAGAATATTTTGCACTTTTCAAAAAGTTGTAAATGGAACATTTTGAACTTTTCAAAAACATGTAAATAGAACATTATACGCTTTTCAAAAACATGTAAATAGAAAATTTTACACTTTTCAAAAACATGTAAATAGAAAATTTTGCACTTTTCAAAAACTCATAATTAACATTTTACGCATGTTTCTGACAAAGCTCATTTTGATTCTAGCTTAAATTGGATATGGGTCATTTTGGTTCTTCACTGACGATATTATAGATTATAGTTGGGAGTTGTGGAGTCTATGGGTATGAGTCCATTCCATGAGCTGAATGATACGGACCCATAGACAAGGACAAAGACAGTAGGATAAAGTGTCAGTAGGCGTAGTAGGAGTAGGGAAATAATAGCATAGATAGAATATAATAGAAGAGGAAAGATATCTCTGTGTGTGGATTGTGGATTGTGGATGTGAAAGACTTTTAGATTAGGGAGAGAGAGTGAGTCGGGGAGAAGGGAGAAGGGAAGGCAGAGTCAAATGGGAGAATGAGATGGAAACCGACAGAGAGAAATAGACGGTCTGAGCACAAAGAGAATTGCGATGACAAGAGACATGTTGGCTTCTCTATTCCACACACAAACATCACATCATACAGGTAATAATGAGAGCTCTTTGGTTTGACGTTAAACTTCTATCGTCATCATTCTCTCTCTCTCTCGTTGTCACTGAAATTGTCGTCTCTTTGGTCGTCCTTCTCTTTTCCCAAAAACAGTTCGGTTTCCTATTGGCATGAGCATCATAGCAATTTTGGCTGGTGATGACAAGCTTCTCAAGATTCTTATTTAGCTATTACGAGCATGAAAACTGGCACACATGATTGAAAACATGGTGTAGTAGGAAAGTAGGAACTGTATACAATACAGTACTAATATTTTTGGATTTTAGTCATGACTGAGACGCATAATAATAATTATATGTCACTACATTGTATATAGGTGTATTAACTCTAAGGTATATTACTTCAGTTGAAGCGTCTTGAACCAACGACGTATCATGTAATAATACTAATGAGCTCCCCACTTTAGAATACTATATATGCAGGTAAATATACATGTGGACAACTCAAAGTTGGATTGGATAGCAGGGGGAAATTACAAAGTACATTATTTATGCTGTAATAAAATATCTGTTTCGGGTTGGATGTTGGATTGGACATATCACGCAGTTAGGTTCATTTCAACTTTATAATTGTATTTTACAAACAAGTTGGAAGGTCAAAAGTCAGAAACTGTTGGTAGTCTATAGTTCTGAATTTAGAATTTAATTATTTATTATTCTACATTAATGTCACGTTTGAAGTATTTTGTAAATAAATGACCTTCACTGAAATGCTTTTGGATTTGTTTGTCGTTTGATGGACTGGCCCTATGTAGATCTGTGAGAATTGAAAAAAGTCATATCTTTGACATTTTCCTTTTAGAATGTAGTAGAATTTGTTTGAAGTTAACATTTTTTTTGAAGTGTGACTACTATTCCATTTTGATGCCTTTCATAACATTATTTTCCTTGTAACTTTCTATCTAAAGTTTTGGGTTTCATTAAAAATTTGTTAATTTCAGAGGAAATTATGCTCATAAAGACAATAATTGGCGAGTACTGTGTACATCAAAAATATTATTTTGAGGAGGAGCGAGTAGGAAAATAACTTACAAAACTACTTGCATATTATATAATCTATATATACAGGATATTCCTACATAGCATATTATATAGTACCGTTACCGTTGTAGTACGTATACCGTAATTGTAGCCGTAGCCGTAGCCGTGGCCGTAGTAGCCGTACTGTAATAAAAGGATAAAAATAAAAAGATGAAATATAATTTCGACTTTGGAGATAAAATATTAATCTCTAGATGAAATCATCATCATTACTATTATTTGAAAGATATCATATCATTTGAGGGAGATGGAGACAGACAGATCTCACAGACTTGGACCCAATCCTTTAACAAAGCACTATGAACATGAGTGGAGACAGATTATGTATATTTTTATCTGTGTATGTCGTATGTGTGTGTGTGCCTGTGTGTGCTCTGCTCACTCACATTAGTCGTGTCTTCTTTTTGGTCTTGGTCTTGGTCTTGAGTGAGTGACAGAGTGAACACACAGATATACATATATTTGAGCATTTGCTGAGACATGAAAGCTATCAACGAGTATTTATAACCAATGTTTGTACTTTTTTTCCTACAGGGAAGCAATAAAGGGAAAAGTGCCCTTTTACCCGATCCACCAGCCCCTGCCGTTTTCCAACAGTTACAAAGCTTGGCCAAACAAAATCCTGTCTGTAAGTTTGACAACCTTTATTTTTTCCTTCACTCTATATATCTCTTCTGGTCTATACTTGACTATATTTTGTCTGAATCTGAACTGCATTCTGAATATTCGTCTATGTGCGCTGTGTCTGTGTTTGAATGTGAACTTTGCAGATTTTGCCAAAAAAAACTCTTGCTTTGCATTATTACATATTAAAGTATTATTTATCTAGTTTTTTCGGGTAGGTGAGTGACGTTGGTGTTGGTGTGGAAGGAAATTTTTTTGAAAAAATTTGATTATTTTCTCCTCACCTCACCTTTCTGCTTATTCAATCAAAAAACATCTCACTACAGCTATTTACTTTCGTACACCTATGCGCACCTATATGGCGAATGTAATGCTGTATAGCTTCTTCATGTAGGAATTCCAGTCCTTCTTTCCCCAGAATCCCAATCTGTGAGAGACTGAATGAAACTTGGATGGAGTTAGTTGTGTGTGTGTGTGTGGAGTCTTAAAAGCTGAGCTTCAGGAAGAAATCTTGTTTATACTCGTATTTCCCTTCCGCATACATACATCTCCAACTGTGTATCCCTTCTTCACTCCCAGTCCCTACCTCGAAAAGACGAGAGAGACAGAGAAGTAAAAGTAAAAGGAGGAGAAGAAGAAGAAAAAAAACTAGTTTCGAGTTTTCACGGATTCGCAGCTGTTCTGTACACTCACATAAAAGTCACTAGATTTCCTTCTTCTCCACGCTTGACTAGGACGACAAGGACTGGGGCTGGAACTACATCTAGTATATAGAAATTTCAGGAAATGTAACTGTTACTCGGTCATTTTTTTTTCCATCATACCATGGCATGGCATGGGACAAAGATTGTGGCACAAACAATACATATGTATAAGTATTGACTCATTCAAGTGTATTTCCTTGGTTAAATGACTAGATGCTACTCTGCATGGCTTCGGCCTCGGCTTCGGCTTCAGTCAAGGAAAACGTTCGACGAAATGAGAAAGTAACTATATACTGTGTGGTAGGAATAGGGAGTGCCTGCTGTCTCCATATGTACCTAGGTAGGAAGGTACTTTGCACACTATTTAGAATTAAATAGAATCATGGCTGTGAAATTCGTTTTCTTAGTCCCTATTGTTGTTGGCTAGAAAGTTGGAGTAAAAGTAATGGTAGGTGTAGGTCTGTAAACTGAGTGTGCACAGTACATGATATGGAGTGTGTGTGTCTGTGACTGTCTGTCTGTCGGACTGTAGACAGATGGAGATGGAGGATGGCTAGTTGATCCGGAAGTTTGTTGATGTAGAATAGAACATTATTGGCCAGGAGGGCAGGACAAGGACTACAGTTACAGTAGAAACCATATTATTGTAGAATCTCAGATGGTTCATGTTCAGGAGCAAAAGTACCAAGACAAACCAAATGAGGAAAAGGGAAAATCCTCGAAAGATTTAGAATATCGCGCCGCTCTCATCGTCAGTTTGGTTTTGGTATTTGGTAGTAGGCATTTCGTTTACACGATATCCTCAAGTGCTTCTAGGATAGGATTAAAGTCCAAGTAAAAATATTGACCCTCCGAACTACACCTCATACAATGGTCATATATGGGCACGGACGGGGGAGAGAGCATGGACATTGCCCTGGCCTACCCAGTCTACTCTACTGTGTATGTAAGAGTTAGTTGGAAATTGCTGACCCTGTTTACTGATAGACGGAGATAGGAAAAAAACCAAGAGGGTCGTAAAAATGAAGTTAGCTAACATTCATCCAGTTGGTGCTTGAAGAGTTATAACGGACACGAGTGCTGTCTCTCCTGCTAAGATCACCCAGGAAAAGAATCTGAGGGAACACTCACGAGAAATGCATATAGATATAGAGAGACAGCGACGGAAAACGGGCAACGGGCAACGGACGAAAGGGCTTTTGAAGAATAAGAATTGTCGACATTGAAGACGAAGACGATTCGGATGCGGGAGAGTCACTAGTCAGTAGTTGGTGATCTCACAATTCTCTGGATCTGTATAAATGTAGCTTACCTACAGTCTACAAGTGGTGTGCTTAAAAGGAAACCAGTACCGGTACCAGTACCGGTACCGGTACCAATGTAGGTAGGTCCATACCTCCTCACCTATATTTAGTAGAGGACTACCGTCATATGTACAGAGTGCTTGGTGTGCTGGGGTGTGTTTACCTCCCGAGATGGATAGTAGGTTAGTTTATATCTGGAGTTGGGCAGAGGAGTCGCGAATTCAATGTTTTTTCCTTCCTTTGTTCTTGAGTTGAGTCTTGAGTCAAAACAATTGATTCCGTCCGGATTCACGATTCCATTTATTTTGCTATTTTGTTTCTTCTTAAGATACATTCCACTTCCTTTCTTCCCCGTTCATTTTATCTTTGCTTGAGCAATCATTCAAGTACATCAGATGAAAGCCCTTGTCCAACTCTATATAGCTTCGCCATTCTTAGACAATATTACGGGCGCTCTCCTCCAAAGTCCGAGTTCGAATTCGATGAGGTATGTGTAGTATAGTTGGGTAGGTAGGGTATTATGTACATATAGGCGTATAGCTACTATACATATATTTATTTACCGTTCCCACTCTGACCACACCACCACTCGTTGGGTCTTTGGCTCGTAAAGGAGAAGACAAAAAAAAGAGAGAGGACCCATACTACTTATATACTACTATTTGATTTGATGGATGGATGCGGCTACTTACTCTGACTCTGATTCTATGAAGAGTCGTCAGGAAGCATCTGAGACGAGAGTTAAATACAAACTTCTTTTTTTGGGAGACGAGCAACTTGGTCTCTGATGGTCTCGTACTTTACACACACTATACATAGACAACTACCACTACTTTACGACCACTACCACTCCAACTCCAACTCCATCCAATGCCAAACCAAACTTATGTACAAGTCAGAGAGCCTATGAGAAAATGAAAGGGAGTCCCGCGTGTCCGGATGAATTCAATGAAGAGTCTAACCAAAGGCAAAGGGGAAAAAACTTGGTCTTTTGTCTTGTTTTCTTCCTCCCATTTAGTTACTTCCAATTCCCCCCAAAAAAAGGGGAAAAAAAACTTCCCAGTCCAACTCCTCCAGCAACCTCATTGCTTTTCTTTTAGTTTGTTTTACATTTCTTTTAGACTGAAGTTGAGTGTGAGTTTGGTCAGCTATCATATCTGTAGTCTCAAGCCTTTTGTCCCGACCACGTGAAAGGTGGAGGATGCGGAGGTCTCTCTATCTGTTCATTCAATCCGTTGACTCTCTCTCTCTCTCTCTCTGTATCCGCGTCTGTCTGTGTGTCTGTATGTCTGTGTGTGTGTGTGTGTGTGTGTGTGTGTGTGCATACAGACATAAATGGAAATGATTAAAGTATTTTTCCTGTAGTCCCCCTTCTTCCTATATTTCTCTCCTCAGTCCAGCAGTTTTCCTGACTGAGATGGTGTGAGTGCAAGGAGCATAACCATAGCGACGAACACGAGTCCACGAGTCCGAGTTCAGTTAGCTGTACTTTTACTTCCTTTTTTAGTAGACTCGTCAAGTTGGATTTCATGCGGTTATTTTTCTATTTATCTATTATGTCCGCCATAATTTTTGCAAACTGTACTCTACATGTTCAACTCGCGTTGGGGATGTAATTGGTTCAGTTTATTGCTCAGAGTTAATGCTACATGGCTCCTGCTTTGTATTTTGTCCATCTATTGTACTACTCTCTCTCCTGCTGCACCAGGGCCGGATTCGGATAATGTGGCCAGCGCAGGCAGCCCCCGCTACTTGAATTTTCTCAAAACATGTAAATGGAACATTTTGTAGTTTTCAAAAATGTGTAAAAAAGAATATTTAGACTTTTCAAAAACATGCAAAATTAAATTTTTTAGACATTTCAAAAACATGGAAATAAAACATTTTCCACTTTTCTCAAAACATGGTAATAAAACATTTTCCACTTTTCTCAAAACATGGAAATAAAACATTTTCCATTTTTCTCAAAACATGTAAATAGAATATTGAGCACTTTTCTGAATCAAGTAAAAAGGACATTTTGAACTTTTCTAAAACATGTAAATACAAAAATTTGCTTTACCAAAGAAAACCATCAATGAAATTAAAATGGTGGTTTTTATATGGAAACAAATTGCTGCCTAAAACAAATTCCTTCGTCCGGCCCTGTGCTGCACTGTACTCCCCATTATTCATGGCTCTATCCTCCGTATATGTGATGTCTCCACCTATTGTCTGTTATGGGTAGTCTACACGTAAAATAGGGTTGATTGTCAAAGTCTATAATAATATTGCTTCAAAGTGTTATTACTGCAGATTATTGGTTACAAGTCTAGTTAGTGGCTCAGTTCAGTCAGATCCTTCTAAAGGGGAATGAAGAGTATTAAAATGGAAGCATAAGCATACATTATAAATTATGGAAGTTAAAAATGTAAACGAAAATTGGACGATCGCGATCTACATGACTAGGAATGGACTGGAATTGGCAGGAAAGATTCAGCCAGGGTCAGCACCAGCAGGGCCATCGAATTTCTAAAAACATACAGTAGTAGTAATGTCCGCACTTACAGTTACAGTAAAAATTGTCTAATTCTATTGTTCACAAGTAAAGTAAACACACATAATTGTATTTTTTTAATCTATTAAAAGTAATAAAACGAGAAAGAGGGACAATATTTAGAAGGGAGCCACACAGAACAAGACATTTTATATCAGTTCAAAAGTAAAAAGCCCTGCCGGAGCCGGAGCCGGAGTCGGAGTCGGAGTCCGAGTTTATCTCACTAGTCAGACTCAGGATATTTTGACTATTTGAAAAGTTTCACTCCAATTTACAACACAATAATATTATCTCATTATGTGTGTTCATGCATGTAGGTAGTTTGTTGGAGATACGGACTCTCGGATTCGGATTCGGTTTCGGTTTCGGTTTCTGCAGTAGTTGTTTTTGTATTCCTTTTCCGTATTTTAATATTAGCTCATGGAGGGAGGAGGAGGATCTTCTTGAGTCGTTGGAGATAGTCAAAAGGATAGAGAGTGAGTCTTGGTTTAATGAAAATAGCACAAAAAAATAAAGGAGGAACGTCACAGACTGACGTTGAATGGTAGCATGGCATGACATAGCATGGCAATCTATATAGCTTGGGATGGTTGTATGGAATGGGATGGTGTGGTATTATTATGGGTATTCCAGTAGCCAGGACCAGGACCAGCTCCACATAATTTGATGAGTCTGTAGTGAAAAAGATGAATGTTTTTAAAGTCAAGACTGACGGGACTTGGATGAAAGTGAGGAAGGGAGAATGCATCATAATGCCAAAACCAAAAGCTGATGAACTAAGCGCATAATTTTCTGACTTGCATATTTCAATTCCAAGATTTCTATGAGTAGGTAGGTACCTACGTAGAGAGAAAATTTCTTCCCAGTCTATATTTTTCAAGATGACTGTATATAAAATCGTCAAGGAGAATGATGACGATATTTTTGAAGTCGAACGAATTCTCATTCTCATTTTCGACGAGAATTCAAATCCAAATAGCAAAAAAAAAAGGCAAAGGCAAATTTTTTTTTGTAAGATTTGCAGTCAGAGTCTCTGTAGCAGTGTGTATAGCATAGTGTCACTTTTCCCTTTCTCCTCTCTCCCCTCCCTCCATATGTTCATTTTTTCATACAGTGCTCCAATCCAATAGTATTCCCAATCTGCATCCATGTGTTGTGTGTGACATGAGAATGGGAGTGCTATGGTGTACTGACGACGATGAGTATTAACGTAAGTAGTCGTCGGAGTCGGAATCGTCGGCGTCGTGTGCGCTTTTACCTTTTCTTTTTTTTTCTATAGAGACTTATTAGTGGTATGTGTGGAGTTTGGGAAAGACGAGATGATGGGTGTTGTTGGGGCGACTGAGTGGAAAAGTTTAGAATTAGAATTACCAGTTTTTAGATACACTGTTTGTACATTAACGACTGGAGAACTCAAAGGGAAAAAGAACATGCGGGAACAATAACAATGGGAATTTTAGATGGTCTGACGGTAATGTGATGTGAACATCAAGAGGAATTAAAAATACGTAAGCAGAGAGAGAGAGAGAGGCCCATGAGTTTGGGTTTGGAAACAGAGATGAGGATGAAATGACAAGAGGAAAACCATGTCATAGTACTCTCGTTTGAAAATAGAAATAGCTCACAGAGGGCCAGATGTTCCTCTTATGATCATGAGTGACGTCTTACTGTTACTCTTAACACACACACACACACACAGAGGCAGAGGCACAAAATATCCCGCCGTCGTCGCAATTATTTACCATTACGTATTACACTGTACATAGGTACTCCCCGAGTAGTACACAGTCCCCATTAATAGGGCGAAATTATTTTGCACAATTGCAAATTGCACTCACAATTAAGAATCCTTTGTATGTGCACGTACCAGGACCAGAACCAGTACGACGTACAGTGTACAGAGCAGGAGCGGTGATTATTTATATAGTGGGTAGATGAGCTTTTAATTCAGAGTTTGGAATTTGAATGAGAATTGTATATCGTAGATCGTTTTCTTAATTCTTTTAATTATTTGCTGAAATGGAGGAGCAACACCTCTCGTAATATTCTACGAGCGGAACAGGACACACAAATCAGTGGAGGCCAACGCTTACTTTACTTACTACAGCTTGGCAGTGTTAGGATTTGTAGATATTTGCACTTTCAAGATATGATCTAATATGCTAATCTGGAAGGAGGTCTAGACATCTCTAGACGAGCATAAATATTACGTTCTTGGTAATTATCTGTATCTTACATATGGTCGCCGTGTGGAATTGCAAAACATTTTCTCCTTCCAACTGTCTACAATAATTTCCATTGGCCAAACCTATAGCTCACCCCTTATGTAATGGAGGTAAGTGGCATATATATTGCATTCTTGAAATGTGATAGTATTTAAACATACTTCCAATTCCAAACTTTGTAACTTGTAATGGCTTGTATACAGACGATTTAATTTATTAATTATTCCTACCTATCTACATAATTTACCGGAATTTTTATTTGTAGATACTATCTTTGTATGAAAAAACCAGTTTCAAAATAATTAAATTTTCATGTTTAAAAAAATAAAAAAAAAACTTCTTCTTCGTCTTCTGTAATGTACGTCCAAATCTTCACAACTCTACATATAATATGCCCTTGAGATGTACAAAATTCAAGCATTCAAAAAAAAAATCACTCGGGAATATTTAGCATTCAAAAAAACATAAACATACATTTACTCGGGAAAGAATTTCATTTCACATAGCATAATATTCTATTGTTGTTTGAGCTTGTTGAGTTTTTGGTTGTTAAATTTGATGGGAGATTTTCATTAATGTAGTCACAAGAAGGAGAAAGCAGAAGAGCGATCGACTGCAGAGTGTTTTGTGTGTGAGAGAGAGAGGAAGACGTCTTGATTTATTATTTCTTTTCATTATTATCTCTGTGTATACATAAATATGAAAAGAACCAGAAGAAAATGAAGGGGAGCCCGGGTTCCGCTCCTGCCTGCCCGCTTAGTCCCATTTTCCATATTTTCACTCAGCCAGCTTATCCTTGAGATCAACAATAAGACAGATAAAACCTTTGTTGTACTGTCTTTCTGTGGGGACAGGGGGGAGGAGGCGGAGGCGGAGGAGGTAGTAGTAGCCGAGTAGGATGTGGCACATACTCAGGACATAGATGAGGAGACTACAAAGAATATTTCTGTACACTTTCAGAATTTAGAGATGATGTGATTTGGGTGATGTTGATGGCGATGGCGATGGTAGGGTAGGAGTATAAGCGGCTACGGGTGAGATTCTAGATTCCTATAGATTTAAAAAAAAAACAGGACCAGGACCGGGACCGGGGCCAGGACGAGGGCCAGGACCAGGATACACGATTCTAATCATTTCCTTCCATCTCTCTTTATCGAATTTCTCATTCATCATTGAATGAAGCTCTGCTCTCTTTCTCAAACTCAAACACGCATCCATATACTATACACACGTCATACTGTTACACACTGCTCTTGATAGTTCCAAACGCTTACACGGTTATCTCCCCATGTGCGGAGTACATAATATTTGATCTTCTGATCCATGTGTACATGTACAAGAGATTCCGCACACACTGACATCCGTCTCCAGTCACCAGTCTCATCCACACACACACTCACCCAC
The DNA here is from genome assembly GCA_949802685.1 of Dicyrtomina minuta. Lineage (NCBI taxonomy): Eukaryota > Metazoa > Arthropoda > Collembola > Symphypleona > Dicyrtomidae > Dicyrtomina > Dicyrtomina minuta. The sequence continues at coordinate 81,094,232 of OX461809.1, forward strand.
CGTCGTCCTCGTCCTCGTCTCCACAAACCACAAAGAAAACGATTATCGAATTCTCCCGTTCCGCTGTCAGCATGAGAAGGACTTTGTCTCGAGATCGAGACTCGAGATCCACATCTCGTCGAGTCTATCAGTCAAATTCGCTACTACTACTAGTCAGCAGAGTCCCAACTTTTTTTTTCTCCCTTGAGCTCTCTACACACACAGTCTACAGTCTACATACTTTCTATCTGTTCTGTATATGTTGTATATCTGTAGCTAGACTGTGACTACTGTGCCTGTATACAGATCTAGAGAGGAGTCAAGGAAAAGCTTGTACACTTGTTCCTTGTTCCTGTCCTCCTTTTATCTTACAAATATAATAGTGTATCATTGTCAATAGCCCTTTGGCCTTTTTCTATTTTGACTCTCGTATTTGTTTTTTGACTAAATGATTAATTTGTAAAAATAGATATTATACAATTAGTCCTGGCGCTACATCCACAATCCACACAGATCCGGATCCGAGTAAATAATGAAATAAATCTTCTATCTGTCTCTCCAGATTATTTCTGTTTGTGATATCGTGAGGCTAATTATATAATTGCATAATGTGGGAAACATGTGCTGTTTTTTTGGTATCTGCGGTATCTGGTACTGGTACTATGTTCATGGCCTCGGCTGGGCCGGGCTGAGCTGGACTGGTTCAAGTATTTTTATTTGTCCATATTCCGTACGGCAAAGGCAACTGCCCCATTTCCTTTGGTGGTGTCAGTGTACATGAATGTATTGATTCTATGCACAAAATAAAATGAATTTGCTAACGTCAACCATTCAGGATCCAGAATCCAGATGTCGTGAAACTAGAATACGAGAAGAAGGAGACAAAAAAAATGCACAGGGATAAAATTTAGTCAATTCATTTAGACTACATAAAAAAGAGTATAGGAGGACGAGGACGGCAGGAAGAAAACAAAAAAAATCAAAAATGGATTGGAAGCTATTTACATAGCATAGTGGGGATTATATTGTATTGTCTTGGAGAGAGGTCTCCTCTACGGATACGGATATGCAGTGGTGCTCTTTGTCTTCCCTCTCCAAACTCTCATACATTATTGATTTGTAATCTCGACCAACCGTGAGATATGCAAATGTCGAGACTGACACCGACTTTGAGCTCTGATCTGGATTGTCAGTCTCGGTCTCGGGATTGGAAGATGGGACAAATGCAGAGAAGTTTAAGCTTAAGTTTGTTTTTAGTTGTTGAGGAGTTCTTTTCTTATGGTTAGCCATCTCTCTCTCTCTCTCTCTCTCCCTATGTCTTACAGTCTAAATCTGAAAGTTGAGGAGAGTGCGAGTGTTTGTCTCGTTGTCGTCGTTTTCGTCGTCGTCGTCGTCCTCGTCGTCAGTCGCACATACGAAAAATATATAGATATTTTTTTTGATCAGAGAATATGGATAGCTATAAGGTTAGTTTTTTTACACGCTTCTGTACACTTCCTCCCGACCCCGACACTCGGCATTTATAATGTATTGAGGAATTGAGGATAAGAGGATGCGGGAAATAGTGGGGATGAGTGTAAAAGTAAAAGTTGTGAGAAAGTCAAGTTTCACTCACTGTACATAATGAACTCTGCTTTGGCTTTGTAGCTGTATGAATCCACACTTGCTATGTCTGCTCTGCTCTCACATTTGACAACATAGTTTGATAATAGTTTGAAAATTGAGATTAAGGGCCTGTGAATTTTTACTATACACTCTCCCGCGCTCCCAACCCACATTTCCAAGATGTAAACTCCAAAACGAAACGAATCGAGGAACAAAGCTGATTTTCAGTCGTAGTCATTAAAATGACACTAAAACGTCTAAATTAAGTTAATAGGCTTGGTGCATACTGTATGCCGTATGCAGTGTGGATGTGAGTGCAGTATATAGTACAGTTAAAGTATAGTATACTATATAGCACTGTAGGTAAGGCGGCGGGACGGACGAGGACGACTAACTTTACACACACAACAGAGACCTTATTTAATGAAAGTCATTGTTTGTGTACGTGGGAGGGGAGAGCTAGGAAACGGAGTCTCTCCATGGTATGTTTATTGTCATCATATAAGTTGAGGAAACTAGGAGAATTTGATCGTATCTACTCTGTGAGTGAAATTAAACCAAACAACGAACGACGGTGGAACTATATGAGGACCGTAAAAGGTTACGTATGCGAGACTACAATATTATTATTGTATTTGTGTGCGAGTGAACAAGAAACTGGGTCTGGGTCTCCGGGTGTGTACGTAGCCTGTAAATGCTAAATGTATACGTTACCTTTACTCAATGAATATTTATCCTAAACTAACAGCGTAAACGAGAACAACCATATTCCTTGTATGTGTAACATAGGTTGTATTTTATTCGCATTTGCAGTCGTATTTCTGGTTGTGTTTTTGGTTTAGTTTTGGCACATTGGAACAATCTAAATATCGTCGCTGAAGAATCAAAATGATCCATATTCATTTTTACTTAAAAACAAATTCCATGATCTACAAACATAGTGAAATATTTTATGATATTGAAAGTGTTTAAGTTGAACATTTTGAACTTCCTAAAAACATGTAAATAGAACATTTTGTAAGTTTCAAAAACATAGAAATAGAACATTTTGCACGTTTCAAAAACATGGAAATAGTACATTTAACACTTTTCCAAATCACTTACCCAACATATAATGCATCTTTCTTATTTAGCGTTTTTATGAAATAACTCATTTTGATTGTAGCTTAAATTGGATATGGGTCATTTTGGTTCTTCACAGACGATATGTACTATGTACTATTAGCATGCATAGTATTAGTAGTAGTAGTAGAAGTGGAAGTATAGTGCGATATGGGGGATGCATGTACAGAAATATTGATACCTTAAAGATGACACAGCGGGACGGCGAGGACGCGGAGAGAAAAAGTGCGTATATAGTATATATGAAGAATAATTGGTTGATATTTTAATTAATTAAAGGCAATGTAGGAAAGAAGTCAGTGGTTGTAGATTGGAGATTGAGGAGAGTCGTGAATTAGTTATTGGGGAAGTTAGTAAGTTAGGATAGGAGAGGGAATGTCAATACCTTGAATTTCTTTTATGCAACGTCTACAACTTCTCTCGATTTTCTAGATTCTTACTATCTGACTATATAGTTGTGTCCTACCCACACCCACACTGTTGTTTGTGTCAGTCTGTGTTAAGGTAAGTCGTTGGACTAAGTCTGTTAGAATAGTAAACTGAAGTGATTGGTTTCCAGTGTTTTCTCTCTATTTTCTCCGACTCTGTACTTTCTCTCTCATGTTTTGAAATGGAGAGGAGGAGAGAATAATGGGCGTGAGGCTCAAATACCTTGATTCTCTATTATTTCTTTCCCTGTTGTTTCCAACTTGCAATATTATGCTTTTCTCTCTGAGTGTGTCTGTCTCTGTTGCTGTTGCTGTTGCTGGGCTGATGGAGGAGGTGGTGGAGGAGGGGGGAAAGTTTTCTGGTCGACCATAATGTCTCTTCTATGTGACTACCGGCTTTTTGTATTATTTGTTTATTTGACTGTGGACCGTGTGATGTGTTTATCCAAGAATCCTAGAGAAAAGTGTGGGTGGTAGTGGATAGTGGAGTGAGAGGGAGCTCAAGTGAAAGCCAGGACAGAGCTTTTATGGAAGTAAAACTTGGGATTGAAATTGGAGGAGTACATGTGTATGTGTGTGTGTGTGTGTTTAATGTCTGGGAGCTTGTGTATAAGAAGTTGTGTGGTATTACAGTTGACAGTTTGATCGAGGCTTTGAAAGACAAAAAAAAAGGGAAATCGATTCAATAAAGTAAAGACCTGATAGACGTGTGATGTTTTGTTTTCCTTCTCCCTTAATACAGTTGCCCAGAATCTCCAGAGTATCATTTTGCAGCAAATCCAAGACGTTCAGAAGGGAAAGGGACAAACATCTAATGACCCTCACCAAGGGAAAAGGAGTCCATTCCAAAAGACGAGTCCATTTACTCCGCCAGTCCAAAGTCCAAATAACGGGAATGTTCTCAAGAATGCCCAGCAAACGGCTCTCACCCTCCTCCTTGCCAGTCAGCTCCAGAATGGTGGAGGGGGCGGAGGGAACGGACCCGGAGGGGGTGTGAATAGTGGTGGGAGTAGTGGGAGTCTGTCACCCAACTCAGCACAGCAGAACCAACAGTTACTCTCGGCCCTCCAGGCCATGAGTAAGGGAGGGGGTGGGGGAGGTGATCATTTTCTGAATGGCATTCCTGTGAACAATGGACCAAATCTGAGTTCCCTCTTGGGACTCTCATCTCCAAACATGTCTCCCATGTCCCCGGCTGACAATACAAACATTCCACATGGTTTCTTTCAATCGCCTCTCATGCTTCCAGGCGTCAACAATGGTGCCAAAGAAGATCAGTGGTCTTCTTTCAAATCCGGACGAAATAACACTCCTTCCTTTGCGTCTAATGGACATCACAAAGTACGTCCCATAGAATTGACTATTGACATTGATGGAGAGGGGAATTGTGGGATTGTGTGTATTTGCGTTGTCATTAGATTGTCAACTTAATTAATTAATTGTGATTCTATTTGCTTCTTTCTTTTTTTTTCTGTTACTCCTCCACAGAATCCGTTGCTTCCGAGTCCATCAGGTATCAGCTCACCAGGTCTGGATGTTCCCATGGACACTGGTATGAACGCTCCGAAATCTTCACCTGGAGATCCACTCCAAGCGGTTTGGTACTCTTTATTTGGTCATTCTTCTCCTCCAGAGACCGTGTCCACCACACCTGGAAATACCAGTCCACTCTTTATGAAAAGTCCAATGTCCAGCTCTAATGGCTCCCCAATCGGGAGAACAGACAATATGTTTGGTCTTTCTCATGGACATAATAATCAGAAGAACTCACCGCCTGGTTTTGCGACGCCCAACGGTCATCAGCAGAATCGGATGGGGACGGGGGACATTCAGGATGCTATCAATTCCCTCCTGAGTAATCCACATAATTTAAGCCATTTATTTGGTAGCAGTAATAATGGTGGGAGTATGTCTCCGCCACCATCACAATTCCCTAACCATGGTCATCATAATAATGGGCATCCACACGCTCATCAACTTCAGAATCCTCATCAACAACAGCAGCAGCATCGTCCCAATCCTCTAGGCGGGAATATGGACAATGGCGGAGTCTCAAATGCTCTTTTAGATTTGTTGATGCAGTCCATGAAGAATGATCAGCAGCAACCACCCCAGCACCTCCAACAACAACAACAACATCACAATCACAATCAGCATCAGTCACAGTCCGCCAATGATGGCTTCAACAATCAGGGAATGAAGCAGCATAATAGCTGGAGCACCGGGATGAGCTCACCCCCCTCCCCCATCGGTAACAATCGTCCCTTCATGCAAAATGGACATGGGCAGCCCATTCCACAGCGGAGTGGCTCAAATGGGAGCAGTGAGATGAGTAGTTCCAGTCCACGGTCACCCAGCTACTCTCCTTTTTCTCGTAATTGTAATAAAGGTTTAATGGAGTCGGGAAACGGGAATGTTTCCCCAACGCCGACCCCCTGGAACAATTCGGTGTTGGGAAGTCCTCCCCATCCAGGGTTTGGAACGAATACTTTCCAGAATCGCATCTGGGCCCCTTCAGTTAGTCCAGGTGGCTCGAATAATCTCATTAATCCGCTGGGTCAGAAACGTAAAGTCAACCATGAGACCATGTCGGAGACGGAGTTTATTGGTCACCAACCACCAGGCTTGGCGAGTCACTACGCAGACTCTTACTTCAAGAAGAAGAAGAAGAATTAATGCAGACAAAACCATTAAGTTTTTTTTATCAACTCAAAATATAAAAAACAAACATGGTCCTGAAAAATGAAAACATTATCAAGACCGCCACCAACCACCACATCCAGGCACAATAAAAATAATGAAAAAAAAACTATGCGAATCTCCAAAGTAGATCATCATCAAAAAATATTCCGTCTCAATATCTCAAAAGTTTCTCGTAATGCAAATCTCTTCTTTAATAGACTCTCCTCTCTGACTCTTCGATACACTACTTGTATATTTCATACAAACAAAATATATTATACGTTTGTATGAAATATCTAAAAAAAACCAAAAATCCAATCATATTATTGGAGTGTTTTCTGACATACCAAAATACTGTGACTATATATTATAGTGTGGACTTAAGCTATTCGCAAAGCGTCAAGTTTTTACGTTACGGTAAATCATGGTCCTGGTCTTCGTCGACCGTCACACTTGTACACACACACACATAATTAAATCTTCAAGTTTCTTCGAACTTGGGTTACATTGTTGTATAAAACGATCCGTTATTTATTAGTATCAGCGTGTGTGCGTAGCATTATAATGAATTGTAATCGTTTTTGTGCATTCATAATTATACCAGTACTTAGCTATTGTGACTATATGGTACAAGAATAATTATTATTGTAATAATCCATTGTATTCAACTCAAACTTTTCATGACGTTCTTATTGGCTCTGAGCTAGCTATATAAAAAAAGCTGTGTAGCTGCCAGTTTTCGTGATTAATTTTTCGAATATCCTTACAATATCATATATACTACTTAATCATTTATTACATCAGATTTAATGTTTTTTTATATGGCAAAAAAAAAGAAAACTTTTATCTTTTATCGTACCTTAATATATAATATATTTCCTCCTTTTAGATCTATGCTTACATATATACAAGTGCCTTTAAGATGGGACTTTTTAAAAAAACAAAAGATTTAGTTTAAAATTCTTAAAGCAGTTTTCTTCTTTTTTTTTTGTTGAGTATTTATAACTATTATTTACAATTTACACTATTACAACTATTATATTAGATACATTGTACAAAGTTTGCTATGCATTTGATTTTTTTAAATTGGCTGAGCTTATTGATACTGAACTCGTGAAGAGAGAACGAAATTATTGCAAACTACACAATTACACACACCTACTGATACACAACAAATTCGTATTTATTATATAAGCTGCTAAAGCTAAAGAGCATTTTGTTTTAAATAGCTCTACCAAAAAAAAACCAAAATCAATCCGGGCTTAAAAGATCGAACCTTTTTTGAAACGATCGTATATTGTATATGTAATAATGTACTACCTCCGAATTTTAATGTGCTAAAGATAATCGTAATTCGTAATAATTGTAACTAAATACTGCACATTTAAATATCTTTAGGCGAATATCCGATTTTGAACGCGCTCTTCTTTCGATGTATATGTAAAACTCTGCATTATTTAAAAAGAAGTAGTAGGGTCATTAATGTATAGGGGTAGACGGATAATTGCTTGAGTGTGAGAATTCGAATTTAGTAAAAAAGAAAACAGCAACAAAGTGAGCTGAAATACGTGAACGAGGTGCGTGAAAGTGATGTGATATAATCATGATGCAAAATGAAAGTAAAAAAGAAAGCGATCAAATCAAATTAAGTTTTAGTTTAATTACTATACCGAATGAGATTGCTAACTTGCAAAAATAATGCCAAGACTCGTTTGTAAAATTCGAAGAAACCACACACTATTACAAGAAAATAATATCAAAATTAGATATTTTCAAGCTATAATAAACATTTTACCATAACATATCCTACGCAGATGTGTACACTTGGTTTTAGCTAATCTCTATATATAGCTTTCTAAAAATGTTCGTAAAAAAAACCAAATTCGTACTGAAATAGTCGTACCAAATAAGTATATATAGGTATAGACATAATATACAAAATAATTAATTATATAGTGTCAGTGTCAAATGTTTGACCCGCAGAAGATTCTGATGAGTATTCTCATGTAAGTACAGTAACGTATGAGCCGATATAGTGACGACTTTCCACCAAAAAAAATAATGGTTTTCAAAAAAAATACTCTTTAACTCTTTACCATTTCTTTTGTACGCTCATTTGGAGCAAACCTCTCCTGACTTCCTATATATAATTACTTACACACACACAATCACACACATATAAAGTACAGAGTACAGATTATGCGACCATAATTAATTATTTTTACTGTAGATGTGAGATCCATAATACTGCCCTCTCGATGATCGAAATTGTGTGAAGGGGACTATTTTTGAATTGTTATTGACAAGCGTGTTATTTTAATTTTAATATATATATCTTTTCTTTTTTTTTGTGTTTGTTTTCGTTTTTCGTGGATCGACACGACGGTCGTATATTTTCTAAAAATCTTAAAAAAATCTTTGTCACACTTCTTACTCTCTTTGTCCTTATACATCACAGACAGGATTCTTAGAAAACAAATAAGAAATTTTTAATTTATTAACTTTTTTTTCTTAGCGCTCTCCAACTCTATTTAGAAACTCCACTTTACTTTGCTATATATGTAACTAAACAAACTTGTCAGAAATCTACACCTTTTTGTTGTTTTTGTTTTACCATTTTACTCTCTACAAGAATATAATAAGACTTTAGAATGACTCAAAAGAAAAAAATAATGAAAGCACATTGTGTTTAGTATATATATATTTATTCCGTGTGTGTGTGTATATATACACTGAACACTAGTACAAGAAAGAAATGTAATTATTAGTAATTTATACTCTCAAAATTATTATGATTATTTTCATCATGAATTGATTCTTCCCGACGGAAAATTATGATTATGAAAAGTACCTCAATTGTTTTTATTACGAGAAGGCTGTGACTATATTTATGTGGAAATTTATGTTTAAACAAAACAAAAAATATATATGAATGAGGATGAGCAAATGTTTTAAATTATACCTATTTATGAAAATGAAATAATCCAGTCAGCTCTCGGCTTGTTTTACGTTTAAAAAGAAAAATGAAATGCAGATATATACCATTAAAAAAAATACATATAATAAGGTATTATCAGTAAAGGGTATATAGTAGAAGGTATATTATGTATTCGCAGTCGCACAAAGAGACATAAGAAAGAAAGTGAAAGAAACAAACAGAAACGCTGCTCTTACGTTTATATAAATTTTTTTAGTAGTAAGTTTATTATTACAAGTGTGTGGTTCAAGTTCATCCGAGAAACCGCACCAAAGAAAAACCAAAACCAAAACAAATGAATCAACTATAATCTCTTATACTCACTGTGTAACTGTATTTGTAATTGTAATTTTTGAATTCCTTGTTCATATATACTTAATTATGAATACAGAAGACGAGGTATTATTTAGGAAAATAGATAGGAATTGTATTAAAAAATAAAAGAAGACGGAGAGGGAGAAGGAGTCACTCACTTCGCGTTTGTATTAACTCATAGTTTTGATAATAACGATAAAATTATAATATTATGGGCCTTGAAAAAAAATGTTGAGATTAATATGATATGAGCTCGGCAAAAAAAGGAAGCAAGGGACAAGGAATTTAAAAAGAGGGAAGTAAAAAAAAGTAACTACTAATAATTTATTTAATTATGGAATTGATTTTTTTTTGTAGGGATATTTATATATAAATCAATATATCCCAAAAAAAAGAAGCAAAAAAAAACATTACTAAAACTACGTATTGTAACTGTAATTGACAAAACTATACTTATATACTAACATAACATGATATATAGTATTTGTAAATATACATATACAAATAAGTAGGAGTATCTTATAAGTCCAAAGTGTGATGATTTCCAACAAAAAAAACATGAAAAGAAAACTTAATTAATTACCTATATACCATCAAATTATATATAAAAGTGCACATACTATTATTATTATTATTACTACTATTATTATAAATAACAAACCAAAAAATACCAAAACGTATAATGTAGGTATGATTGTACATATATATAATTACACATAATATGTTATGTACTTTATACGGCGATTGAAGAAACAAGAAATTTTGAATGCAAAAGAAAACAAATTTATTAGCAATTTGCATTTTAATTAGTAACCATGTTGATAGTGACAATGACAAATCACACGTGTACATATATATAAAAAAATACCCAGTTAATGAAAAAAGAAATTTTGTGGAAATTTTCTTTCTAAAAATTTTGATTTTTGATTGTCATCTTATATATCGCATTATGCTATATATGTACACAAGGTCAAAACAGATATAGTATTAATAATAATTTGATATGGTTTATATATAATATTATTATTGTTTACAACACAAAAAATGGAAATGGAACGTCGGATAGGCGGGCGCACTTATTTATTTTGGGTTGGTGATAATTTTCTCCTTCAATCTTTCCTCTCGGCAAAAGAAGATAAAAAAAAATAATAATGAAGATGATAGATGGTAAAAAGAAAACGTTACGTACCTACAAATACATATTAGTTATATATGTACATTTTAATTGAGGATTTTTTTTGTTACTTACATACAAAGACAGCGAATATTTGTTCTTGAGTGCTTTTTTTTTGTAAACGATTCCGTGCGGTTATTAATGATGGGGATGTTGATTATGAATATGTTGCGGTGCGCAGATATTGTGAATTTTAGGTTTTATTTAATTTATTACTATTATTATGTATGAATTATTGCTTTAGGTATATTATACGAATACAATTAAGGACATTGCTACTGATAGTACCTACCTACATACATACTTACTACATTACTACAATTACATATAGCAAACTTTCTTTAATTAATTAATTAATTTCGTTATTATTATTATTTAATTATTTATATTTTAGGTTATTAGAATATTATCGTTATTATTGTTACACTATATGTTATAGATTTATGTCACGGTCACGATTATCTTTGTCTTCATCAGCTTCTTCAAAAATTTCAAACAAAATACACAACCACTTCTTTCCATTTCTTCTTCAACACACACACAAAAAAGATGGAACTGATATTTTTTATCTAATTTATCTGTCCACATTAGTTTCTCGATCATCTCTTTTTGAATCCCTTTAAAAAAATCCTTTTTACAAAAGTATATAATTGATTGCGAATGACGGAATAAGGAAGGATGCCCAGGTAAAAAAATTTTAATGCGAATTTAACCTTATTATATTTTTAATTTGAACATTTTTTGGTTTGTGAATGCTCCCCACAAAAAAGACTATAAGCTACACACCAAAATTTAAAGAAAGTATTGTTGTTCTTGTTGTTATGTTAACGGGAATTAATTTATTTACAAGTTTTACATTTAAGAGTTTAGTTTATTTTTTTCACTAGTAGTTAATTAGTCAGTATAAAAGGGGGCGTAACGTCAATAAAGTATGGAGCATATTGAATGGGCTTGGGTATTCTTAAAGGGAGGGGGAGTAAAAGTCTCACTGAGATTAAGAGATGTCTATGTCTAAAGGTGTACGGTTATGATTATGGAAATGGCTACATTTACTTAATAATTTAGACTCTGATATATATGTAGATTTTTTTTAGTATAATTATATTGACGGGTGACAGGGATATAATGGAAAATGCGTGTAGAACTATCGTGAAGCAATCGGTTGTTGTTATTGTTGTTGTTGTTAGGCCATTTCATTTTTTGTAATAATAAAAAAAAGGGAAATTGCAATGAAGCTAAAATGAAAGAGGAAGCGATTGACGGCGAAGATCTTTACATAGGTGTATATACGCATATTTTTATTAATTATATATTCATATAAACTGTAAGGGGGAAGGCGTGGAAGGGGGGGGGGGGGAAGGGTGATGGGATATGGTACTTAAATAGGTAGGTAGGCAGATATAACTATATTTACAGAGATAGGAAAGGGAAATTTGAAATTGATTGGTATGGTCAGTATGGTGAATAAGACTTATAGCCAATTTATTACATCTCCTACAGTAATAATTTAAGATTAATATTAAACAGCAACAAGAACAACTACCTACTTATAGACAGAATGATATGTAAGTATTTAAATTTAAATAAATGTATTCGATTTAAAATTTTTACCATTCTTTCCTTACCGTTGAGAGCTCTTCAAAAAATCTCCTGTATAAACATAATATATAAAAAAAATGTCGAGTGCAATGACATTTAACTACATCCTTATACTGTCCAGAAGAATATCCGCAATCTTTTTCTGCAATCCTCAAAACTCCTTTCATGTCTCTATCTCATCTGTATAACTATATTATATAGTATATATCTTTCCCTCTCTGTATAACTTGTCATCGTGTTTCATCATATATCTATATATCCCTCATTGTCTATATCTATTTCTAGATAGTAAAGATTCATGTGACATGTGACTCTGTACTATATTTATTTAAGTAATTCTATACTGATAGTAGGAAACTAAATTTGATATTGATACTTATATAGGGCGTCACCCACACACACACATATACACTGTACACTTACAGGTATACAAATATCACTCCTCCAGATCCAAATATTCCTAAAGGAAAAATGGGTATACTGTATTTATGTTATCTACTTTATGCTGCTGAATGCTGAAGGTATCAGAGTAGACTATACATACAGACAGTAGATATATATATAGGTAATTACATATATAGTAAAAGTTCATCATTCAATACTTGACCACCGAAAATTCTATCAAATACTTTCCTTCTTTACATGCGTAGGCATTAGAAATCTGTATGAATTAATTTTATAGAGAAATCAGATACTACAACGTAAGTAGTTTAAATTTAAATTCACATTCTTGAACCCTCTACTATACGCAGAGCTTATTTAAAAAAAGGTTCTCTCAACTGAAAAAAATTACTTGGCGTGCTGACCTATAGAGAAAAAAAAATAAATTGAGATAGGTCAGGATGAGTTTCCTATATATATGCCCTATACAGCCCAAATCAACACAAAATTACAAAAAAAAGATTAGATTGTTGTCTTTAATTACATAATATAGCAATAGCATCTATAGATACTCCACGATGACGATATTATTATGTGAGTAAAACTATATACATAGTAAATTATAAGTATATATAATATATTCTGTATGATGTAAACTGTATTAGAAATAAATTCTAGATTATATGTAAAGTTACATTGGATAATCTGTAAAATAAAGTGTGCTATAGTTATAATGAGAGATGATGATGACTTCCATTTGAAAGCATTATTACTATTATTATTTCTTATATCGTAAATCGTAATGTACGTAACGTAATGTAAAATTTAAGCGTCAAGCGTAAGATATAATAATGTAGGTAGTATAGATGCATAATATACCTATGAACGTTGACAACGCTATGATAACACGTAATAGGGAAGGAAAAATAATTGAAACCATTATTGTTGTTGTAGGTTATGTATAATGATGAAATATATAATATAATGATGTAAATTTTGAAGTTACATATTTTGGTGCTCTATATAATTATTCATTATAATTATATACTATATATATATATAAACTTTAAACCTCGTCTTCGTCTCAATTTTAAATCGCAAAAAAAAGAAGAAGAAGAAGAAGAAAAGAAAATATTACGCAAAAAACTGTATAATACATATATTATTATATCCTATAAAATTATATTACCTACCAGTACGATGTTTATGGTTTTTTTCCCCCAGATTTATTTCTCTTGATAAGTGTAAGACATAAGTATATAGTTACATATATTCGTAATTTTCTGTGTTTTTAATCAGCATGATTTATGATATATGATTGTTATATTATGACTACTAAAGTATAACCTTATAATCTTTATGGATAATTTCATCGTTTGAAAGGGGCGGGCGCGTAGCGTTAACGTGCTAATACTAGTACTAGAGTACTATTACTACTGTCGTCTAGCTGTATATACTTAGCATAGCAGCTAGATTTTTTGTTTGATTTCCCATATTTCCCTTATGTCTGTGGTTTCCAATTCTAATATATATATATCAGTACTTGCAACTTGTGTAGTAGTAGTAGTATTAAGTAAATATCTAATTACTATATATATCTATATATATTTATATATAACTATATACATAATAATTTTTATAGCGTCGGTGTTTATAATATATGCATAATATAACCTTTATTCTCCTCAATATCTTGATATCTTATCTGCATAGATAATTACAGAATATATGTCGTAATTACTATAGTAATTATATGATATACATATATCTATAGTTCTTGTAATTTCATTTTCGTATTTGATATATAATATATTATACACATGCCGATGCCGATTATTCCATAATTTACATATATATATATATATAGTTATAGACGAAGAAGGGACAAAAAAAAAAGAAATTTGAACTTGAAAAGTTTTTCTAATCGTAAAAGATATTAAAAATTGACGAGCGTGTGTGAGGCCGTGTGGGATCGGGAGAGATAACACAAAAATATTATTACTTTTAAATTAAGAATATAAAATACTAATCGTAAGTAAGATTATAAGGACCACGAATTATTACAGATACGACAATCATACATCACTCGATGATGATTATGAGGATGGCCCGCCAAGGGTATTATTTGGTAAAAATATTAATAATAATTTAATATTTTTAATTTTTACAATATTATATATCTTTTTATTTGATATTAACTTTTACATGTATAAAATGATTGAGTTGAGTCTCTCGTCGTCAGTGTCAGTGTGTGTCTCCGTATTTATTATAATGTTTGATTTAAAATTTTAATGAAAGTTATATGAGGGAAATTCTAATTTTTAGCTTTAACATATTTCATAAATTTACATATAATTATTTACAACTATTTAGTTACATGGGGGATTTTGATGGTGTATTTTTTTGGGAGTAGTGGGTTTTTATTTCTATATATATTATATTATTTATTATTATTTATTTACCTATTAAGTTTTTATTAATTTACTTACATATATATGATTGTTATTTGTTTTTAGTGAATTTGAGTTTGAATTTGAACAACAAAGGTTAAGTTTTTATTTATTTGAATTTTTGTTTTGATTTCTCACCATTTTATTTGATCGCGTGCACTTTACATACAAACATACAAACACACACACCCACTTATGTACTTACTACACACAATTTATAAGTTGATCGCAGAGAAAGATAAGGAAAATCTTGAATTTAAAATCTTCATTTTTTCATGCCTTCTTTTTTTTGTGACACTTTTGTGTTTGTTTTTATATTGTTATATAAATAAATGTTACTTAATTAATATGAAATGATATTTTTTGTAAAGTGTCAATTCACTCTAATTTGTTACTTGTTATTAATTTATTAATTATTATTATTGTACTACTACTCCATATTATTTAGCTATTTAGTAGCCGTGATTAAGCTAAATAGTATATTCTTACTTAATTTATATTAATTTAATTGTTATTCCTATTAGTAAAAACTACTCCTGTACAATAGAATACACACGAATTCAAGCAAAAAACAGATTACCAATTATATTGTCAAATTTTCAAAGGATTGACTGAAGAGAAGAAAATCTCAGTCTTTCGTCATTCTTTACTTTACTCTTATTCTTATCAGTATATTCATGTATCTACTTGACTCTCTCACACAGTAATAGTTCCCTTCATGAATTTTGTTCGTTGGTTGTTTGTTTCAAAAATCTTGAAAAATATTTTCAAAATCTAATCATAATATTATTCTTAATCCAAACTTCCAAACTTGAAAATATCCAATCTACACACATACATATACTTTCTTTTGTTTTTTTTGTTTTGTCTTTTTCGCCGGTTAGTGACTTGTTTAATCTCTGACACCTTTTCCTTCTCTGTGTTGTGGAACATTTTATTTTTTATTTCAAAATATTGTATAAATATGCACAAATCAAAGTGAATATATAAAATCTCTTGCGTAGTTTTTTTTATGTGCTGCTACTATAAGTAAATGAGCGTTGTATTATGTTCGTATATTCGTAATTCATATTGTGCTAACATGCTTATTACAGAAGATTGGAAATCAAATGGGAAGTTTTGCAATCTAATTTAATGCATGTGGGATAAAATAATTACTGTATTAAAATACACTTAATTGTTCACTTTCTGTACTTTGCTTGATTTTTTTTTAATTCAATGCCTATATCTATCACATCTATTAAGTTCCAGAGCCAGTCCCATTATATGTAACTTGAAATACAATATTTAATAAAATAAACTGTGCTACAGAATATATTGCTAGATACACTTACCTATATACAAATCTTACACACGGATTTTGATATTACTCATTTTTCTCATCTCTCTTTCTCTCACATTTTTGAAAAGTCGCTTTCATGTCTGTCATTTCTATCTTTTTTTTTCTTCTTGGAATTCTAAAAACAAAAAGATGAAAATTGAAAATATTTAATTTATAAAAAAATATATAAGTAAAGGGGGAAAAAATAACCAATCAATGCTAAAAGTACAAGAGAAAGATAATAATTATTTTATTAATTATTATTTCAGATTCAAAGCTCCTTGCTTTGCTTGTTGCACATGTATTTTTGAATGATTTGATATTTGATGATTTTAATTTTACTGTGATCTATATATTATTATTTAATTAAACGTACTAATAGGAGAGGCTATATATTAAAAAGGATAAGTGTGGGGGAGTACCAGAGGTTGTCATCTATGGGGAAAGGGGAACGAAGGAGAAATTTTAAGCATTCGTATTATTTGTAGGAAATCATTTTAAAAGGAAAACAATGCTGTAGTCAATTTTAATTGTAAAAATTTTGTGTGTGATTATGATATGAAATTATGATTTATTATGTTATGATTGTAATTATTTAATTTATTATTGGATCATATTATATTGTACGTAAGTAACACGTTACCAAAGATTATGCACGGGATTTTTTTTGTAAACTGCGGAAAAAAAAGTATAAGTAGAGATGTATAATTATACATGCTTTTAGCAAATTAATGCTGTTGGAATATATTTTGCTTTCACTAGAGTTGAAAATCAAAAATTAAAAACTAAAAAAGTACAATAAGAAAAGGAAAATATTTTAAGAATTCAAATTCAACTGGATTTTTAGCTGGAAATGGAATTTAAAAAAAGAATGTAAAAAAAATACTACTTGTATTATTGATTTTGATTTAAAGTTTGAGTGAATTCAAATTCAGCATGATCATGAGATATATTGAATGATATTCCGGTGATAGAATGCTTGACAATTGAAAATATCTTGTGTGAGTTGTTCGGTTCGGTTTGGTCGATGCAGTGTCCGTCTCGGTTCGGTATATATGCCCAAAAGAGTTCTTTAGAATCCTATATGATTATTATATAATTGTTAACTTAAATTAGATACATGTATACTTATATGTGTATTTCAAAATATATGAATCTCAAAAGCTGACGATATTTTGCTCCTTCCTATAATTTAGTTTAGTTTTCACTGCCTTTTTTTCTTTTAAAACTTGTTCATTATTATTGTTGTTATTTCTTTTTCACAGAAGGTTAAAAAAATCTCTTTTCAATACATAATTATTTACTATACATACCAACATTTATTGTCGATATAGTTATACGGAATATTTCTTTAGAGAAAACTTAAACACAACTTTTGCAGTTAAGGAATGATAACTTATTCTCTGTGTAACTAAAAAAATTACTTATTGTTAATCACGCATGTACCTTAATTTATTTAATTTAAAAAACAGTTCATAATAAAGTGGAAAATAGATTTGGAAAAAATGCAATGGAACGATTAAGTATGTTTGGGAATTCTTTAAAAAGTTATAATAACTTATTATTACTACTTCATACATGTTAAACAATTATATTTCATGCACATTTTATTTAGCACAGTGTATGATCACAAAATGTACATTTACTTAGGGTACTTACAAAAACCGTCACCACAACATCATCCTTAATAGGTTTTCAATATTTTTATTTTCGCATTTTTCATTGTTTCAAGTTGAAATTCATTGCATTTAAAAAATGAGGCAACATCACAGTGCTTAGAATTATTATTAAATTCGTAAATCTCTAGACGAAAGTTATTTTTTAATTTATCTTTACTTTTATCTGTATCACTCATAGGCACGCATCCTTTTGCACCAATGCCAATTAATTAATTAGGCCTATGCTTTACGGTCATTATTGAATAGGTTTAAGTAATAATTACCTAGTCCCTAATGGAATAAAATGCATCCTCCCACCCTAACTTCAGGAAAAAGGCTTGTCATAGCAAAATATTTAAGAATTTACATTATATTGTAATACTTAAGTAAAATGAAAATCATTTTCGAAGTTTAAACTAATTTACCCCTATTATTGCATTATACATTTTATAACTATATTGTTACGCTATTCGGTATTTAAAACTAACTAAAATTAGATAAATTCGTAAATGATAACGTAATATATAGAACGAAGTGTTTCTACCGTCAAACATAACTCATAATAATTAGCAGATATCCAAGCTCTGCAACTGGCATGTACATATAAGCATAATTGAAAGTGCAATAAGTAAATCACTATTTACCATTTTTTAATATTTGGAAAATTGAATAATGAATAAAAAGAATAATTGTATATCCAACGAAATGGTAGTTGCAGATTGCAGACCATCAATGTAAAATTTTAAGCAAAATGCCTATACAAATCGCACATTACTGATTTGTAATTTGTTTAGGCGCCGCGATTGAATTAAGTAATATACTCACACGGTTAACAAATACGGCGTCATAAATATATTTAACTAGACATAGTAGGAAATTGCTTCTGAGAGTGGATCTCAGAGATTTGTACTCTGTACGGATAAATAATTACATATGTACATACCTTGTATAAACAAATACATTACTTATAAATAAAGTACTACCAAAAACGATATCGTTGCGTATTGCGTAGCTTCAATAAGAAGTGTTCTTGTACAATTTTTCGGGATTGTTGGACAGGGAAAAAAGATTTTTTTTTGCTGATATCCAAAGTTGAACAAGCTAAATTACGTAATACACTAAATTCCAATGTAGACGACAGTTTTGTAAAATCTAATTACACTCAGAGTTGTTAACGGGTATCTTGCACTTCCACCTATAGAATACCATCCCGAATTTCATTTGTAACAGTAGACGTCGTAGTAGCCTTCAGTTGCCCCTCCTCATCATCATCATCTCCAAGAAGCAGAATTTTCGATTCAGAATCTTGAGGATATCTAAGCGAATAAAAAAAATCCAAGCTCACCCTCATTATAAGGGACAGATGATGGATCATTCGATGTACACAGGTAAATAATGTACACAGGAAATCAAGCGAAACATTTAACTACACTACCAAAGTAACTCAAAATTGAAATCGCGAGACAAACATAGTTTTGGACAAGTTACAATACCTCTTTAACAAACGTAGTGTACTGGCACAAACTAACAAACTAACAAAGAGTTTTTAAGTGTTTGACAAATATCAAATTATCCTATTGATGGTAACATTATAATGATATTACAACAAATAAAATTTTCATAATTGTTTAATTTATGAAATATAATATTTTTCTGCTGTGAATTTGATTGAAGTAAATTCTTCCCACCAAGCAAATTTAACTATGTAAGTGTATGTACGTCACAGCTTAAAACTTTACGAGTGATCTGGCTGTTATTATGTATTCGGGAAATAGCTGAACAAAGCGACTAGTATTTTCGTTCCATAAAAAGCGTTTTACCTAATACAGTATTATTGTGTGATGATAGTCAGAGAACATAAACACTTCAAAATTAGGTAAAATAATTAAATAACTATTAACCCATGAACACCCATTTAGCTTCATAAATGTCAAAATCAAGCGGAAATGTAGACGTAAATAATTATTGAAGGAAATCCAAGTCTTTAGTTTCGATGAACACGATTACTTGGAGATATCAGCTATCTTTTCCTTTGACCACATGATATGTTTCCTTAACTACTTCTAATCGTAAGACACATTCTAGCTAAAGCTAGTAATCGAATGGTTCGTTTAAATCTTTTATAGTTCAATTCTATCTAACAGTGATTAATTAAGTTTCCTGATATTTGACCAATTTTAGTCCAACATTGAATCTTGTACTTAATTAATGAACCTCTACTTGTAAAAGATAACGTTGACATATCAGACTGATTTCGCATTTTATGAAGATATTTACGACTACCCATGGGTAAATTATTTTTTCAAATTTCCCTATATAACATAAGTAATTTCAAGTCTAGCAGCCTTATCACCATACGCCTATTACGTTATTTCATAAGCCAGCCTTAATGGTGATTGTAGGCTAAATACTGATTCCGGATAATTCAGGATAATATTATTGCTGTCATCTAATTAGACTTTCTGCAATAATAACCATCCAGTCAAGTACATAGATCGTCTATATAGGCCATTCACTGGACATTTGAAGCACGAAATGAACGAATCGTCACAATCAAGATATTAGGTATATAACAACTTATAGTAACATAAAAGTTACATTACACTGGTAGCGTTCTACTCTTCTTAAATATTCTCTCCATGTCTAATTGTTGTACTCTTGCATACAATCCGCTTCCAAATAAGACTATCCAGTTTGAAGCCCACCAAGGCCAAGATTTAATGTCTTGATATGCCCATACAGCAATCACAGTTTGTACACAAGCTTTTGCGGTACCAGAAATGTTGTGTGTTAATGGAGAGGTCAACTGAAAATTAAATTGCAAAATTTCCAATAAGTAAATGAAAATAACTCATTTATGAACTTCAATGGTTTGCTGCAAAAAAAAGACACTGCAGAATGTTCAATATAATATGACAAGATTTTTAAATATTACCTTGATTTGCATGGCCGTCACAAATCCAATCGAAACTCCACAGACTCCCCCGACCAACATCAACCCCCAAAAATAATGATCCGTTATCTGGTTAACAATAATTCGGTCCGGAAATTCTCCAAACACAATCATCAATGGTATGAAAAGTAAAGATGCGTTCACGTTATTATAAAAGGTTAGAGTCCAAGCACTATTATCAACCCATGGTAAAACTTTTTTAGTAAAAATTGAGTTGAGCGACACGCAGCAAGATGACAGGATACCGTAGAGAATTCCTTCATACGTCAGTTTAGCTAAACCAAGGATGAATTAACATATTATTATATGTTACGAAGACAGCTTGGGTATAAAAAAAAATGGATTACAGTAATAACTAATGCTCCTTCGTTTCTAACCTCCAAGACCTTCTTCCTCTATACCCAGAAAGTAGCCAATGGTAATAACAAGGCAGCACAAAATAGCCTTCCCTGAGACTCTCTGGTCTAAAAAATCCAAGTTAAAAATTTTACATTCCAAAAGTTGATACCAAATATTTATCAGGTGAAATAAAAAACCTAACTTACTTAATATTGTGAACGTGAAAATGACATTGGTAACTGTAGTTAGGGATCGGGCTAAATAGTAAAATGCAACACCCACGTATTTTAAACATAGGTTATTAAAGGCCACCATGCCCACGAAAATTATGGACAACGGCAAAATCTAAGGGAAATAAAAATACACAATATTTCACTATATATCACAACTAGGATACATATAAGTACTTACATAAGTACATGTAAACGTTTACAAATAAATTTAAATGAAAACATTAAGAAAGTTGTGTTATCGGAATTAATGCCAACCTTGACTAGTAATTTGAAATTGTAGGGCGAACTTGGGAAGTGAGACAACCCAAAACCCTTGTATACTGAACTAAGTTTTTTCAAACTATAGCACACGAGAACTGTAAATACGCATTGAAACCATGTTACGAACATAGGAGCATCGAAATCTTGCTGCGAACTTAAAAGGGATTTGTTGACAAATACCGTGACTATTGAAACCACCCTAAAAATACAAACACAAATTCAATACAATAATATTCATTTGGTCCGCCGGTTGAACGTCAAACATATTTGACATTTTGCATAGCTCCATCATTACATAACTTCAACATCAACCATTAACATATACATTCAAAATTATAATGTATTGACTATTGAAATTAAAATGTACTATTTAAAATAAAATTTCCTTTTAAAGGGCTTAAAGAACATACCAGTAGCAAGCCACAACGGTAGCAATCGAAACGTACTGGACATAAATGGTGTCATGCTTAGAACTCTTCGAGTCCACCATGGTGGATAATGTTTACTTTACACGTAAACACTTGTCGAAGCTTAAACGAGAGACAGATGCAAGCTTAGTGACAGCTTTTTTTTTCGTTTTGTAGCGTCAACCGTAACTGTAAATAGTATTTTTTTTTATAATTGGCTATACAGAGGAAGACCAAACCAAGCCGTAGAACATAGCCGGAGCACTGTCCAAGTCCAATATTTAGGTGACAATACTAAATCGAATGTCAAATAATGTTATTCCCACAAGAACTGGAAATTGTGTGGCCTATACGATTTTAGTTTATGGTGCTGGTGAACACGACATACTGTACTAACTGCGTAACCTTGGTTACTTCTAAAAGTTGACAAGCACTGACGGAAACCGCAATCGATGAATAAAATGATGAGCAGTCACAAGCAGTGCAAACAGAACCAAATAATGATACACCAGATCAACAGATAGATTACGATTGACGATAGCCAGTGCCAATGAATTGATTCATCTTGTGCCCTTTTACATCTGCATCTGCATCTGTATCGGGAAAATTCAAAAAATACTTTTACCGCCTTAGTGACACTTCATACACTACTGCACTGATTTATAATGTATGTACTTATTACAGGTTTACAGTACCAATATCTATGGTTGATGCTACAATTCACAGATGGCGAATTTTCATGGACAGAGGCTTTGGCAGTTTAGATTCACAAATACTTTTGCTTCCAAGCCAATCACCCCTACCCATGAAATAGGGGAAGACAAGTGACGACAAGTCAATGGGGTTTTTGAATGAGCGCCTTATTAGTCAAGACAAAGTCTTCTGCCATAATTTCGTGAGCTTCTTGACATGTCAAGGGACAGCATGTAGAATCCTAGCAGACTTTTAAAATCACCCACTTAACCCACCTAACCCACCTAGCTTCTGCCAATGTCATTTGAATTGTAGACTTTTTAAATTGAAAACTTCAACTCTATACTCATAATAATATGAGATTTTGCAAAAATTTAACTTGCTACATCTCGTTAAACACGTTAACATAGTCACTACGTTAACTACTAAATAATTAATCACAATATTTTTACCATACACAGCGCAGATTGCATTATTATCCGTGGTCGTGATTATAATACATTACGTACAAACCATACAACGAAATACATCCACTAATTTATGCTTTTAAAAACCAAAAATAAAATCCATTAAGCCTGTTAAATGGTACCAGTGTCGACAATAAATAACTGATAGATCATGATTACTGTGGAGTTTTCTTTCAAGCGAGTAGGTATTTAACATTTAACTACAACCACATGTTAGTTATATTTTTGGGTTGTAATCAACTGACTGAAAGAAAACTCCACAATAATTATGATCTATCACAAATTAACACCCATGTGGTTAATTTGCTTAGATTTTTCTAAGCGTGTATGGTAAAAATGTGATTAATTATTTAGTAGTTAACGTAGTGACTTTGTTAACGTCTAACGTGTTTAACGAGATGTAGCAAGTTAAATTTTTGCAAAATCTCATCTTATTAAGAGTATAGAGTTGAAGTTTTCAATTTAAAAAGTCTACAATTCAAATGACATTGGCAGAAGCTAGGTGGGTTAGGTGGGTTAAGTGGGTGATTTTGAAAGTCTGCTAGGATACTACATGCTGCCCCATGTCAAGTCTCAAGTCCATTTCAGATATTCCGTTTTACCTCCTTTTACAAAAAAAATGACTTTGAACAGAAGCGGAGGTGCCTGCACTGTACACAGTAACAAAGTCAAGTCAGTGGCTTTACTGGCTATGAAATGCAAGCCTAGTCAAGTCTTGTCAAGCCAAGTTATTTGCCCAGGCAACTTGCCTCACCTGAGCTAGTCAAGACTAACTAGTAAGACAAAGGTCAAGCCCCAAAAAATTCCTTTAAGAAAGTCAAGACAAGTCACTAGTCTGACTTGTCTTGACCATCCATGTCTCCTGGTGTGGATTTAGGTTTGGAGAAGTTGAATGAAAGTGGATATGTCAATTTTTTCCTTTGGTTCTTTGGGATAGGACATATGAAAAGGAATACATAATAGGGAACCATAGAGGTCGGGCGTCAAAACTCTGGAGGAACGGAATCCACAAGCTTTAGATAGCCATATAATTCCTAATACTACTGCTGTGGGGTGGACTGCAGAGATAGGAGACCCAAAATATAGAATTATAGGCAGATGATAAACCTACAAAAACCAAGCACAACATAGGCAAACGGCAGTTGACGTGCGAAGTTATAAAGACTCCAAGTGATCTCATCTCGTACCTACCTATCTGCGTAATAAGCAGGATGAAGTCCGGACAAAACTACAGAACAGTCGTAATAGATACCGAATGCTTCAGTCCGTATTGTGTGTAAATGAGGCACTTAGGGAGGTCTAAAATGAAATGTTTATACTCCTTAACTTGGATATCCTAACTAACATAAGATTAAATAACTGTAAATAATTTCAACCTAACTGGGCAGCACACGATACTTATTTTTTTCGCTCATTTCAATAGATTAATTATTATTAGATCGTATGAATTTTGTTTTAGGTCCTTAGGGCTATCCTCAGAGGAGGACAGTGTCAAGTTTATGCTAATAAAGTTGTCTGTATACATTAGTGTATTCAGCTTTTATACAGTAGTGATGAGTAGTGCTAGAGCAATTCTTACAGTGCAGCATTATCGAAAGTGTAATAATGTTACTTTTGGCTATTGGAGAACTGTGTATTAGTAAAGGCTATAGATTCTTTGATTGGTGCTCTTTCCATGGTTAGGTTATTGGCAAGAGTTATTAGTTATAATTATAGGCGAAGCCGTTTCAGTTCTGGTACCACAATCACACCACACCCAGATGAGATCACTTTTTACCACCCGTCCGGTAGGCAGGGTGCTGGGCTCGAGTTGTAGTACTACTATACTATTTACTACTACCTCAATACTACGAGTATTTATTACTACTACACTGCCTGGACTTGTACATTGTAGGACCACACTGGTATGGCATGGGAGGGTGCGTCTTTCATCTCTCACTACTAAAATAAAAAAGCATCACCACCAGAATAATAATGCTGCATGAAAATAGCATAGAAGAGGTTTCGGAACTGAATCGGTATTCCCTTCCCTTCTCACTACATTCTTATTTCTCACGTTAGAAGTTTAGGAGTGTAAATTGGTCGGGACTTGATAGTTTCATACTCGGTTCGGTTTTTTCGGTTTGGCGGTGTCAACAGACAAGACTTTGGAATTTATTTGCTTGACAGTGTCAGTGATTTTGTGAGACATCAGTCAGTGTAGTTCAAAGTAAAAAGGAAGATATCATATCATTGGACCATTCGTATATTTCGTTGTGTATTTGTCATTTGTCTTCGTCATCGGCTGCTTTTGTTTATGTGTTTGTGTGAATGTTCAACTAGATTTATTTGGTATTGGTTTGGTTTCCAAGTGGAAGGATGTTTTTTTCGCCACTCACTATCACTATAGCTGATAGCGAATGTTGGGTTGTCGGTTTTAATTATTAATTGAGTCATTTCCTCCTTAATTTCCTTGTTAGTCCAGTGCAGTGTTTGCTTGCAAGCCGTGTTAAGACAACACAACGTTGCTTAATACTTATGTTAGCACCGAACCGAGATAGGCTTCAACTATTTTTAAATATGTATTATTACGTGTTGATAAAAACGGGGAGATAAAGCCTTCAATTATTCTAAAGAGAAAAGTGTCTCTTACTTTCAAGATCAGTTCTGACGTAGCTGTATATTCAGTAGAAACAGCAAGTGAAGACAAATAAAATAGTAAACATCGAAAATGGTTTTAGAAGTTTCACAGCAAAAACTAGCGGAAAAATTAACTATTTTGAATGACAGGGGTGTTGGTCTTCTCACTCGGCTATATAACATCAAAAAAGTATGTTTTTTGTGGAATTCATCTTGATCGCTTATTTGGTTTTGATTTTTAAATAATGAAGTGTGCTTAAGAAAAATAATTATTCGATGCGACAAGGCTGACGCTGTTATGAATGTGATTTAGTATCAATAATGGTTTCAAATTGCGATTTGCAGGCATGTGGAGATACCAAGTCGAAGCCGGGGTTTTTGTCGGACAAAACCCTGGAGTCTTCCATAAAGCATATTGTAAAACGATTTCCTAACATTGACATCAAACAGGTAATTTAACTTTAACAAAAATTCTCTATTGGTTATACCTGAAGTTTTTTTTCAAGTTTTTGAATTATTAAATACAAATAATTTATAAAGGTAAACATCGTTGACATTTACTCTGCCGTTGTTATTGATTTTACGTTACGTGCGCTTGAGATTTGTGTCTATTTATTTTCAGGTTCAAAATCTTGGACAGTATCGCGCTGAAATTACTAAAACATTACATTTGTACTATTACACTTTTGTCGATCTTCTTGACTTCAAAGACCATGTCACAGAGTTATTGACAATTATGGACGCATGCCAAGTTGAATTGGATATTGTAAGTACAAGCAGCAGATTTAAATATTTTGCTAGTGGGAAAGTTATTATTTCGATAAAGAATACTTTTTAATTAGCTATATGTTGTAAGCGATCTAAAAAGGTTAACCTTAACCTAATTTAGTAATTTAATTTGTCTGAACTAGACATTGAACTTTGACCTGACGAAAGGATATCTTGACCTTGTAATTACCTATACAACCTTAATGATACTTCTATCTCGAGTAGAGGACCGTAAGGCTGTATTAGGACTCTTCCATGTCGCTCAAGAAATGGCTAGCAGCCCAGCGTAAGCTATTTTAATAAAAAATATTGTGCTATGGATAAAATGATGCTGATGATAATCCATAATATATATTTTGTTCTCACTGTTTTCAAATTTTTACAATAGAAATTAATTTTTATATTATCAGGGATACAAGTTTTCCAAGGTTGGGACAAATGATTTTAGAATATGACCCCCCGTTGAAAAAATTATCCGACGAATTTGGGCCACATTCAAAATTACTTGTTCGTGCTCTTATCTCCTTGCAAAATATTTATCCCAGGAGAAATCTAGAAGCAGATACATTAAGGTGGGTTATTTTATTAAATTCGTTTCGAGTAAGTTTTAAATTAATATACGTACATGTTTTTCTTTCATATAATTAATACCTTCATATGTTAACTATGTTTTACCAAAAAACATTTGTTTACCATAGAAAAAAACAAATGCTGAGTTTAACTGCACAACCAGGATATTTATTGATTCCTGCCAGAACCGATACTACTCCTTGTGAATATTTATCTCTGGATACAATGGAACGATGGATAATATGTAAAATTAATACATAGACGATAATGTTTCGTAACGAGGAATATTGAACCAAATATCTAAAGATTTTTTAAATTTTGCAGTTGGATTTATGCTATGCCATCATGCATTAAATAATTCTCAAGTGCAGTCGGACGATATGTGGATATCAGCATTAAAGTCTTCATGGGTTGTGACCTTGTTTCGTGATGAAGTTTTGTATATTCATTCCTATGTGATTAGTTTTTTTGACACCATCAAAGGATACAACAAAAGAATATCGGAAGTGAAGGATGCATGCAACTATGCTGTACAGCATGCGTGAGTGTTTAAAATTATTGTATTAACTATTATCATCGTCATTCGTGTTTAGTTACTTTTTATATATCGTCAGTTACGTTTTTTTTATTCTAATTTTATCTCTTGTGATGTAGTGCACTGATGCATAGAGAAAGGCGAAAATTTTTCCGGACCGCACTGAAGGAGATGGCACTTGTTATGACGGACCAGCCTGGTTTACTTGGCCCTAAGGTACAATAAAAATGTCATCGAATCATTAATTATTTAGAAACCACTTTCTTTTACTTTATACTATTGTCTAACGTAATTTTTCCCTTGGAATATTGGTGTAGGCGTTGTACGTTTTTATGGGGCTGTGCTATGCTAGGGATGAAGTTGTGTGGCTCCTACGGCATCACGACAATCCTCCACTTCATAAAGGAAAAAGCAAAGCTACGGAGGATCTTATTGACAGACAACTTCCAGAACTTCTTTTCCATATGGAGGAATTGCGCGGTAAAGTCCAATACATTTATTTGTAGAATTAGGTAAAAACCGGTTTGAACTTTAGAAATATGTAGTTTCCAATGGTTGGAAAACATCCATTAATAGTTTCATTCATTAAATGTTTATTCTGATTTTTTAGCACTCGTGAGAAAGTATAGTCAAGTTATTCAACGGTATTATGTTCAGTATTTGTCTTGCTATGACGGACCAGCACTGGGACAGTTGTTGGGAAGTTTTGCCAAAATGGAAAGTGAATCCATGATTCTAGCTTCTATTTATAATACCATATCGAACTTGTCCGTAAAGCAAGGTGCGAAGTGAATTTAATTTTTTCAACTCACGATGAAAAATGTTTTGATGACGTATAATTATTAAAGGCATTTTTTGTGCTAAATAGTGGAAGAGAACGAAATTTTTGACTTCCGTGGAATCCGCTTAGATTGGTACAGACTCCAGTCATTTCTATCGCATACCGTTAGCCGTATCCAAGGAATATCTTATCTTATGAACACGACGATTTTTCACCTAAAATTAGTGGATTTTCAAGACGAACTGTTGCTTGAAACTTCAGATCTATCATTATTCTGGTAATAGTTTACATTTAAAAATTAAAATTAATCCAAATTAGTTTTCAATTTAATATTTTCTAATTGTTAATACTCGAACTTATTGCAATTATGTACACTTAATGTAATGTAAGTAGTGATTTTTATGATTTTAAATTTGATTTCAGCTTCTACAATAAAATTTTCGAAGATCAATTTCATATGTGCTTAGAATTCCCTGCACAAAACCGGTACATCGTAGCGTTTCCATTAATCTGCAGTCATTTTCAACATTGTACCCATGAAATGTGCCCTGAAGAGAGACATCACATACGTGAGCGTAGTCTTTCCGTCGTTAACATTTTCTTGGATGAAATGGCTAAAGAAGCAAAAAATATAATTACCACAATCTGCGATGAGCAATGCACTTTGAGCGACAAAGTAAGTGCACTGTACCCCCGTTGTAGACTAAATAATGAGAATAAAAACGAAATGAACTAATTTCCAACTTGTAAAAACTTATACAAATGTTCTGTTTTCTCAGCTATTGCCGAAGCACTGTGCTGCACTTATAGCTCACCATCTCCACCGTAAAAAAGCCAAAGATAAGAACAAAAAACCACTTCCTGAAATCAATAAACCTGGCGTCGAAAGTTTCCGGAAAACAAGGGAGGATTTAACGACGTACGTCTTTCAGATAAATTGAAAACATTAGTAACAAACTAATTTTTAATACTTGAGTCATTTAACAATTAAACTTGTGTTTAGAATGGACAAACTTCACATGGCCCTGACTGAGCTTTGCTACGCAATCAATTATTGCCCATCGATTTCTGTGTGGGAGTACACATTTGCTCCAAAAGAATATTTACACCAACATCTCGAGAGCCGTTTTGCTCGGGCATTAGTTGGAATGGTTATGTTTAGTCCAGAAACAAATGAGATTGCCAAACCTTCGGAGCTACTTGCGAGCGTCAGGGCGTACATGAATGTATTACAAACCGTCGAAAACTATGGTAAAATTTACGTCTTTTTTTATTTTGCAATACTATCACACCTTGAGGAAGGGAAACAATAGTGTATTTTACTGAAGCAATGATGGGGCTCTGATAAGTATTTTCGATTTTTCAACAGTGCACCTCGATATGACCAGAGTGTTCAATAATGTTTTGCTCCAACAAACGCAACAAATGGATAGCCATGGAGAAAAAACCGTCGCTGTTTTGTACACACAATGGTATGCAGAAGTTCTGCTCAGACGTGTAAGTGCAGGCAATATTTGTTTCTCGGGTAATCAGCGAGCGTTTGTAAGTCTGAATTCGGAAGGTTCGGTACCATTCAGCGCGGAAGAATTTTCCGATATAACGGAACTCCGGGCGTTAGCTGAACTTATTGGGCCTTACGGTATGAAGCATTTAAATGAAACTCTGATGTGGCAAATAGCTGGGCAAGTGCAAGAACTTAAGGTAATTTTCCCTCACTACATATTTTTAAACATTTGGTGAAATAAAAATATATAAGTTCGATGCTTTAATTATTTATGTTTTATTTTTTGTGTTCTAATTGTTATTTGGAATGTTAGAAAATGGTGGCAACGAACAAAGACGTTTTAATGGCATTGAGGACCAATTTTGACAAGCCAGAAAACATGAAGGATCTTTTTAGAAAATTACTAAGTGAGTAGGGACCTATTTATAGAACACGAGCTATATTTAAATTAAACATAATGTTCCTTGTTGCATCAGTATGTAGCCGGTTTGATTAGTATGAATGGATGTAACTCATGTTGTAATCATTTTTACAGATGTTGAAAACGTTCTGCAAAGAATGACAATCATTGGAATAATACTTCGATTCCGACAGTTGACTCAAGAGGCTTTGCATGATACTCTCATCGATAGAATTCCCTTCCTTTTAAGCTCTATACTTGATTTTCATGAGCATGCTCCAAATGGCGAATCAGTAGTAAGTCTTAGTGACCAAACGCTTGTTTTTTTTTAAATTTGTCTTATAAAGTTTAACAAAAAGCTAATGGGTGCTTGTAATTTTTGTTACCAGAATGTGGCTGAAATGGCTTCTGCCGCGGGTATTACAATGAAGGTAGATCCTACTCTAGCTCACGCTTTACGAAGCCAGAAAAATGGTAAGAAATATTTTTGTTCACTAGATTTTAAAAAAATATTTAAAAAAAAAATAATGTGTTAAAACTTTATGCAGAAACCGGAGAAGATGAGTATACGTTAGCTTGTCTTCTGATGGTATTTGTGGCGGTTTCAATACCAAAATTGGCTCGGAATGATGGCTCAGTGTATCGTGCTTCTTTGGAAGGGCATTCAAATAATATTCACTGTTTAGCTGCAGCAGTCAATGCAATATTTGGTGCCTTGTTCGCTATTTGGGGTCAAGGCGATATTGAAGACAGGCTCAAGGAGTTTTTAGCGGTACGTTGTTTTATATGTGCAGTTTGGACAATTCGTATGGAGTCGTAACCGCTATTAAAAAAGAATTCAATTAATTTATTTTGTTCCTAAATAGCTTGCATCATCGAGTCTGCTTAGATTAGGTCAAGAGGCAGATAAAGAAGCAGTTAAAAATAGAGAATCCGTCTATCTTCTGCTTGATATGGTAAGACTACATTAGAGATTGCCCAGGGATTTTCTTTTAATTTGTGAATAATTGCTAGGTAAATTAAATAAATGTTGAACATTGTAGATAGTTCAAGAGTCTCCGTTCTTAACAATGGACCTGCTGGAGTCGTGCTTCCCTTACGCCCTCATTCGCAACGCCTTCCATGCAGTGTATAAGCAGGAAATTGCACAAGTTTCCTAAATTTTTTTTAGTAGAATAGAATTAGTTATAGTACCATAAAACTTTAGCTGCCTAATTTTGTTTTGTGAGTAGTGTTTACATATGAAATTAATTTTTGCATGCGTTTGCTTGTAGATGTTCTTAAACCCATCTTGCGGAATCGTCCTGGAATGCCGAAATATTTTGTTCTCAGCCGTTAACCATTATACATATAATTACAAATATTTATATATATTATATTATTATCAATATTATTTTGCACTAGCATTAATTTGTTGTATTGTAACCTGTACTGTTGTAAAATTACCTATAGTATAGTATAGTATAGTATAGAGTATAGTATGTAAATTGCATCCATGCGTATTTATTATTGAAAATTTGTATTTCAAATATTAAATGCTAATTTTACAAAAACAAAATAGAATATAGTTCAAGACTTTTTATGATACGTCATTTCTCTCTGCTGTTGATTTTTATTTTCACATTATTTATTGCATATCACATTTGAGTGCTTTGGCCTTAAGTTTTGAAGCACCGGGCTTTACACTTTTGAATAAATAATAAAGTATAATAATATAATCACTAACTTGTGGGAAGCTTCTCTACGCTGTCAAAAATATTAGTTGATGCAGTATCCGAAGGCTCATTTCGGCAAATTACAGATATTCTCCGGTCTCTTGATATAATTTCACCTTTGAATAGTGAGTCAGTTTCACTCATAATTTCGTGAGTAAATTTAAAGCGAGCAAAATCTCTAAAAGTAAAACAGAATTCACCTAGTTAATTCATCTATAATATTAATATAATTAGAATTGGTATACCTACAATATTAAATTCATCCTTACTTCATAATGTATAAAGAAAATCTGTCAAGAAGTACATCGCAAAAGATATCTTTCTGTTCTTCGTAACGTAACCTCATAATACTACTTGATAGAAGACTGAGACCGGCAATCGTGTTTCCACAAAACTATGCGCACAAAAAATGCGATCAGGAATTCAATATTATTTTTATTTGTATAGGGAATATCCGAGGTAAAAAATTGTAAAAGAAGTTAAGGATTTCGGTTCTTACCCGTACGCTGTCAACATGAGGCTTAATCACACCTTTTTTAGCTAAGTCTAATATATGCACGAATTTTAATTGAGAGACGCCGGGTGGGAAGGCAAGAGCTCTTACTCTGTTAATGATCACTTCGTTATTTTTAGTCCACTTCAATCTTTCCGTCTCTCTATAGTCATGAATCGCCTAAATTTGAAATTATTACATACATTTATGAAGTAATTTACTTCAATATTTACATTTTTACAAGTTTAAAAAATAAATTACAGCTTATACGAAAAAGCTTCGTTTGGCTACTTACATCATCCCAGTGAGACGTTTCATAATGTAATCGACTCATATAAGGTTCAAGCTCCTTCATTAAAGAATTTTCCTCCTCTTCCGTAATAAAATTTGGATAAATAAGCATTGTATTAATTAATTCTGATTTCCACTCTTGCATTTCATTAAATTTGTCGTTGAAATCGAAAAGCTGAGTCACATTTCCAAGTTGTTGTTTCGGAATAACATTCTCTAAATCTTTATTCTCCGGTGCAGGGTGTAAGGCCGATCCTCCTGAGTTGAGACACATGCGTCTATGAATAATTAACCCGTATCGCAGTAGCGACGAAACACTCTGACGATTTAACATTGTATCCGTTTAAAACAGAAAAAACACTAACTAATCACTACGAAAATTTCTTCGAGTCACGAATAGAATGAAGTGACCCGAGTCAACAGTGTCTCTCTTCTAGAAGGAGTCAGACCTTCAGTGTATTAATATTCTTGTACTGCAAACTGCACCGAAGAAAATGACAAAATTAATACGTATACCAACAATGTAACATGGTTATTAAGTCTGAAGATGAAGACTTGAAAACATGTTTTAAAATACGGCTTGCAGGTTTCTAATAATAATAATAGCAAAGATATCCCCTGTCTGATTTTCAATTTTTATCACTTGTTCAGAAGTATGATTAAGTACTTACTTACTAGGATTAGGATGGACTCTTTCGAGTTAAAATGCAGATGACAGGAACAAGAAGGTCCTCAGTCCTCACTTGTGACAATCATTTGTTCTGGAAAATTGACAAATAAGTCTAAAATTTACTGTATTTATACTCCACATGAATAATTTCTCAAGTTCAAAAATTTAAACACAACTCAAAATGCACAATTCTCTAAGCCTTCAACTAGAAATTAAGTACAAACTTCATTATTTGAACTTACAATTTTCGAATTAACCAACATTAACAATAAAAACATTAGAAACCCGTGATAAAAATGATTTTAATTTGAGGAGTTGAATTCAAAATAGGAGAAAACCCGCTTACAGAAAAGAGAAAGAGTGACCTCTACTGAATGCTGAGCTGACTCCCATCCATTGGATGGATGGATGAATTGTTGAGTTGGTGAAAATACGAAGTACGATTGAGTGAAAGTGAAGAAAGCCTGACTTTGGCTGGAGATTTTGTCTCGTGTTTTGAATTTATCAAGCAGTCAAATATCCTCTTTGAGCTCACCCAATTTATTTGTTTACCTTACACTCAAACATACGTTCCCACTAGATGTATTTTCCCTCGGTGAAAATCAAATATTTTCTCTATTCATAAATGTTCTCATGCATTCGCATTCAAATGCAGTTGTGATATAAACAAATATAAATTGGTAATTTAGTGTTAACACGTACTAACAAAAAAAATAATAAACCCCTCAGTTCTATTCTCCTCTCAAAGTGGTCAAACAAAATATAAAAGAGTCAAACGACAGTACAAAAAGTCAATATTTTTACAATTCTTTGAATTCCTTGTCTTCATAATATAAATAATGTTTTTTTCGTACATACATAATATAGAGCTGATATTGTGGTCGTACACATTTTAATTACTTGTTACATTAAAGCACAAATATATATTTAATTCAATTCATAAATTTTAGAGTCACATAGTGTATTTATTAACTTTTCATATAGATAGATTAGATAATATATTAAAATTATAAAATATATTTTAAAAAAAATAAAATATTATTTAAATACTCAATATTGAGATTTATTTCATCGCTCTCCTTCATCGTCAGTTGTTGGTAACTTTAAATTCATATTCCTATACTAATTACTACTTATATAATATAAAGCATACAAATATAACTTAAATGTAGTAGCGTAATATATAACATGGTAACATACTACGATGACGGAACCATGATGATGATTTCACTTGTTGTGGGCTGATTCTTAAATTGTTACCATTCGTTTCTTTGGATAACTTTTAGTATACTTGAATTTTATGTAGCTCTGGCTGAATGAAAACTCGTTTGTTCTTATGCAACATATTATAATACTTTAAGAATACAAGCGACTGCGAGGAAATTTAACGGAAGTAAACAAAAAAATACCTACCTACTATTGCAGCGAATGTTTGTGCCAAAACCAAGGTCAAAGACAAAATTATACGAATAACAAAAGGGGAATCTTTCAAATTCCTTAGTTAAAGGAGTCAAAGTTTAAAGTTACTTTATTTTCAAGACCAACTTGTGTGTCTCTGTTACTTCTCCGTCACCTGTTTATAACTTGAACTGTGCAACTCTATCCAGCTGCTTACTACATAGTGAGACACAATTGATTGAGATGTCTTATCAACTTGCGTACAATCTTATGTACTATGGGACTCAAAAACCTAAACCAGGTAAAAATTCACTTCGTACCCTTGGACATGCATAATGTTTGATGACGATAATTTAGAATATTTGTTACGTTATATTTTAACTCATTTAAAATTAGTATAAAAGTATCATGTTTTGTTATAATTTTAGATAGCAATCGAATCAAATTATAATTGTACAATTTTGTTGCTGTGCATTACTCATTGAAATGAATGAAATTTTGAAATAAATCCTTTGCGCATGTTGCTAATTTAATCACAATTTTAATAACAATGTTAAATAAATTAAAAACCTTTTCTTTTGCATATTTAAAAGAAAGTGCCTAATTCAGACCATTTAAATGTTTTGAAATAGGTATACATGGTCTAATTTTTTATACTTTTGCACTCTTCTGCAGCATGGTGGTGTATTCGCATTTTGCAATATCTGAAGCATAGTAATTTATATTGATTTAATTCTTGGAAACCACATAGTAAATAGTATTTTTTTATATTAGTAGAAATAGTAATGGTTTGAACCCTATTAAATGTTTAGAAGAATAAATTCAATATAGTACGTTTTGCATTTTTACATGAATATTATTTAAATAGCATATTTTGCACTTTCAATTCTTAGAAATATTAAATTGTTTTGCATCTTTAGAAAAACTAGTTCAAACCTTTTGCATAAATTTTCAAAAATAGCAAAAAGTACATTTTCTCCTATTCAAAAAGTATAGCAATGCTTTTTAAATGAAACAAACAAGCCATATACGTGCTTTACTACTAAAAGCTAAAATACCTCATGTAATTGTGTAAATTATGCAAGACCATTCGCAAAGATGTAGGATTTATAACTTTCGGAAGGCTCTACTACAAATATAGTAAATAGTATTTTAATGATTAAATGAACTAACAAATTTTGGTCATTAATAAGAACGAGCTTTTAATCCACTCAGAACACACCTACCGCATACCAAACCAGAACCAGACACCACTACTCTCTTATGACTATCTGTCTACTGTATTAGTGTATATATAATTATACTACGCCAGTTTAGTTTGTTTTAAAATTTACAAGCACTCGGATTGCCTTCCCTTACTACATACACTGCAGTTGTTACTAGTGCTACTACAAGGCTACAAAAAGGAAATAAAGAAGTAAGTTAGGTAGGTAGGTAGGTAGGTGCTGGTTGCTCCTTCCTTCATTGCTGATGTGCTGCTCTCAAACGCCCAGGCAAAAAAAAAGTGATTGCATGTGATTTGTTTTCCTGTCCGTATGTAAAGGCGGGTAGTAGTTTAGGAAAGATGCAATATATAATGTGAACATGTTTTCCCCCGGGGTAGCACAAGGAGAGTAGACAGTGTAGACCTACATGCGGCGTATGTACGTCCACTATACCAATAGCAGGAACATCTATATCTACTGTAATATAGTCTCAACTATGTGAGGGATTGCATGACCAACCAAAAAGGCAAAGCCCCACAGAACCAAACCATGCCACTACCAAGAACTTCCATGTATACAAAATGTCTTCAGGTATTTTAAACTGTATTTAAGAAAATTAGAATAGTAAAACGAAACAGGGAAGATGAGAGCTGTTCCCTATAGGATGGTATAGTGGGGCTTAAGTCAAAGTACGAAAATGAAAGACGACAAGGAAACTTTTATAATACTGATATAACATAGGGATATAGTACTGGACTCTGTAAGACTCTAAACTCTGACTCTAGAGAGATGACGATATGATAGTTTGTATTTGAAATGGAGTACCAACTACACAAAAAGACGAGAGGGATGGGAGAGGAGTTTTTCGGAGGGGTGGGTGGGGGGCATGGAGCACTGAGAGCATTTTGCTCTTCTTCTTTTACTTAGTGCATAGTATAATATAGAGACAGGGAGAGAGAGACTATGTATATGCTTTAGTTCAGCCTCAGCCGGGACAAGTTAATTTTGCAGAGGCTCGGGTGTCGGGATATTTCTTTTTGGTTTTTCGGGCCGGGCCAGGGCCGACAGCACGTGCTGTGGTGTGATGGTTTTTTTTTCCTGTCGTATTTTTTTTTCTACTTCATGTTTGTTCTCTCTCCTGTACCATGGATGGGACAAAAATAGATATCGTTGTTAGCAGCAACGTAGAAATGAGCAGCTGTATAGATGCATTTATCTATGTGCTCGTCGCTCGTCTAGTTGACTTGTTGTACTCCTCGTCGTCGTCGTCATCGTCATCTTCACAGAGTTTCAATTTGGTTGGTTCTTGGTTCTTGAGCCTGTGTGTGTGTGTGAGAGAGAGAGAGAGAGAGAGAGAGAGAGAGAGAGAAAAGTGTGGAGGCTCAACAACTGAAGCAGAATGATGATGCTTCAATTCGACTTGTTCAACTTTAAGAACAAGAAGGGTAAGTAAAGTAAGAGTGCTACTGCTACGACTATGGCCACAGCTACACGCTAACGGTAAGGATACGGATTACGGATTTACACGGGTACGGGTACGGGTACGGACTCAGAATGTACATGCATACATACAATGAACGACACAGAAAGTGTCGTAGACACAATTTCAAAATGAGCTATTATAACGCCACAGTTTCCACCTTCACTACTACTGCCTCTGCTACTGCTCCTCTCATTATAGTTATAAATATAGCTAGAGTTCATATACCTACACATATCTGTAGATAGTAGATAGGTATTTGGACTGCAATGGAAATCACATCACACATCACACGACAGTACAATTCGGATTAGACTTTTTGTTATGTTAATATATGGAGAGTAATATAGTCATAATGTTATGTTCCGTATGTAGAATGCTAAGGTAATTGTAGGATTTGAGAATGAACGGGAAGGGACATAGACACTGTCTATAGGAAAGTCTCAAGTATTGGAATGTAAAAAAATTTTTACTATATGTTACTTTATATTCTAAATCCAAATCCAAATCCAATGTTAGACTTTTTACGAAAAATAACTTATGGTCTGACTCACGTTTTACCTCTAACTTTCCTACTTGTTAGTTGAGAGAGGAGAGAAGATCGCGATCGGGATCGCGATCAGAGAGCCTCACATTTCCTACGCTTTCCTACGTATACATCTTCTTCTTCTCCTTCGTCTTCTTTTTAGCAGTAGTGTAGTGGCAATCCCACTCTCTTATAGTCTCCTCAGTCTTGGACTTGTTAGTAGTTAGTAATGGTGAATCTGTGTTCATTTGATAATGTTCTCAGAAATTACCTACCCGCATCCATCCATCCATCCATCCATCCTTACATACATCCATGTCTCCGCCTCCATATATATATAGATGCTATCACCTATGTAGCACTGTGTATCTATAGCTTTCCTGTACTACTACTCTGTATCCCCATGCTCCATGCTACGCAGACACATGTCTGTCTATGAATTAGAATAGAAATTATATAAATGGGATTTTTCACTGATAGTTTATGGAATTGCATTCAAAAATTGTTGCTCCTACTGAGTTGTAAAGTTTAAAGTAAAGTTGGTTTTTCACAAGATGTATTGTATGGTTGTATGGTGTAGGGTAGTCGGGAGTGTGTGCATTAGTTAAAAGTTATTTTACGCATATAGGTACTTGTACGACGACAAATGCGAAAATTTAACGATAGACAATACTCGATAGGAATAGAGCTACGGCCACGGCTTAGAGACTATCTATAGGGCATGTAATTATATAGAAAAGGAAGCAGAATACAGTTATCGTACCGTCACCATCATCGCATCGGAGTCACCGTGGCACTGGCTTTGGTTCATATTGTAGTATGTATTGCCATATGAAGTACTTGAGTCCTGGGAAAGACAAGGAAAAGGAAGGGGGGAGCAGCCCGCCCGCATGTGGGCTAGCTCATCCGATCCGATAGCTCTTCTTCAAATGTGAAGAGGGATCCGAGAGACATTTTTATATTTACCTCCATATATCTATGTAGTTCCTCGGTGGAAATCACTCTTCTCAAGACATTAAGGATATATATCTGTTTTATTGCCAATTCAATTTAATACCAATATGGAATATTGCTATTACACTGTACAGCTATAGTCAACTGAAGTTACTAGTTAGCAAAGTACCTACATGAAGATACATCCAGGGCCGGATGATGCGGCCAGCGCAGGCAGCCCCCGCTGCTTGAATTTTCAAAAAACACTTAAATAGAACATTTTGCAGTTTTCAAAATTATGTAAACAGAATATTTTGACTTTTCTAAAACATGCAAATATATTTTTTTGCAAATTTCAAAAACATGGAAATAAAACATTTTCCATTTTTCTCAAAACATGTAAATAGAACATTGAGCACTTTTCTGAATCAAATAAAAAGAGCATTTTCCACTTTTCTAAAACATGTAAATACAACATTTTGCTTTACCAAAGAAAACCATCAATAAAATCTAAATAGTGGTTTTTGTATGGAAACAAATTGCTGCCTAAAACCAATTCCTTCGTCCGGCCCTGGATATATCCCAGTGTACAGATTGTTCTGCACCTACAGTTTACGTTTAAGAAAATGTATGTACTTGGCGTCTCTATACCGTCCGACAATCAAAACCAAATTTTTCCATTTGCCTTTTGAAAATTGTGGATTTTATGTAAACTAGCAGATAATTAGATAAACGTAAATATAAATACCCTGTGCGATATTGTATCTAGCCGTCTAGCGAATGAAAAATAAAAATGGGAGATAAAAGCATGAATGTGAATATGTAGGTAGGAAGGTATATGTTATCAATATTGAACACTTAAAAGGTCTTAGGGTTAAATTACTCTACTCACCTGTCTGTATGTATGCATTCTGCTACATTATTTGCACTGTTATTGGTAGCTCAGTAACATTTTATCTACCTAGGTATTTGAACTGACTTATTAGAGATTGTGTGGGAAACAAATGTAACGTCGTAGCTTGTATTTTTACTTTTTACACAAAAACAAAAATGACAAAACGAGAACAAGAGGGACAGAGACAAAAATTCAGAATCTCAAACCAATACCGACACCGAACTCGACAGAAACATATGTATAGGTAATTTATATTTTAATCATGTTCAAGAATTTCACACAGAAGCCATTCTGATCCTCACCCGTTTGACCTAATGACAGGGCTGATTTCAATGATCTCATATCCATACGCCATACGCTCATGTCGATATGGATGTTGAGTGCTCTGTGTACTAACCGCCTTTTAATTCTTTTTTTTTTCGCTGTCCCGTCCATTTAAATCATGTCTGTGGTCGTCTTGGTCTTGGTCCTGGTTCTGGGTCTGGTCTGGGTCTTCAACTTATTGGTCGTCTTCTTGGTCGTGGTCATCGTCGTCTTCGTCTTCGTCGGAGGGAAGAATTTGATTGTTTTAGTGTATTATATTGTATTTTATATTTTATTGTGGTGTGGTCATTTTTTTGAAGTGGTAACAGCTCAGAGCCAACATATTATAGAGAGTTAGACGAACCACCAGAGAGATAGAAAACAAGGCCATAACTCTATTATGGATGTAAAAAGCATATCATTAAATTCGTGTCCTCTCATTCTACAAGCATCTACATACTCTCTCTCTCCCTCAGATTGTTCAGACATAGTGTACCTACTATACTACCAGTACCAGTGCTAGTACCATTGCCAGTACCAGTACCATTCCAACATCCCTTACCTGTCCTTTACGATTTTGGAATGGTAAGACCAGTGCAAGAAGTCCAATCCATGTTTAGGTATCTACATGTATCTTTCTGTCTCCTTGTCTCCTTTCCTCCGTCCGTCCACCGTCATTCCTATATGTTCTATTAGTATTAGTAGTTTTCAATGGATTATAATATAATGTCGCCTCTCGGATGTCTCCCTTCTTCTCTTCCTCAGTTCATCTCCTCGGTCTGTTTTTTTCTTCATCTCTGTCTCTCTCAGAGTCTACTATTAACAACCTACGTAAAAGCTACCACAAAGTACAGTGTATTGTGAGGAGAACTACATTATGAGAATGAGTGAAGGGAGTAATGAATGTTATAGAGACTCTGAAAAATTTAAAATATTATTGTAGCAAACCAAAAACCAAAGGAATGCTCCAAAGTACGGCCGTAACAATTGATATGAAATATTCACGACTGCATCAAACACATTAAACTGCCCACACTAGACACGAAATGTGAAATGCATCGAATATTTCTCTCTCTCTCTCCTTCTCTCTCTCTCTCCTGAATCTTTGTTCTTGAGCAGAGTCAGTCAAGAACAGTACTGTACAGAATCTGCACAATGTACAATCTTGTCCCTATTATCCACACGTAGGTACGTAAGTCAGGTAGGTAAAGGTGTATTGGTACCTATACCTACATTAATAATACTGACTCTTGACTTTGACTTGGGCTCAAAATCTTAATGGGTGACAACACACCAGTACCATAGCCATCTAATATGCTTCACAAGTAAGGGAATCAGATGGATTTCCATCTGTTCCTTTCAGTATGTAGTATGTAGTATGTAGTAGGCAGGAGGCAGGAGGTATGTTGTCTATGTTGGAGACTGAAACAGAGCTGTGACTTACAATTATTATAGACGCGGAGACGGAGAAGAAGAAGAAGAAGAGGGAAAATATGTTTTGATTTGGACTTGTACACTGTGTATAATGTAATGGTTATAGTTTATTTAATTATGCACGCATAAAACTGTGCATAAAAATCCGCCATCTCTCACTCTCTGCCCGGCAGTAATTACACATGTATACATATATAGTAAAATAAAATAGGAGGAAAGACCTGGGTTGTTTGTGTTTGGAGTGAGTGAATTTAGAAGAAGAAGAAGTGTACAAGTATATATATGGTATGACTATATGTATACTATCTCTGCCGTATATGAAGATAAGTATAGGAGCGCTGAGCATATATATAGAGTATAAAGTATATTTTATTGTTATCAAAGGAACAAGTTGAATTTCAATGGGGATTTTGAGAGATAGATAGAGGCTCATAGGACTCATAAGACTGAAGGAATTCTTCGACTTTCGTTTAGTATAATTGACATTATTGATATTGGCGTCATGCATAAAACCAGATTGGGCAGATGAGTTCGACTCACTCCGAGATGAGGCAAGGTAGGTGTCAAGTATTCTTGTACAGAGCTTATTAACATATAGCTATAGAGCGTCTTTTTGTAGCTATATAGCTCTCCATCCATGCTAGGTGCTATGCTATGCCTAGTAATTCACTGGGAGCATCCCCTACCACGTATATAAACATATGGACATGGTCTCAAGTCTCTCGTTCTATTCTCTCTTTTGAGTCACTTCATCAGATTATAACTTGCCCCTTCTCTCAAAGTTGTAGAAAGATTTTGAGTGAGAACTCGGCGACGGCGACGGACGACGACGACCAAGAAGAGCGAACCAAGTAGACGTACGTACGTAGAGAAGAAGGAAAAGAAGACAACAAACACGATTTGGATTCCTCCTCAAAGAATTTTATTATGCATGTATATACTGATATTTTTATTAATATTCACACAAACACACTATATCCTCGCTGCCTAGTACTAGTAGGTACGAGTTAGAACACTTACCTTATAGTATACTTTATAAATGGGTATCGTTTCAGTACAGTTCTACAGTTCTAAGTTCTAAGTTGTGCATGTCAAAATTGTAAACTTGTAACTTGTTGTACGGATAGTTGTAGTCGTGGTCGTAGTATACTGTTGTGCGGATATGCACTGCACTCTGAGCTCTCTCTATAAGGTTGGATTTGGATTTGGATTGGAGAGTGAGTAATATGTTGAGCATAACTTAGCCATTATTAGATTACATCGATATGGATATGTGGAACCTCTAATGAGAATTATAATAGACCTCACATCAACGGTAAATTACATAATCAAACATGTCCCTCTTCTTGTCTTGGATTTTTTTTCAAATACTTTCGTGTGGTCATTAACGTGTAAGCTACCTACCTACTGATACTTGTTGTAT
Organism: Dicyrtomina minuta; assembly: GCA_949802685.1. NCBI lineage: Eukaryota > Metazoa > Arthropoda > Collembola > Symphypleona > Dicyrtomidae > Dicyrtomina > Dicyrtomina minuta. The sequence continues at coordinate 81,137,219 of OX461809.1, forward strand.
GCTGTGCACTGTACACTGTTCTGGACGTGGACGATGTAAAAACCTGACCTTTGCTGAGGACTTACATACACTGTACTCGTACTCATCGATCTGTATCCATCCAGAGTAGTCTGTATATAGTAGGATATTATGTAGAGTGGGGCTGGTTGTATGGTATGATATGGGGAAAACAAAACTTTGATTTTTTTGCAATGCAAATGCAATGCAATGCAATGCAATATCGGTATCGGTATCGGTATGCGATGTAATATGCCATGCAAACCCTATAAGAAACATGCCCTGTCCTGACTTGATTTCTGGCACTGGTTCTAACTTCTAACAAGTAAGTTCTATCTCTCTCTTTCGGGTCTGGTATCGTACGTACACAGATATCTCCTGTGTGGAACTCTCTCATATGTTGTTCCTACTGTCAGATTGAAATTGAAGGGAGAGACGTGCGTGCTGGACGCGTGGTGATAGTTATACTATGCGATATTCATAAAAAAAATAATAATGTTACATAGATTACAATGTAGAATGTAGAATGTCCTATGTACGATGGACATCTCACTGATGCCTTAAATGTTGACTGCAATTTTACGATTACGATAACGATTACGATTATAATATTCCCTCCTTCCCTCCCTCCCTCCTCCTTTTTCTCTCTCATTCTTACCCATTGTATACCATGTTATACCATGAACCATGTTGTTTTTTTATATAGTGTTATTTCATAGAATTACCCAAAAAAAAATTGATAGATAAAAAAAATGTAAAAGAGGAATAATAATTATTATAATAATTTATAGGTAGATGGACAAGTGAAATTATGACTTGGGTCAGTGTCAGCATTGTTCACTGAAGGCTGAACTTATGCGATGAGGATTATTATGGGATGAAGTTATGCGGGATGTACTAAGAAGAAGCAGAAGAGGAGATTCAAATTCCAAGTTAACAGCTGATTCTGATTCTGACTGAGAGAATAATTCTTTGAGCTGTAGCAAAAAGGACGTATACTGACTCTCTGAGACATAATCATAATCATAATAAGGACCAAGAGGAACACGGGACGGTGACGGTTTTTATTAGGGTTAACAACGACGGCGACGACCAGTGCCAGTACCAGCACCTCAAAGGTTCGGCATCAACATCGGACGACAAGACAAGACTGACTGACTAATAAGATATAGAATCTGACGCCTGGCCTCTATGCTCATCATCCTCTGGGTGATTCCTTGATTTTGGTTCGTTTTTCTTTCCCTAACATCCAAAGGCATAGAGAATTACAGATAGATACTTACACGGCATACGGACGGGGCGCAACGGGAACGGCATTGTGTTGGTGGTGATGAATGTTGGAGCCCGTCATGGCAGGTATGCGAACAATTTTATTGTACATTTATTATGAGGATCTGTTTCTTTTATTTACATTATTTAGTGGAAAACTCGTATTTATTTTTATTTTTTTTTATATATCTTATATAAAACTTAGCACTTACTATATACTATCATCTCCGTGCACTCAACAGTACAGGCAAAAATCCAAAAAAAAGATAAAGACAAAGGTTGACGATTTTTTTTTCCTACACTTTTTCTCTACAATAAATAAGCATATCCTGCTGCTGGATCTATTCCTAACAACAATACGAGGCTTGTTTTTCAAATTTTTTAAAGGATATAAAAGTGTGTGTTTATGTGTGTTTAGATTTGTACCGGTGTATATGTATATTGTAGTACATTGTTGTATAGGTAGTGTTTCTTTTTGATGCATATGCTACATACCTAGGTACTTACTATGTACTATGTACTAGAATGACTCCCCAGTAGGCATGAGTTGAGTCAATTTGATTGTTTTGGGAATTTGGAATAATTTAATTCCACCATTAACACTACCACTAAAGTATTTCCCTCGTCCATATAGGGCAAGGGGTTGTGCCTCATTCCGTTGTTGGGTCCGTATTGGCTCAAGCTCATCATCAGTCTGACAAGTGCAAAAACACATTTCGGGGACGTTTACTGAGAAAATGATGTTCTTCGCCTTCCTCATCAGTACAACTCGACCTTCTCTTATTGTTGCACTCTCGTCGTGCATCTTCTCCGCCGCCAGCAGCGCGTTGCACTTCTTGCATCATCACAACCACCACCACCACCAACACCATCACCAACACCAACAACAAAAGCAACATCACCAACAACAACAGGAGCAGCAGCCGCCACTGCCGTTTCAACAGCCTCAACCAAAACCAGTACCAGAACCAGAGTCATCGCTGTTGAACAAGAGTCATTTGATTTTCTTAGTGATCTCCCAGTGCAGGAGGTACAGGCAGAGGTTCAGCAGAATCCCCAGCACCAGCCTTTCCTTCTCATCCTCAGAGCCATCCTCAACATTGTTGAGCGGATCGACAATAGCAGTAGGAATAAGAATAGGGGAAGAGACGACGAGGAGCACAAGCCAAGAGCAGGAGCTATGCAGAGAACAGCATTACTCTCTGTGGCCCTTTGACCTCACAAGAATAGATATTTCTGAGATAAAGTGTCCATTACCGAGATAGTTTACGACCTTCAGCTCCCCCCCCCCCCATTCCCCACTTCTCTCTCTCCACTCACCTGTAATCGTAATCGTAATCGTCAACGTCAACTCGACCACTCATATAGACTCTTTCATCTCTCAACTCTAAATAAATTCCTATTTCTATAATCGGACTCTTGACCGTCGGCCGTCGTCGGCCGTCCACGATGTCATATGTGATCTATGAATCTCGCCCACCCCTCCCCTTCTAACGTCTACCCTCGCCTCCCTCCCTCCTCCACCTCCTCCTCTCAACCGAATCTGGATGTCGTTCTCACCCTCCATATGTATTTATGCACGTGATAATAAACATTTTAAAATTTAAATTGCCGACAACTTGACCCAGCCCAAACAAGTCAGCTCAACACTCACCCTCGCCCTTCCCCTCCCCTAGGAAAAGCCCAGGACCCAAAGTCTAGGAAAGTAAATTAAATTAAATTGTATTAAGATTAAATCCCATATCTGACGAAATATTTGGAGTAAAGCAGAAATAAGAAAAGAAATTTAATCCCCTCTCCCAATTTTCGACAGATCTATCTCTATAGAATCAGAATCAGAATGAGGAGCTCGTAGATGATCGTAGGACACTTTTTCCTGTGGGCATTCTGACTTTCTTTGCTCGTCACTACTGATTCCCTCCAGAGTCTGACGAGAGGACGAAGGTGAAGAGGCAGAAGACTGACGAAGGCGACGAAAGGAAGTACAGTGAAACTGAAGGAAGAGAAAAGAAGTCGTCTTTATGTGAATATTGAGATCGACTTGAGCGTCTTCACTTTATTCGTCTTGGTCGCCCCGACTCCTGACTCACTTCACATCAGAGCCTCGTCGTAACACATGGACCCTTTGTGCAGCATCATACCGTTCACCCTACTGTATCCTACCCTGCTGAAACCTCTGAACACTAATCTGAGACGGAGCACTCTGACTATTGCTAGTGCAATAATAATTCCTAAAGCTCTCATCTCTCAAGAAGCCTACGATAGCTACGTTTGCATTGCAATCTCAAAGACGGGCATAGTAGTAGTAGCAGTGCTCATCGTCTTCGTCTTCATCTCTTCATCCTACATACAGAAACTCTCGGTTCGCTCGGAACAACTTCTTCTTCTTCGTCTTCTTCTTCTCCTTCGTGGTCTTCTTGGTCTTGTTCATCATCATCATCCTCATCATCATACGTACGGCTACGAGAACTTGTACTACTCGTACACCTCGCCACTCGCACACTCACCACTCTCCCATCATAGAAATTCCATCAACTCGTTTTCCCTCTTTGAATCCCTATCCTTCGTCGTCGTCCTTTTCTTAGTCGTACCTCATCTACCGCTACTACCACCACCACCACCACCATCATCATCATCACCACTACTACTACTACTCAATCCAAATCCAAGAGTCCACAGTCAAAAGGAAATCCAAAAGGAAAACTCGTACAAACTGCAAAACTCGAACCGTCTCCCCACACTACTACTGATATCTGCACTTGTTCACTCCGTCGTCCGTCAGACTCAACGTTCGTCGTCGTCGTTTTTATTCCTTGTTCTTCTCAACTCATGCAATAATTTGTTCGTGCCTCTGTAACGTTATAACGTTATAACGTATATAACACTACAAACATGTGAGAGAATCTAGTTGTCTTGGACAGTGAAAAAAAAATTAATAATAATAATAATAAAAATAATATATACAAATATATATATAGATATTATATAGATAGATATTTTCGAGTCAATATTTTAATTTTGAGATCGAAAACTCTCCTCTTTTTTTCCCCCTGTTTTCTCGTTATTTTGGTGATTCTCTCTCATCTCTCCTGTCTCTCACTCTGATTTTTATTCTATCTCGCTCTCAATCTCTCTATTTTTGATTTCCCCTCTCCGCTCGTCCAAATCTACAAAATTCTACAAGTTACAACTCTCCAGATAATCCTCGTGGTACAGTCTACCTACAGTCTATATACGGTCGCGAGTCAGAGTCTAATAAGTAAGACTCATTGTGTACGAATTACGAATTATATTCCTAAATATATATATATTGGACCTTTCTCTATATATTGTAACTACTTCTTCGCCCCTCTGTTCCTCTCTTTCACTCTCCGACTTTTTGACTTACTCAGACGGAGCTCAATTGAAAAGTATATATATATTGTTCCAACTACAGTCTACACACTTTGGTGATAGTGCCTATATAAAGCAAGAGAGAGAGAGAGAAAAGAAGAAAAAAAATATAAGGAAAAACTTTGTCCATTCACATCCATCAGTTGATTGAATTTAATGGTGACTGATTGATTCTGGTCATGAGGATCCGTTGTTGTCGTCGGCAGAGTGGTGATTCTACGTTCAGTTTGGAAAATATGCTCTCGTTTTCTACTTCTTCTTCTCCTGTTTTTGGAAATTAACTTTGTGCTGGGGTGAGTTGCTACTCTTTATTTTTGTTGTACTTTTTTTACATTACATAGTTTATAGCGTAAGCGGAGGTAGGTACTTTGCACTAATTAGTATTACTTACAATTAGCATAAAATACACACAGTAGCTCGTTTACTGTATAGTTTTGTACTTCTAGTTCCAGCAACAATGATGGTGATGGTATAGGTACAATGCCTCAGGAAATTGTCTCGCGGTTTTTTTTTGTAATTTAAAGAGCCCAATGAACCAATGAAAACAAAAGTTGGGATTTTACTATATTAGAGGTGTGCGCCTTTTTTTAATAGATACAGGTGCGTAGGTGGATTGTAGTTGATTGGTTTTCTATTAAATTTGTAAGTTGGCTCGGTATATGCTAATTTACAGTAGGGAATTAAATGACCAATATTTTGATTAGAATGAACTATGGGAATAACATTAAATCGCGTAGTATTATTATTGTTGTTGTTATTCCGTGATGATGATGATTCTAATGCATTTTGGCTCAGTTTAAAATTGGCCAAGACACAATTTTTTTGGCTTTTCGTTATTATCAACATCAACAAGAGGGAAGAAGTGTGTGTATTTACATGGAATGACGAAGAACCAGAACCAGACCCAGAACCAGAACCAGTATGTGTGTAGGATGTGTAGTGGAAAAGGCTATGAGAACATGGTAAAATGTGTGCGTACTGGATTGAATATTGGAATATCCGTCTATGTGTGTGTACATAGATATATGTGCGTGGATTTGTCTGTACTACATGCATGGATATGATTACGTGAGATATCTATAGGCATATACTATTACTATTATGGTACATGACCGCATAGTTTATAATCATGGGCAGATGAGAGCATTGTAATTCCGCCGTTCCCGAGTTTCCCTTCATTTCATTTCACTTCAACACTCAACTTTCATATTATTAAAATCCCGCTCATTTTTGTACATAAGACCAAAATCTCTCAATAATAATACACACACAGGGGCAGGAATGGAGTGCAGATTTTTTAAAGGTAGGTACTACTACTACTGCCTACGTCCACGTACATAGGGCAATTGGGAATGGGAATAGGAATTTTATTTCAAATTAATTGAAGCACTGCTATTAAAAATGTACTGTCCAAATCATGGATATGTGAGAGACAGGCAGAAATCTTAACGGTAATTACAATTATTGGAATTACAATTTTATTATTTCAATATTAGGCAAAAATTAATTACATCATAATATTAAGCTCCAAATGCCCGGAAATGAATACATGTCTTGCTTCAATTCAAATACTTGTATGTAGAATTATCTTTATTACGTGCAATTAGAATATTAGAGATTGGAATCGTAAGCGACAAGCGAGAGGAAGGGGACAGGGTTTTAACCTCCGCCATAATAACATTCCTCTATAGTATCCACTACTACTACTACTACTATCAACATCTTAAAAAATATATTGGAACATGAAGAAAGGGTATTCGAATGTAATGCTATATACTGTATGTCGTAGGTAATATAGCAGGAGCAAGGTAGTAAATGACGATAAACCTTTTAGCCTGAACATATGAAATAAATCCAGCATTAAATCTAATGAGGAGATTTGAATACAGAGAGATACAGAGAGAGAGGGAGAGAGCACTCTGACCACCAGCAGAGTTTTACGATTTTAAATTAATTTATTGCTCAAATGAAAATATTTTAACTACTCATTCAATTTACGAATTTACGGCTCGAAAACTTTTAAAACTGAAACTGTTCAACACAAGTTTTTAGCATCATAATATTTTCGAGAGTATATGTAGTGAGTAACACAACAAAACAACAAGAACTAGATATTTTAGTATTTAGATTTACAGATATAGTTTTAGGTGTACCTACATTGAGTCTTCCATTAGATTCGGGTTTTATGTTTTGGAATAGGAAAAAAGCAAAAAGAAAAACAAAAAAAAAATAGCAACGTATAACTTTATAACTCTTTTTTTTCTGTCTATATGAAGTCGGTGTAAGTGTCGGAGTCGGACTGATAATCATATGGCTGTTTGTACTCCTATACGCATTTTACAGTAGTACTCGGCCTTGTTATATATAGTAAATACTGATATATACCCTAATACCTTGTAGTTCTGATATCTGATGGCATAGAAATAGTCGTATCTTTAGCAATTTGCCGTGTCAGTCAAGGCAATAGCCATGCTCTAAGACTAAAAGATGGGAGAGTGTGGATCAAGTAATTTGATTTTATTACTCACACGACAACATAACTAAATTCGAATTCAAAATTCAAATTCTGAGCGCAAAGATAATATAGACAAGAAGATGAAAATGTTATGTTCAACATTATAATATTGGGATGTACGTAAGTAGTTTGAGCTGTGAAGTTTCATTTACGTACGTAAAAACCAGGATCCCAGTGAACCCGTGTTATTAGACACATTATTAGGAATTTGTATGCATATTTGTCTTCTCGTGTTGTACACACTACAGGAACAGTAGTGACGTTCGCTGTGCGGCAGTTAGTGGTTTGTTGTCGCTATAGGTCTCTGTAAACCTCTATAGATATCAAATATGAGGTTTACAATTTAAGGTGTGCATATTTAATTTACTATCACCTATGGTCGTTTCGGTGTTGGGGTGCGATTGGGATTTTGTAAGGCAATGTACTACAAGTCTTATAGAGTGATATTGTATACGTATGTTAAATAGAAACTTTCTATGAACTTGTTACTTACAAGCAGAATTTACTACTACAACTCAAGTAGGTATCAGTATTCGGCAAGAAGTCAAACATTTTTTTTTGTCTAGTTTTTAATATTAAGTAATTGAGTAATTTTCACACATAAAAAAATGTATTCTGCACAGATGAGGCATGCTGTATCTCCTGGCCCTGCTGGTATAGTCTATATGAACCTTACCACATCGGTATAAAGTATTGGGATTGATTATGGTGAGGAGGCAATTGCTGGCTGCCTGTTCTTGTTGTTGGTGTTAGTGATGGTCTTTAATTTTTATAATATTATCCTATTATTTTGGCCATTAAAAAAATCTACATATCACACACCACCTCACGGAATTCATCATTCTTTGAGACTGGAAACTGAAACTGGGAGGCTGCCTCCATACTCCATCCAAAGTATGTAGTTACCTACCTACCTTCATACAATAGTATTGTCGTCATCGTCGTCGTCATGATACTACATTAGTTACATGTACTAAACGAAAATGAAGGGAAATTCTGACAAATATTTTACCTATACCTCGTCGTCTATATAGATATAGGCATTTCATATCCATCTCTAGACGACTTACTTGTTAGATTTTTACAATTACAATTAAGCACACAGGGAGACATAGGGAGCACTGATATACAGACAGACGGAGACGGTTGACGGGGTGTCTCTGTCTGTACGTGTGTGTGTGTGCACTTTACAGATTCCAGATCCAGATGTTATGTCTTAACTTTTATTTAATAAACTTTTTGAAACACAACATTCGATTAGAAACTCCATACAGTCTAAAGTGCGAAACAATAACAAGGATATTTTTTTTTCTTCTGTGTGTAATTTTGCTATAGCTCCTGAATCCTTTTGGTTTTGGTTTGAGTGCAGTATACATAGTCATAGTTTTTTCATTCTCTCATAGTTTTCATTAGGAAGTTTAAATTCAAACACAAAAAAAAGCTGTTCTAGAGCTCTAGACAAATAAAACATTTTTTTTCCACGGTTTATTTTACCTTCATATAGTAGTAGTAGTAGTATAGTGGAGTAACAAAGTCAAAGCCAAAGCAAATTTTGTGCCCATATATTGAATGTAAGTATATACAGTAGAAAACACAGAGTTCTAGAATATACAGTTATTTACTCACATAACTGCAGCAGCTACTTCAAATTTGACTCTCTCTGGAACTGTATATACAGCACTTGTCCCATGTATGCAATTATATATCCGTCTAATGCATTTTTATTTTAGTGTTTTTGGCTTACCTCACTCACTCTCACTTCCTTCAACTTCAACTTTTAAACTTTTATTTAGGCGTACACTATTATATAGGATTGAGTTTTTTCGGGATTATATAGCCCTATATCCGATACATGTTACTCTCCCATATAGTATTTTGGTCCTACATAGATTGTGAGCATCAGCTTGATCTCATCTTTAGCAAGAACATCATGAGAGACAGTGCAACTTTCTGCTCTGGAGGAAGGTACACACACCTTCACAAATTCACCATTTCAATCTCAACTCTCACAACTCTGTTCGCGGAGTCAATATGGTTTCATTCGTTGTCGTTGTCGTTGTCGTCGTTCTCGTTCTCGTTGTGGTTTTCTTTCTTGAAGAGTTAAATTCGAATTTCAAGTCAAATTCGACTTCGACTTTGAATTCCAAGTTGAAGGCATCCATGAGACTCCATGTAAAATGCTGTTTTTTGTGTGTGTGTGTGTTCACATGTGCATATATATCTAAGTATTGTGTGGATAGACACAAAGGAAAAAAATCTCAATCTACCTACCTACCTACCTACCTACGTAGGTACATCATATATATATTTGTACTCTCTCTCTCTCTCTGTAAATATCTGCAAATATGTGTGTGTGTGGAGTGTGTGTAGTCGTAGTTAGGTACATAAATATAGGGACAGATCCTGTGACGACGACTCCGACGTTCCATTAGTTACAAAACCAAGAGGTAAAGTGGGGAGATACACGAAAAAAGAAGAAGTTTTCAGGAGGAGCAGCAGTAGCACTCACCATTTACCATCTATTTAGTTAGACGCCGTATGTATGCAATCTGGGATTGGGTCCGACTCGGAGTCGGAGTCGGAATGTTTGTTTCGTTCTGAAGGGAAATTCAGTTCTCGGATGTTGTGTGTGTATGTGTACAGATATAGATATATAGGACAGCACGGTATGTATGTGTTATGGCTGAGTATTACTATGCGAGTATAAATACCTACAGATAGTAGATACGTAGGTAGGACCGTGCACATCCCTACTACTACTACTACTACTACTACCACTACATACTGCCTACATACATTACATTACCTTGCACTGCATGGCTTGCATTACATCACATTACATTAGAGTCAGCAGTGGGCATTATCTAACTAGTAAGTAGTGTTGGGTGGAGAGATAGAGCGAAGTTTTAAAATTTTGCTGCACGTAGTTCTTCTTGGGTCTTGGAGTATGTTGTATGTAGCGGTAGTTAATGTAAGTTGACTAATAGAGTAAAGCTACCTACGTATTTGAATTTGAGGACTGAGGATGGTGTGTTTGTGTGTGTGTGTTTGAATGTATGTGTGAGTGATATCTGGACGTGGCTTACGTAGAAAAAGAAAAGGGAAAAAAGAAGGTTTGCGAAACAAATTTGAACGGAGAGAGAGAGAGAGAGAGGAGATGAGATGAGATGAGACGACGAGTGGAGAAGTGGATGTAGAAGTTCCCTTCAAAAATAGCACTTTTATTTTGGTGTCTGTGAGTCAGCGACCCTTGTGCTTTGCATTAGTCAAGAAGTTGGTGTACATGATGAAGGCAAAACGGTGCCATTTGATATCCTCCACCTCCTCCTGGGAAGTAAAATGCCATGCCATGCCATCCCATCCCATGCCACGGTGGAATCCATGGTTGTGGATGTGGATGCGGTCGTAGAAGAAGAAGAAGAAGAAGACACGGGAGTCATAGGGGTAAAGTCAGGAGTCAGAAGAGTCTTCCTCCGCTCTTTTACCCGAAACACATTACAACTGAGGAGCATATGAGCTCACATGGAGACGTTCAAAATACAGTCGAGTTTATAGCTTAAACTCATCCTTAATACTCTTCGTCTTCTCGACTCTGTAGACTGTAGAGAGATTCGCATTGAAAGTTTGAGAGAAGCTTTCGTTTTTTTTTCTTCGTCTTCTTCTCCTCTCTCAGCTATACACTGTTATTTTGTCTTCTACTCCGCTGTTTGTATTATTTTAGATCATGTATGGCATGGTAGGATGGATGTGTGTGCTGGGCTGTGCTTCTGTGGCTAGATCTAGATTATGGCCAGAGTAGCAGAAAGAATCTCTAGTCTGTACATAGTTCTAGGATCCGATCCGTAGGTGCACCTCATCCGTCTAGGACATTATTAGATGCTTTATTTTGGTTTCCTTTCATTTTAAAACATAGAATATTTCGACCTACCTACATTTATCTAGCAACAAAAAATTACAAGTACAAAAATTAGTAAATTGGGTAGTAAGTAATATTACCTACATTCGTATAATTATGAAAATGTCTTTAATCTTGTAAATATTGAGCCAGTAATAAATATGTAGATAGTTAGTTTCTGTCCTTCATACTTTATTTTTGTTACTACACAGTTACTATGTGTGGGACTGCTGCTTTTCCTGTAATATTTTAAATTGGAATAAATTCAATTAGGATTATCACCGAAAAAAAATAAATGTAATTTAAGATTGAAATGGATTGTAGATGTAGAAAAAAATATTTGATCTTGCGGATTGACGATTGAGGATTGACAATGTGGCTGATGAAAAAGAAACTCTGATTGAGATGAGGATTGGTAAATGGGTATTGGTATAGGATTAGGATTAAGGATGGGGTAATAGGCAGGGATCTATAAAGAGAAAGTGGGCTATGGTTTGGACTTATGATGGAGGCAAGTGCCGGAAGCTGACAATATTTTAATACTGAATGTCAATTGAGTACCATTTACTTGACAGAATCTTACAAATTGTAAACACTCAGTCATACAAACAAAAAATATCTATATACATACACGTAGGAAAATACAATCCAAAGTCATAATCTTTTCTCTGTGCTGTGTCTTGATTCTGATTTTTGACATTTTCTTCTCTTATTTCCCTATGACTGTGACTGTACTGTGAATTTTCCATTTTTATTTTGTTCACACCGTAGTAACTTTTATGTAAATATGAGTATTTACATAACTTACAAAATTATCAAATGATCAAAGGATCATCCTTGAAATAGAAATCGTCAAATTGTGGAGGCCAAAAGAACATATTTTTTTCTCTCTCGTTAAATCTGGGAGCGACACATCAAGTACAAATAGTATCTTCATATATACAGATTTTTACATATTTTAACACACACAACCAACAACACACATGGTCTTTTTGGAGTTTTTTTTGGAGCTTTGGAGTTTTGGAGTTTAGGGTTCGGTAGGTAGGTACGTAGTTTGGTTGATGGTTGTCTGTCTGTAAGACAAGAACAAGAAACATATGTAAATGCAAATTTGAATGTCAGCATGAAATGTGGGGAAAAGGTGACGATGAACATCCCGCCTTTATACGCCTTTTGATTATCCCTGTACGTAGCTATACCATTATAGAATCTATCCTATAATGGGATGCGTTTCTTGCAATTTACAAAAATTACAATGCAATCCTGCATTATATTGTACCTATCTCTGGCCTCTGGTACTGGTACTGGTACTGGTACTGGTAAATGGTATACTACAAAAAATCTGGACGAATTCGATTTCAAATTTAAATGGAAAATACCACAAATTATAGAAGCACACATTTTAAAAAAAGTGTTGTAAAATTCAAATCAAACATGGAAAATCATAATCAGACACCATTAAATAAAACGGGAATATTTGAATTCCAATCTGTGAGACTGCCACTCGTTCCTGCTGACTCGTCTTTTACAACAGAAACAAAAACAGATTTTAATAATATGAATAAAATGTTGAGCCTTGTAGTGGAGTGTTAGTGGAAGTGTCAGTTGTTGTATATAGGCATCACTGCCATATAACATAATCATATCATATCATATCATTTCAAGATCATGCTATATATGTATCTAACTAAGTAGGTACCTACGTAGTGTAGTCTCAGCAAGCCAAAAATCTGCAGCCAAATCCAACGTCTACTAAAAAACTACTATTTGTAGTGAGTGCATGCCGGTGCTGGTGCCGGTGCCAGTCGTCGTAATCGTAATCGTAAGCAGATGTACTACTTGCTAAGGACTGCATATCCGCCCTAGGAAATTTTTGCAATGTGTGAACTGCATGCTAATTGTCCCATTTCATCGAGTGGACTCTTTCCAGTTCCTACGTCAATAATAATAATATAGCATTAGTTATGTCCTATGCACACACTTGACGTCTCAAAGCCTCAACTATCTCTCCTCCTCCTCCTCCTATCCTCCTCGCAACAAACAAGAGAGAGAGAGAGAGACATCTCAAATAAATCCATAAGTTTTGAGGGAAAGACATATAAAGAGCCGTAAGGAAAAGAAGCAAATACGATTAATGTTGATGAAATGTTGATCCATCTCAATGTTACCTACATGGGCTGGCTCTGGCACTGGCACTGGCACTGGCACTGGCACTGGCACTCGTACTCGAATTGGCATTGACATTGACATTGGGGCAATGGATTTGGATTTGGATTTGGATTTGGAATTTGAATGTATTTTACTATATTCACAATTTAGGAATTTACGAATTTTTACAGGCCATGTCAGTATGCACCTACCTACGTCGTATAGGACCATTTATAAATCTTGAGGCATCTATAGGTATTTCTTCTCTGTCTCTCTCTCCCTCTCACATTTGTCAGAGCATTTGAATTTGAAAAAGGATTACGATTACGATTACGGAAAGTTGGACTTGGACTTGGACATGGTTTACGAGGATTCCTTTAAGAAATATTTGACTGTATTTTCTCTCTTAAGTATGTTCATTTGGGGAATTTGAATGTGAAATGCGAATCCTGCCTGACTTAGTATGGAGTACACAGGACAGATGTGTGTGTGTGTGTTTGAGTCTCTCCTTCCTTTAGCAGTAGTACATATGGGGAAAATACCACATTGACATTGTCCTGTGTATTGTATTGTATTGTAGCGTAGTGCGAGAGCCACGTACGTGGAGAGGCAGATTGGTCAGTAATACAATGCGAAGAGAGCGATACAAGTCAGGAAAGTGTGTGTAGTTGTGTCGAGCATATTATATTGTAGTGGAATGTGAAGTTTGCATAGAATAGTAGGATAGATAATGTTTTTGATGGTTAATAGTTAATGTTTATGCAGTAAATCCTGTATAGTTAGTTTCATTTCACAAATTCCACAATGCAGTTGTAGGACGTGTCTTTGTCTTTATGTATACAGGAGATAAGTAGGTAGGTATTTAGACGTAATGGGAAAAGGCATGGCATGGAATGGATCAACTGTAAAGTAAGTAAAGGTATTTCATATCTCTTCTTCGTCGTCTTCTTCGTCTTCTTCAACTTCATCTTCTCCGTCTCCTTCTGCAAGTGCTCTCTGTGCAAAACTAGTGAATCTTCCTCTGTTGCAGAGAGAGAGAGAGAGGGTCAACTGACGAGGTGACCACAGGGTGAAGAGTATAACGGCCTTGAACCTCCTCCTAAGCTGATTATCTGCATTCAAAAAGATTCTTCAAGCTTTTTAATACTGTGTATGTATTCTAACACTGTAGCATCTCTACGTATGTTATCACTACTACTACTACTACCACTACTACTATTACTACTACTACAGATGTTCCTTGCTTTTGCTTACCTTTATACCTTCGTCGTATTATAGAATTTGTACATCTTATGGCTTTGGACGTGAACGCTCTCGCCTATACTGTATAGACTTACCTCCACATTTCTTATAACATTATCAAGATATGAATACCAATATGAATAGGCTGTAAATGGAAGTTTGCTTTTATAGAAATTTTACTGAATATTTTTATATCACTGAGATCCTCTAAAGCGTACCGTGGCTGGTGATGGGGAGATGTACTGTGTATGATTCATATCACTTTTTACACACCAGTATTTTTGGGGATGAAAACATTTTTCATAAATATGTGAAACCATTACGAAATTACAAAGCATTATTCCTTGAGTAGTACGGTACATATTTACAGCTGTCAGAGTATAAGAAGGCAGAAGGTATAGTAATATAGCTTTCCTGTAAAATTCCAAATCCAACCAATGTAGGAGGCGGAGAGATTAGGACTAGGATACATATGCTAATGAGTAATGATATTACCTAGAAAAGTTGGTCTTGATCTTGGACTTGGACAAGTTAGTTAATTTGGAAGTATCCCGCCTCATTTGTAATTTGCAAGGTGATTCCACCTTCCGTTTTATTTTCCATGGACATGGATGGAATTTTAAATTTTTGAATTGTTCAACTTTTAAAGAAGAAGAAGACGAAGAAGAAGTCAATACTTTTAGACTTGCTGTGTTTGTTACTTGTGAGAGACGTCGATTTGGATGATACTATGATGCTCCTGCAACTGCATGAAAAGAGTTATTGCTACTGATACTGAATACCGTAAATTGGCAAATTGTAAATTTTTGAGTAAATTTATTTCAGTTACGTTTTACGTAATGCTAAATGTATTGGAGTACTCACTCTTACGTAGGCATATTATGTAAATCTACCTCTTCATATTTTATTCATTAAAAATGGAGTAGGTATTTGTATTGTGTATTCTGTTATAGCACTCGCACTTGTTTGTAATTTTATAGTTGGTCGTATATCATAGTGCGTTCCTGTTGTTCTACTATACTACTGTGTGGAGTCTCATCATCATATCAGCTAGAACTGTAATACATGTAAGATTTATTTTTATTAAATACAAAAATTCTTATATCGTATAGCCGCGTACCGTAGCGGTAGGTATGCTATAGCGTAGAATGTCATTCACGTCTTTCTTGATACAACTGGGACGTTTCACAAATTTACAATCATATTTACAACATATGTCAAGTCTCGGAGAAATCCTATAGTAAAATTCTACTAATAATGGGTTCAGAGCTAGATTTGAAAAAATTAAAATATCTACCGCCCACTGATGCTTTTGGATATCTGTACAACCGCAGTAACCAGGGGCGAAGGGATAGATTGTGCTCATGTAAAAATGTGGGGCTATTTTTGAGATTTACGATTTAAAATGCAATGGAGCCGTAGCGCTAGTCGAGGGGAAATATATATTACAGAAATATGGATAGAGAATTAATAGGGTGATATCTCTTTGGCTATAAGAACAAGGTGCTTACAAGCAATAGAAATAATACATACAGTACTACAGTTGTGGTAAAGTTTTTAGTGCTTTTAAAGTCAGGTAATAAAAGTAAATAGAAAAATACTCGTACTGTGCGGGTATAAAAATATTATGAACAGCTGCTTATCTAATTAGTTTGGGGAAAAGCGCAAAGTGATAAGCGATAGGTGATGGGCCTTAATTGGTTTTGATGGAGACGTACACAAACTGTAATATACGTTCACTACATATGGTAGAGTAGAGAGTAAGTATGGTCATGTATTTAGATGGGATCCATACACATATGGTTTCAGTTTTGAGTCAGCACTTTTTCCAACTTACCCTTTACAATCATTGTAATCCGAAGATTTACTCAGCTGTAAAATTTAGATTTTCAGTTTTACACAAGTCTCTCGTTGCTTTTACAAGTAAAGTATTCGTAGAATTTACTATATTGCAGTTTGAAATATTTGAATTCAGCTTAAATATAAATTAAAATTGAGAATACATTTTACAAGCTCCGTCCAAAGCATCATCTAAAGTAATGATGTCTAACTAACGATAAGAGTCAAATGAGGGAAAAGGTAAAACGTAGCATCGCGGACTCGGAATTTTTGCCGCAAGACTAAAAAATAAACATTACCAGAAAGTAGAAAGTAATCGTGAAAGTCAGCATGCTATAAAATATTATGATTTGAAACCAAGTATATTCCCAATGTTGAACAGTCGGACCCCGCAGTTATATAGTTAAAAACGTTTGAACTTTTGTATCCATACAGATTTAATTGTATGTACTACAGAGATAGAGACTAGAAGAGACTGACTTAAAAAATTTAATGACATAAATTTTTTAAAAGAAAAATGTAAATTCTTTTTTTTTTATTTGATTCGGATATCTCGGTATCAAAGTTATAATTTACATTTCGTATGATGCAAGTATAGGGACCAGTACCATAGAACCGGCACGAACACCAGCACCAGTACCAGTACCTCGTAAACCAGTGTCTTGTAGTACTTGATTTAGTCGTAGGGCCTCCGGGCTATAAATGGCATGGCTTCCATAATCCATGATTAGAAATTACATAATTATATTCTACACATATCAAGAGTGGTTGTAAATATGAAACTGTTAGCTGGGTAAATATTAATGTGGAAGGGTAGTTATGGAGGGAATGTCTGTGGAAACTATACGAAAATAAGAAAAACATGGACTGAACATACTAAAGCGTAAATCCTGACTGCGTTTGTATTTATCTTTTACATAATATGCAATAGGCATCCGACGTGCACTTACTTCACAATGCACTCCATATACATATATGTATAAATGTATGTACGTTGATACACATGTCTACATGCTCCAATATTTGATAATTCCAACAAGTAAAATTACAGAGCTGATAAAATAATGCACTAATAGGAGTAATAAATACAGTGGCTGTCCCTTGGAGGAGATTTGAGAGAGATGAAAGAAAAATGGTGTAGTAACGCAAGAATGACCTCATCACTGTGCTCCACTGCTGCAGTTTAGAATACAAATCTGGATTAATCATGATAAAAGTGATGTAAAGTTTAAATTATGAACTTCTTTGGGATAAATAAATTCACTATGATTTCAACGTGTAATTGAGCGCATTTAATTGACTATAGGCTTGTTATATATCAATTTTATCATAAAAATTACTATTCTTATTAACCGGTAGCTCGGGAGATACTCTCTATTCATGTCTCAACTCTGTTGTCTGTTGTCCTTCTCCTCTCTCCGTCTCTTTGATCTTGTCTATATAATCTCCCCTTTCCTTCCACATATAAACGGCAAACGGCAACTTGGGTGCAAAAACGGGGAATCTCGCGCCAGATCGCCACTACCACACATCCCTCAACAGTCCTATTACTCAGCCGTTATTCCTTTTTTCCTCCTTATATCAAGCTTCAAAGCATGAGTGAATGGAATGGAAAACAGGTGCAGAATCATAATTTATCATACTCAGATATGGCTTCATGCACAGAGTAATACTATTGTTTTGATATATTTTTCGTGTTTTGATTTAAAAACAATTTTTTTCTAAATTGATATAATTACTGATATACCTGTAGTAAGTTTAAATAAAACACTATGTAAATTTTGTTTTATTTCTGGTTCATAATAATAATGTAAAAATTTATAAAATAATACACTACTTTGTAAAATAATTGTAAATATTTTTCTGCCGAACTTTACTGACACTGTCCACTTTTTAGTTAGCTTTTTTTAAATTTTTTCCTCAAAAAATTTCAATTTGTATATAAAATATCTTATACTTCCATAATAAATAATTTTAGAGTAGGAATAATTATTTTAGCAACAGGTATTATTTGAATCCTTCTCTGCCTCACAATGTAACTTTTAATTTTCCGCCCTTATGAAGTAACTGACTGTAATTTCAAGTTATCTATGTTAAAGACATGTATTATACTAAAATTCCCTTCATTAATTGATACTTACGAAGGCTTCAATTTGCGTGGGGTTATCTTTTTTATTCACAATATGAGTTTTAAAACCCATACAAATAAAGATTTACTTCTTTATAATATGAAATACTTTCCCCGTAAACTGTAATTAGTACGGACATAAGTAGTAATAATATTCCATGGATTTGAATCTTTGAAAAATAAATTCATACAATTGAGCAATACTGCGTTACAGATTACAGACCTCCATCAAAATTTCGTATTTTGTATTGTAATTATAATTCCATTTGTATATGATCTGTTTTATATCAGCATGTAAAATATATGCCTACGTACACAGTACTACACAGGTATCAGAGAATATTACCTTTGTGGATTTGGGTGGATAGCTCGACAATGTAAGGAACGTAAAGGTACATCAAAACTTTAGTTTGTATTTTTGAGTAAACATTGACTTAAAAGATATAACACTAATTTAGATTTGAAAATTTCGACCATTTAGAAATTTAGTAGAAATTTTCTGGCCCGAGTTATATTATTAAAATTAAAATAGCATAAAGTTAACTGGTTGCTCATAAAGTCAAGTGATTTACAACTTATAGTGTGGATTTGAGATGTATAGATGTAGAAGAAGCTATACATTATAGGCATATAGGCATAATAACATTTTTATTTTTATTTCCGGCAGTCAATCAGAGAGCCCCAGCATAACTGTGGTCGTAGTCCTATGGTCCTATGGTCGGGGTCTTGGTGTAGTTAATTTAATCATCTGTGTGTGTGTACTTTACATTACGTTTAGTCAACATTCAGCACTGTAGATTTTTTCACTAATAATTATAAAATACTTAAAAGTCTGATAAAGATAAATACATGAGGCAGTTTACACTTTACAGTAGGCAGGAGCAGGACGGTGGACGGTACATGGAGAGAGAGAGAGACGTACATAGTTGTAGAAGTTGAGCTACAAAGCTTAACGAGAGATAAAAACAGACTAAAAGCTTGAGTGGATCTAACAAGGTATTATTAAGAACGGAAGAGAAGTAGAGAATCGATGTAGATGCTTGAGTTTTATTGTTGTACTACACTCCAATCATCATCATCTTACATATCTGTAGCACTCCTAACTCTCTAACTCTTTTAACTTTTATAACTGCAGACTATAGAGATACAGAATATCTGTATGGAGGGGAGGGGAGGGGAGTCCAGTACTATGTGTACCTACGTATCTAGACTTTAACAGTGCAAAGTAAATGTACAGAGTCTCAAAACTATTATGACAGGAGCTTTTCACATTAGTGCACATCAAAATTATGTAGGTAGAGATTGAATCTGTGTCTACATAAGATACAGATACATAAAATAAAACATTGAGAGAAAGAGATAAAATATAAATCTTTTATCAGACTATCGATAGGGCTAAAATGTACGGAAATGGGAATTGGAAACCTCTTGTTACATCCACTTCATGTCCCACTTGGCAAGATGACGAATGATAGATGCTTCTACAACTCTTATAACTTTAAGTCTAGAGTTAATTTTTTTCCTATGGGATATGTACAGTATGTGTATATGGTGAATAGTGAATACAAATACAATACTCTGCTCGTACACTATCTGTAAGGACTAGAATTCAAAAAACGTAGAGAATGATCCGTTAGCTATACATTTTCAAAATTTTGTAGTCGCTTACCGTGTGAATATTGATATTATAGGGTTGACTCTGCTCAAAGTGGTGTTGATTTTTGCCGGTTATGTTCCCAACATCCCAACCCGATGTATAGTTTACTAGCAATATCAGCAAATTTATATTATACAATGGGTACGGATCGGATCTCGGAATAGTATGGAATTGCAAGCACACTTTTCTTGCTGGTTCTGTAAAAAAAACAGTATTGATAGATCTATATCTGGGTGTTGATAGATACCAGCACCTGTACTATAATCCCGCTGAAGGCTTCGCTATGGAAATTTCTTAGTTCGAAAAGCTACGCTGGCCAAATCTATGTTGGATACCAATAGCTACCCGCTTGTGGTGTAGATACTACGTTTTGCATTATTTTAGGCGATTCCTTTTGCTTCGCGTTTTTGCGTATGCATTCCCAATTGATATCAATCTTCCCACATAAATTTACAAGTAGGAAAAAAACTCTATAATCATGCAAAGTTTAAATCTTCATCTTCAGTTTTTCGCTGGTAAATTTTCTTTCATCAGAAATGAACTAACTAGTGTCCCTTGCTGGCTTTATCTCTCCAAATATCTATGCAATTCAGTCAAATGCATATTCTCAACTGCAGTCCACTTGCTCGCTTTTGGACTTTCTTTTGATTTCCATGTCATGTGTACGGGATTGTTGGGAATTAAAAGGATGGGAAGAGGTGATAGTGAGCTGACAGGCTTCATTAGATTCTCCACTCATTTTCAAAGTGGAGCCGAAAATTAGGAATTAAAAAATACGAGAAGGGAGCCTAATAAGAAGTAGTTAGTAGTTTTCTCTGACGATGAGATCCATGAAGACATGAGCATGAGATGTGTAATTACTATAAATATTTTATTAGAAATTAGTTCGTCCAACCTCTTGTCTGCTCTGCATGTGTAATTCTACAGGGAAAAAAAATCACATCTCTCTCCCACATCTATTGTCTCAACTACATAATACACCTGTGTATGCACAAATATTAAATTAAATATACGTATACAAAAATTTGACAGAAAGTAATTATTGAATTAATTGCGTGGCTTTTGAGTACTGAGCGGAGCCGATACTGTATAGCTTTAGCCGACGCCGACGCCGTGTGCCTCACATACATTATATAGGAGCTCTCCGCATGTTCTCCGCAGTAATGAGATGACGGTGTGAGTTTTAATTTGTAATTCCTCGTAATTATGAAGAATAACGTGACTGACTACCCTCAACTAAACACTTAAAAAAAATGTAGTAAAACAGAACCAGAGCAACCACCGCCACAAACAAAAAACAAAACCAGCAAGAGCAACAGATACGACGGACGGACGGGGGAATGGAAATCATAATAATCGTATTAATTTGTATGATAGGAAGGGAGCAAGCAGACCAATTCCGTGTTGGTCTTATGGTCTCACTGGTCCACATGCCTCCCGACCATCAGTCTTGACAGGTTTATCATGTCTGGTGCACCGTCCTATCGTAGTTGTAATCATAATCGTATCATACTAACATGGGAACCTACCCTGCTTGAACACATGGATTCAAACGAATTGTATCATAACGTCTTCTACTGTGGCTAGTAACTGCTGCTAGTATAGTCGTTCGGGTGCAAAATGGTTTATCTCCATTTTATTCGAATTTGCATTTTCGAAATTTTCTTGAAATACAAAATCAAGAAAATATAGTGGGAATAACAGTGGGAAATTTTAGTGAAAGCAGGGTCCCCTCTTCCATACTTTCGTGAAAACGGATAAATTATGACATGGAGTAAATATAGTGTTAAAATTATGTTTGCAAAAAATCATCATCTTTTTGCAACTAATCATACTAAAAACAGTTCAACTGCAATGGGGTCGTCCATAAATGACGTCATAGAAATTTTCCAGTTTTTGGACCACCCCTTCCTGTAATCATCCTAGCTTAATACCTTAGCTGTTACTATCCATATACAGTGGAACCTTCTTATAACCACTCACCTTATAGGGTCACACTTGTTATAGTGTTATGTTTTTTACTTCCCCGGCAAACCGCATAATGTAGTCAGTACCCAGACTATATGGTCACTTTTTATAACGTCACCCTTACTATAAGCACGTCAATCACAATGCCCTACGCAATAGTTTACGTGATAGTTTACCTTTTTATAGCAACATGCAAAAATATTATGAAACAAACACCCCATATTCAAGGCCAACGGCAAAATTATGTGTGTGGGTGTGTTACCGCACTCGTATTCACCGGACTGCGGAAGCTCTCAACAATTACGTTGTGCAATATTTGCATGAGTGACATGTAGCTACTCATGCAATTTTGTAACCATTAGCTTACACTAGCGAGATTATAGGTTCTTTTTCACTATTTTTAGCTCTGTTTGTCGTTAGATCATTAGAACTTTTTGTAACAGCATGTAACGTTATAGGCTATAGGGTCACCTCACTTTAAGGTCGTAATACACATACACCCTTCCCCCTGAGATGACGTTATAGCAAGGCTCGACGTATTACGTTTCAGATTTCTGTGCTAAACCCCGTCCGTCCCCCTAAATCGTTCCCAGATTTTCATTTCTCAATGCTGCCCTCTCTCCCTATAAGAGTTAATAATTTTCGAAAAAATGAATTTTATACTACACGTTACATTTTATTTATTATGTATCTGCTTCAATTTGCCTGTATAATAAATTTAGAAATCAAAAAAACTGCTTAAAACATCATTTTCAATGTGCTCCCCTCTCCCTGCAGCGTCTGCTTCTTTGCTTCATTCAGCTGAACCCCCTCCCCGTAGAAGTTAAAACGTAATATATGAATGACCCTTAATTATTGCGTAAATGGCTATCCTTAACATGGAATGTCCTAAATACCCAAGTATTAAACCTCCTTATGATGTCATATATGGACGGTCCCTAATATTTATACGTGGTTCAATGGAATTCATGGTAGCGATGTTAATCGACGCCAAATTTTACAAAAGAAATGGGTCATAGTAAATCATTTTGAAAGTCTTGGATATTTAAGACATCCAATGTTAAGAATAGCCATTTACACAATGATTAAGCTGATGCGGTCCTATACCTAGAAAATTTATATGACGTCATTTATGGACGACCCCATTGCAGTTGAACTGTTTTTAGTATGATCAGTTGCAGAAAGATGATGATTTTTTGCAAACATAATTTTAACACTATATTTACTCCGTGTCATAATTTATCCGTTTTCACGAAAGTATGGAAGAGGGGACCCTGCTTTCACTAAAATTTCCCACTGTTATTCCCACTAAATTTTCTTGATTTTTTATTTCAAGAAAATTTTGAAAATGCAAATTCGAATAAAATGGAGATAAGACATTTTGCACCCGAACGACTATACTAGCAGCAGTTACTAGCCACAGTAGAAGACGTTATGATACAATTCGTTTGAATCCATGTGTTCAAGCAGGGTAGGTTCCCGTGTAAGTAGCTACATACCAAATGAAATGTACACGACGGACACACTAGTAGAGCGATATAGGTGTTAAGGAGAAGACAGGGGGACATAAGGCTCTTGGGTGACGTGCATATTAAATGGGCTATACACACTACAGACAACACACTACACACTTGGTAACACTTGGTAAGCAGTAATTACAAGAAAATTGCTCACTCTCTCTCCTATCGCATCGTCCTCTCGTCTTGTTTACCAAATTTTTAAATTGTTTCCTTGACTGAGTGGCTACATTGATGAAGCGCGTCTAGATCATCATAAGGGCTAGTTAGCTTCAAGCCCAAGTCCATGTCCAAGATTTCTATCATCAGACTCTGAAAAATCAGACGAAAAAAAAATCAAGGTACTTGACACTCAAAATTCTATCTTCATTCTCGCTCTTCCTATCTCCTGTCTTGTGTCTCATCCTCTCGTACATTTCCCCACTTAATTTCCCCCGAAATAATGAGAACATACCAACGGACGAGCGTCTGATAAATTCAACCTTACCAAAAATAAATGATCATGTTCAATTTTAATTCCGTTGACGGCTGACATTTCGCAATGGCTTTGGCTTTGGCTTAGGTTGGGAGGGAGGCCAGCGTGGCGGTCTGATTAGTCCATGGATGGTATTTTCAGACATTTCATTTTGATATGGCTTAACAGTGTGGTGATAACAGTGTTTACACTGAGGAACACTGGGTGCCTTCGACTCGTTGTAAATGGTAGTGGAAGGAATCAGTAGGGAGCCTTTTGTAATCACACGTTTGTTTTTGCTTTGAAATAATAATTAAAAAAAGAAAAGAATTACACACACTATGAAGGGGCTCGATGACAACTCTACTTGTTATTTTAATTCTAATAATTCCACTCACACATAAACAATTCCATTTATTCAAATTGCCATCTTGACAGCGGATCTACAGCATTGCTTCGCTCCAGCTGTTTCATTCAATTTAGATTCTGAAGAACTCAAGTGACACACTAATAATTATAACATTCTATGTATATGTATTCAAAATTCAAGGAAGTCTCTTATACTATTGTTGTAGTTTTCGAAATTGGGATGGCAGGTGCAGCTGCAATGTTTTCTTCGTGTGTGTGTGTGTGATTCCATGAAATCGAATTCGACGGATACTTATATGCTTCAGATATTTTGTGAATTGTTTTGTTTCAACAACAATACAGGATGGTAGGTAGGTAACTTAATGAAAAGTTGCCCCAAGTTGCTATTTGCTCCTCATCACCTTCCGTTCCCTTCCTTTTTTTTGCGTATTGTTATGAGGATGAAAGAAAACTTAAAAACTTGTTCATTTATGCTTAGTGCAATGTAATGAGTAATGGCAAATCATAATTGGGGCTCGAGTCCGAGAAAGATGAAAATGTGAAATAAAAACGTCAAAATGTAGACTTGGTTATACTATTATCCCTGTTTACACCCTTCCCCTCAATGACAAACAACTGGTACTGGTACTGGTACCATAGGGAATTCTATTATCCGATGGAAATCAGCTTGTATCACCAGACAGAATTTTTTCACTCGCTTGTACTTTTCTTGTACTCACTTTGAGACTCTTTGAGTTTCTGAGTTGTTCTTTTTGAGATTAGAATAAGTTACACGAGACTGCACAAGTACAAATACAAAGACGGCTACACAAATACAAGAAAAGAAGGAGCTTTTCACCTTGTTGCATTATTTAAATCTGGACGGAGATAACCGCAATGAAGGCTTCAGTTACAACAAGTTAGTTGGCTAGATACATATTTTGATACAGTAGATCTCATATATGTGAGCCCTGACCACTCATGCTTCGTCTACGCCAAAAGCCGCCAAACCATCCTCTATGTTGCTTAAATGTAAATTTACATTATTTTGAGTTTATTTCTTTTTCTTAATTGCACTAACACCATCCTCTAGCACATCATCCGAAGATTCAACACAAACTCATTGGACATTTAAAAAAGAACTAGAGCTAAAGTATTAATGTTAGCTCATTCAATAAAATTAAAAGGAGAAGGAATTACAAATAAAAAAAAATGAATATTATAGGTAAAACATTAGAAAGCTCTTTGAGCTTACACGCCATACGAGTACGACCAAAGAAAAATAAATGTACATCAACATCACACACAACACACCCATGCATCTTCTTCCCTCTGTATGAATCGAGTTTGTGAGCTAAACTCTTTAAATTGAAACCATTAAACTAAGAATTAAAATGAAAGATCAGATTAATACATGTATAAATCTTGGAGATAAGCATCTTTCAAATATACCTACCTATATATATAATTACATGGATACATTTTTTGATGTTACGACTTTTAGAGACTTGTGAGGTAAAGAAGTTGTTCTTGTTAGTGTGTCTGTCCGGGACGTGTGGCTGCGTGTATGAGTAAATAGTAATTAAAATGAATGATATTTAATTAAGTTTACTACTGAGTTCTACCACGCTAACGATGCACAACGAAATCCAATAAAATGAAGAGGTGAGGAAGATGACAGAGCACAGAGCTTCGTACTTCGTACGGACGGATATACGGACACTGAATGAATCATATATGTGATATGATATGATGTTAAATGCATGACTGACTCTCAAGCCTCAAGCCAGAAGCCAGGGCTACAAACTTCATATTATGTATCTGTACACAGTCCAAAGCCAAGTCTATAAAAGCATGCAAATACAATACTGGTACAGAGAGAGAGAGAGAGAGAGAAACAACCTCTCCTCTGATTAAACATATGAATTATTATGAATGAAATAAATAGGGGAAATTCGCATTATTTAAGAAAAGGGAAGGAGTAACGAGAGAGAGAGAGAGAGAGAGAGATGGACATACCTGGGGATGCTACATACTTACCTCCACCTCGGCTACTGATCGTCAGATAATGTTTTATTTATTATACAGTAACGACAGATATAAAAATTGCATGGAGGGAAGTCATGCATTTACACGAGTATAGGAGATAAATTAAAGTACAGGTTTTGATGGGTAAATAGTTTGGTAAAACAAAATTTACGTCCCTCCACTCTCATCATTTTACAACGCTGACTTTCTGAGTTGTGAAAAATCGTAGAATTATAAGCACCGCGGAGCCGTTGCCGTTGCTGATGATACTGTGGCAGTTTAGTGGCACTCGTCGTATCACACTGTATCACTTTTCCACTATTCCCCACACCAACACCCAAGCCATAACCACCACCGTCTCTCTCTCTCTCTGTATCAACTACTGATATCTTCGTCTACATACCTACCTACGTATTTTGCTTAGAACTCTGTAAAGTTTCTGTCTGTAATAATGTTTAACTCTCGACTGATTACGACGCGATTGAAGGATTTGTACTGTATAAATTTAACATTGTTTAAACAGAGGATTCATAATGGTTTTGGATTTGGATTTGGCTTTGCTTTGGGTGAGTGTCTTGGCTATACTACTACTGATATTCAGGATGGCTATAAGGATTAAGTATTACAGTATTTTGTAGCATAAAGTATTTTAGATAGTAGTTAGTGTAAAGTCAGATGTATATCTTTTGAGACCTCATAGTGTTCGTTGAGAAGGCTCGCGTGCATGAGTCTTCACATCAACATCATATCACATCTTTTATAGTGTGAGCCCCACTACGTACGTACGTACATCTGTCTGTATGAGTATTAACCCAATCCGGAAAGATGAATGGCAAAACACTGGCCCATTGCCGCTACGACTGGCAGTTGATCCCAAACGGTAAACCATAGGGAAAATGCTTGGTTAATGAATGGCCCTCAGCAGCTGATAATATAATGGTAAATGATGGGTAAAGTGCTTGGCTAGTGAGGGGCCCTTTAGGTGAATATAAAAGCTTAAAGTGGGGGTTGTAACGCAGACGCAGGAAATATAAAACCCCTTTAACACACACAGCAACAGACGAACCATGGACAAACTATAACGGAAGATCGAACGTCGTGTGCAACTTGTAGGGTGGAGCTTCTTGTAATGCAGAATACAAAGCTCAAGCACTGCAACGCTACAACGAATGCGTACCTAGTACATGCTGGTTGTCTGTGGTTCGTATCCAGCCTCCGCGCATGGTTCCTAGCCTTCTGCATGAAGAAATGAAAGGCACGGCCAGGTCCTATATGTACCAGGAAGGCATGCAGTGCAATGGTTCCTTCTCATTTACTTACAGACTTGGCAGCTTCAGCTCTCTGCTGCTCCTACTTTAAAATTTTCCAGTTTTAAAGTTATCTAACTTGCAATTACAGTTACACTGCAATAATTCATTGCTGTTGCCATTAGTGTTGTTATTATAATATTGGTGTAGTACTTTTATATTTTTTTATTATTCGTGTCAGCCTGATATAAATCGTAGTGCGAACTGAATTTTTAGATGCCTTAAGTCACAAGTGCAACGGCAGTTAAAACAGCAGACGAACGTCCTAATTATTACAACGGCGTGTGATTGTGATTATTAGTCAGCTCAATTAACATTTGACTTGACCTGCGACAGACCTTGTTCTGATTATCTAACTGAGTACGAGGATGTCATTATCCCCTGATTGAGTTAATGAATAAATCAGTAGTTAACTTGATAATGTACTCCTAATATAGTTAACTTCGAAGATTTATTGCAGAAGTTAACCATAGCTATAGTTACTGGTCAAAACTCGGTCAGTCCCTTCATACAATTCTACGCCTTTGTTTGTCCATTGCCACTGTACCTGTGACTGAGAATTTGAATTCAATTTAAAAATGCAACATTCATCAAAACTATATGAATTATTGTTAATTTGTGATAGTATATCTCACTAGTTTCTTTATTAGCATTACTATAGTTGCAAGTTAGGTAGGTCAATTTTACAGTAAGAATTCAAGCCCGCTTAAACTTGTTTTTTTTTTCATAAAAAGCTCACTGTTCTAATATTCAATAACTTTCACAGTGTTCATGTTAAATGTGTGGCTACAGTGATGTTGAACAGGACCTATGGACTACACTAGCCGAGCAGTGTTGATGCCAAGTTGATAATAAAATTGTACTGGGTTGACGAATGAATTACGTATTTATAATTGCATTATTTTTTTTGGCATATTAATATAAATTCATCTAAGGTAAATGATTGGTGGATCATCGGGGAATAACGTAAAACAATACTGGGTAGTCATTGGCGCACGCTTGGTTCATTTTGTACAGCCATCCGTGGGCCATTGCTTCCCCAACCGCCATCCCCGACAGCATGCCAGCCTTCATTAGCCAATGATGGGCCAACGACTTTTTCCGGATTGGGAATCTCCCTGCTCATACTATAGTCGTATTGTGTATAGATATATGCATAGCATGGGATACAGTATAAGTAGTTAATACTTTTGCCCAGGTATGGTACGTATGTACGTACCCATGTGTGTAGTATGTGTAAAAAAGAAAATGTCTCGCTAGAGCCATATAATAAGTTTAATGCAGAGAAATTTGAGTGGAGTGGCCAGGGTTGAGGTCATAATTCTGACCAAGTACAAAACGTGGGATGTGTAGCGGCACGTGGTCATGTGGAATGATTGCATTCCACACAATACAACCACCGAACATGGGATCAGACGTGACCAGTT
Source organism: Dicyrtomina minuta (assembly GCA_949802685.1). Lineage (NCBI taxonomy): Eukaryota > Metazoa > Arthropoda > Collembola > Symphypleona > Dicyrtomidae > Dicyrtomina > Dicyrtomina minuta. The sequence goes on from OX461809.1 coordinate 81,166,351, forward strand.
GAGTAATATTTTATCATTCCATCATATTATAATGATGAACGCTTTTTCAACATTCTTGTTCCCCCATCTCTCTCTCTCTCTCTACCCACAGCCACACAGTACAAACTTACACCCAGGATCTCTTATAATGTAGACATGCTGGGGCTTCTTACAGATACAGTAGTAGATACTCCGCACTACCTATACATACGGGTTCCTACTTACACGAATACTTCACGGTCCTCATAAATTCCCTGTCGTATTTTATCAACAAGAAACATTGTCTTCTGTATTCTGTTTTTCTTGTTAAATGAAATAAAAACAATTTTTTTTATCGCTCTCAAATTATGAGTAGCTACGTACTGTAGAGGTGTAAGGTAGGTTACAATTGTCCAATTCACAATCTACTTGAACAAGTATAGGCAGAGACAGCAGCATTCTCTTATTATTATTGTTATCAACATCACCCATGATAGGCTAGTCAATCGTAAGTTGGATGGTTACTGACGAACAGAGAGACGAAATGACGACAGTGAACATGGACGGAGACAGAGGACACGAGAGCAGATTGTTAGATCTGCTGTTGTTGACTGAAGGACAGCGGACAGACGGTAGATTTTTCATTTGTTCCATGTACAAATTCACAAAATCAGACACAAAAATTACAAAATACACAAAATGTCAATGCACAAATGAATTAGTAGATTCTCTCCCTATTGACATTGACGCTGTCTGTTCACTGGCTGGCGGGTCAAGACAAGAGTAAAATGAAAGTTTAAAAAAGATTATTATGCCACTTAGTGCTCCTTTGTAGAGATGTGACATGTAAGATGAGCCTTTGTGATACGAGATTTTCCATGTCAACTTCTCCATGTTGATTTCGATCTTGGTCATGATAATAATGAGGATGAGCATTAAAGCTTTTAAGGATATTGATATGCTCCTACAGACAATAGACTCCTCAAACTCAGCCTATGATCCTGATCTTAATCACACTCATGAGAGAAATACATGTGTGAAAAGGACATAAAAATTTGAATCTCGGAACAAGTACCTTCCATTACTAATATTACTATACTATATTATGCTCTCCATCCATTTTTTTTTCTTATTCTTCGTCTTCTTCTTCTTCATTTTTATGGTTTAAGGCAGTAGTTTTAAATTACCTGCCTGCCGTCCGCTCTGTGCCTTGCCTGGGTGAGAGAGAGAGACACACACACACACAAAACGAGCTATCAATGTAATTCTCTGTATCGTCTATTTTCTCTTAATATATTCATGAATGTACTCCCTTGTACTTTCCTGTGTAATCTACACAGAGCGTATCTCAATGTGTCTCTGGCTGTAGTAATGTTCTGAAGAGATGAGTCTTCTGGGTGAGTTATAACAAAAGTGTGCTCTGTCCTGTCCTGTCCGCAATCAGTACAGTCTACTCTCTCACGTACGTACGTACCTACCTACCTACATGTATGTACCTACTCTGTAGTAGTGGGGAGGGTCCTGGTACTTATACTGATACTGATACTGGTACTGGTACTGGTTCTGAATGTGATGGCTGGGCCGTCTAAAAAAAGTATGTTCTACAGATATATACTCTGTTGTGTCTTCTCTCTTCGGGGCTGGGAGCAACAGTTGAACTTCTATTTATTTCTAAATCCAAATCCAAACTGGTAACAGTATCTCCAAGTTACACTTGATCTCTCTTATTTTTTTTATTGTTATTAGTCAGGGCCACATCATAAGAGTCGTATAAAAGATAAAACATGGATAATGTGACCTTTTTGTGTACATATTTGAACCTCCACGAGCACCAGAAAGCATATTGTGTATGAAGCTATATGAGTATGGTAGTATAGTATTTGTGTTGGTGAGATAGGAAGGTACAGGTATAAGGAAGGTAGTTACATGGATTTTGAATTTGTGGACAGGGAGATACACCCTCAATGGATTAATGCATAGTATAGTGTAGTGTATAGAACGACGTGTTTTTGTTGATGTGGATCGTGGATATAGTGAGAGGATACGAGCATAATTTTTGAGGCATGAGAGGCATCAATTCATAAAGTCCAAACGGCGATTTACGATTTACAATTTACAATTACACTCCGTGAGGATCACGACGACGACGAAGATGAGGATATATAGACCACAGAGGAGAGCGGAGGAATGCACTGCTATGTACACTCCCTTCATAACTATCCATGGTGAACTGGATATATCTATATCCGTCTGACTGACTCCCTGCCAATGCCAAAGTACCTACCTACCTACATGTGTGTGTGTCTATGTGTACATTTGGGTTTTAATCTTTCACTAACCATTTAACGTTGACGTTGAGACGTCGAGAGCCCCTGATGTACCCTAATGTGTGAGGTCAGTATCATCTTGAGTGTGAGGCGAGTTCCTTTTGGCTCATCATGGAGAGCGTCAAAATTTTAACTCTAATATATTTACTTACATGTATGTACTACATAGATCAACTGCATTTATCTTTCTTTAGTATCTAGTCTTCGTCATCATAATTTAAAAAATACAAAATCTCCTGTATATACTATATGACTAATACGACTGACTGAGACAACAAAATATGAAATATTAAATTAAAGAAAAAGTGTAATATTTTTTTCTAATTTGAAGACGATATATCAGTACTATATATATTATGCTAATGCTGTGAGTGATGAAATGCAATATATACCGCTCATAGGCATAGGTAGACCATTTTGTTTTGAATCTCATTAAAGTCTTTAGTCTCTGGTCTGTATAGATGTAGACGGATTTTAAAAGGATTCTTAAGTTCTAAGAATTTTATGACTCTCGACTCTTCTAGTTCTAACTGAACGTCTAGCGTGGGTAGGTAGAACGTTGTGTGACTCTCATATGATTTTATGTTCTTGTAGTCACAGTACAGTGCTGTTATATTTTTGCATTTTGGACAGAAATTTAAAATAATTGTGAGCCCCGTCGGTCTGAAGCGAGACTTTAACTGTCATCTGTACAAGGGAACGAGGATAGGTATACATGATGAGAAGATGTGTATAGGGGCGAATATAAGATATATACATAAAATATAACATGTAAAATTATAAAATTGATGAAAAAAAGATTTCAATTTAATACTCGACACTTGAATCGTCATCCTTCATTCTTATACGTCCTTTATTAAGGTGACATGTTATATAGTATTTCTTAATAACTATACAAATCCTGTCGTACAGCGAACGAAAACGACCATTAAGCATGGTGGTTGGTGACTTACTTGCCTCTCGATTCGAATTGGAATTTTTACACATGACGAGCACGAGCACGAGAAACAATACAAGAGAGTCACAAGTCAAACAAAACCAGACCAGAACCAAAACCAGAACCAGTGTTGTGTGCAATTAATTATATGCATAGAATTATTATGTGTAGGTAGGTAGGTAGGTATGTCTGTATTTGTCCTGCCGATGATTGTCATTGGAATGAACAGAGTTCGAGTTTTTTTACGACTCCATATTAATATGCATTTTATTTACAGTTTGGACTTCTCAGTTTTTGTAAACATTTAGCAAAGTTATGATTCTTGAGAATTCTCCGAAGTGTTTCATATACTGTACTACAGATAATGGTTAGTTAATATAAGAATTTATGTCTGTATAATTAGTGCCTTTTAACTGTACGTTGGAGCACATGCACTGTAGTTAAGGCTGGAAACTATAACTTACTATATTGTAGCACACTGTCTGATGATAGAGATAATTAATTCGGGATCGATACTGATATCGAACATCGAACTCGACATGAATTATTACGGAGGCAAAGGAAATAAACACATGCATTGCAGATGCACTATAGTGTTACAGTAGTGCTTGAATTTTTCACCCTTTTTTTAAATTGGCATTTAATTACTCATCAATTTATCAAGTTATATTTACCGCGTTTTGTTTTTTTGAATATTGCCATATTTTTACGTGTGTATTTTTTATGTGTGCCCCTCTCGTTCATAAAGTTGTCAAAATCATCAAGAAGGACTAAAAGTGTGCTCAAAACTAGTAGCAGTGCATTCATACAATATTTTATAAATACAAGAATAAATTATGGTAAATATTTTGTAATATGCAAAGTCAAGAGTTATTGTAAGATCTGTGAAATCTCGAAATAAATTTGTATTTTCCACACACAGACAAATAAACATTGGTAACAATTACAAATTACACTAGGTTTAGGAATACATTAGAGCGTACAACAACAGGTACTAACCATAAGGAGACATCCAAATTATGTAGTACCTATACATATTATGTACGCCTTTTTTTTCTTTTTTTTTTACTGTAGGGCGTTTAAGTTGTACTTCTGTGGTTCTTTTAGTATGTAGTCCTAGTGGAGGAATCGTAATAACTGGAATTTTAAATTCAGATTTACATATTTATCTCGAATCCCATCAGAACTAATAAGTTGACGTCAACGTCTTCCTCTCTTCAATTGGTAATGGATATGGGAAATAAATTTTTGACGGGAGCATTTGTACTATGCAAATGTAGTAATGCTCTATCTAGAGACGGGGAAAAAACTAGTAACTCTTCTCGTTGCAATTAATTATTGTCATTGTCAGTTGTTGTTTTGCGTGTGTGTGTGTGTAAGTGTGTGGGGCTGTGACTAATAGGAAATTTTTCTTGGTCCTCTACTGAGTTTCTTCCCTTTTTTCCCTGCACACAGTCTCAGTGCTGGAGGAGTTTGGATTATAAAATATTTTTGGGATATCAAAAATAAAATATATAGAGGGACCATTTTAAAAACTGTGCCTGTATTTTAAAGTGTGTGGAAGGAATGTTGTGTGTGTGTATTTTATCTTGGCTCAAGGGGAACCGTAACCAGTAACTATTTATTATATATATGAAAAATAACATTAAACATTACATTGTTTGTATTTCTGAATTTTGCAAGATTTATTGATATTACTTTTGGAAGCGGAGTGGGTTAAAGTAGGTAGTTGTATTTGTTGCTCATGTTTTTCCTATATATTGTGATACAATGGAAAACTGAAATAAAAGTGAATTTAGGTTACCTACATATTAAAAGCGGAAGTTAGTATATCCTTTTAATAGTCTGTATATAACAGACTGTTCCAGATGTGAAGTGAACACATATATATTTATATATGGTTAGATATAATATTTGGAATTTTTTCAAGTTTAAGGTCAGCATAGTTTTTTTTTCTATACACTAAATAAATGACAGTGCTTAATTTTGGATTGTTTGTATTTTGGCTGATAGAAGCTGGATTTTGCGAAAGAGAGAAAAGAGAGAGAGAGAGGGAAGATGAATGGGGTAGTTTTGTGATAGGTTAGTTTGAAAATAGAAGTGCATACAGTGCAAGTCGTGAAAATATTGCCAGGTTCCAGGTTTGTATGGGAAAGGAGACGATGGCGATGGCGATGGGAATGGCATGACATGGCAAAGACACCACAGAAAGAGAGAGAGAGAAGAAGTCACTTGCAAACTGCAAAACTGCAATGTAAATGTAGGTATTTAATGTTTAAAAAAAAGTTAAGGAATGGGTGACTGCGTGTGTGTGTGTGTCTCAATGCAGTAAAATAGTATTCTTTTTGGCTGTTTGTATTTTTACTCGTGACGATTAAAATTTTTTGGCGTGAGTATGAAATTTTTTGGCTTGTTATTTCCTCATATGTGACGTTTCCCGGTTTATTCTCAAATCTTGAGTTCATTGAGAGATTCCCCTCAACTGCCCCATCGACCTTTATTGATATTGGCAAGGGGCTATAGCCAACTCTGGTTCTGGTTCGGGTTCGGGCTCTCCCAGTCCCAGTCCCAGTGCCGGTGTAGTGTGTGTGTATCAAGTCCACATCCAAAATCCAACGCGTATCTCTCTCTATCCACACAGTTTATATCAGTGTCATGAGGAGCATAGTACGCACAGTGCGTATAATGTGTGTAGGTACGTTACGTTTACGAACAAACAAGAGGGAGGGAGATAGCGCAAAATGTTTTGTAGGTACAATATACCATTGAAAAAGTCAGACCTGAATTGACTCTATTCTACACAGTCTACACCGTCTGCAGTTCCACTCTACGCCCATCTTATTCGTCTATTATATTATTTGTATAGGTACGCCATGATAGGATACAAAAAACAAATGCAAGTGTGGAAGATAAAAAAAATACTTTAAGACGGCAGCATAATAAGTATGAGTGAGAGAAGAAGAGGGTAGGTAGGTCTGTGTGTGTCTGTGAGAGAGAGTGTGTATATAAGAGCCTTGTGGAAACGTACAGAAAAATCGTAAGAAAGAAAGCACGTGTTCACGTTGGCAACAAACCACATGCCGCTCCTTTGGTTTGGTCAGCATTGCCAGCAAAGTTCAGTAAAAGTATCATAGTATTGCGTAGGGTCAGGAAACTGATCCAGTTCTGATGCCAATATCATTCCATCACAACCTATGTATTGTCGTCATATATCCATCTTCACAGCCTCACAGTCCTTTGCATTCTTTAGTGTGTAGGGATAGAAACACAAGTTGATGATGCGATGCTGGTGCGTTTCAGACTATAATATAAAGACGCGAAAGAGACAGTGAGATAGGAAAAAAAACAAAAACAACAAAATTGGCCGTATCCCTCAAAAAAAAAGAAAAGGAACGTGTGGCAAAGGGGAAACGGAATTTGAACGTTCCAACACTATTTATTTACATTTATATTTTTACATTAACGCATGTACAGTGCTGAGCAGCACATGGATAGATTAAAGACTATAAAATGAAAGTTAGATTCAATCAAAATAACGATTTTTGAAATTTTGTTTTTTTGGTAGTTTTTAGATTTATTTAAGAAAATTATGACAATTTAGAAAAGTTTTCCTATGAGGGGAAAGTGCGATTGGGACTGTGTTGTGTAGAACCAAGACCAAATTATAATAATGATAATAAAAAATTATACATGGCATGTACACAATAAAAGTTGCGTCCTCACGATACGATACGATACGAGACGAGACGATATTCGACGATAACGAAAAGGAATAACGATGCCCATCATCCATCTATGGCTTTTTATGAGTTTTGCTTGCGGTCAAACCTCATGCTTGAATTACATTTATGATCCCAACTAATAAGATGATTGCATGCAAAGTGTGTGTACGTAGTACACGTACTCCGCATAGTATATAATATGTATATGTAGATCCGCGTGCAGTGAGCCGTAGCCAGAGCCTTTAGATTTAACTCTGTATAACTCGCCTATTATCTATGAAGATGAAGATATAGTATGTACCTACCTACATAAACAAAAGCAAAAAAAACAACTAACCTTTATTTTTTTTCCAATCCTTTTACTTTATTAGGACGGAGTGAGTTGATCTCAACGGCACCCAGCACCACTTGTACGTATAGCCTGGAGTTCCGTCTGAATACTTTGCTACTGTGGAGGCCTCAGCCATCAGTCTACTGCCAATGGGTTTGGTAAGTTATGAACATTTCATCTCTTTTTTTTCTTCTTCTTCTTCTCCTTCTCCCCTTTAAACTTAAATCCTTATACACTCAAATTCACTCATAGACTCATAGATTATTTATGTTTTCACTCTGACTTTACTATGGGAGCATCTTAACTCAACGACGCTATTGACACTTGTCTCTTCTGTAGACATATCCATCTATACGGTGTATGTGGTAGTAGGAATTAGGAATTAGGAAAAGGTACTCACTCTCATACTGACGTACAAGTTTCAAAAATGGGCCGAGTGTTAAATTACCTCTATCCACTTTAGCTCCTTCTTGCTACAGTCATACGTTTTAAATTAAGGAAATTATTGTAGGTGGACTGGATACCTAATTCCCTTCATCACTGTTGTTCTCACAGAGTGTAGTCGTAGTGTGGAGATGAGGCGTAATATGGAGGATGTGAAACTGAGAATTTATTTGTAAAAATCCGTACAACCAGTAGTAGTCTATAGGCTATCTGGTTACACACTAAAATAAATGTTGGTTGTCAAGATTGTGAAGTTGCAAAATATATCTGTGTGCCACTAATGTTTACGTTACCCCTATAATTATTTGGGCATGAAGCGGAATCGGAATCGGAGTTTTATTTTTTTCTATAGATACATACTTAAGTATATATTACCTAAAACTACATGGGTATTTAATATCCGTGTATATACTTGGAAATATTGAAACGGATTTTTTAAATAATTTGGATGTATCCCTTAATTTTTAGAATAATAATTTAGAATATTACAACCAAATTCAAACAGGAATTTATTTTTCTCTTTTAGATTGTAACAGTTACCTAATTAAAAACGCTGATCAAATTATTTAAATTGCTCCGGGAACGGCGGGTCCCGGTACCAGTACCTATATTGGTTACCAAATAAAATCCCAAAATACATTAATACAGTTTCCTCTCGTGTAATTGTTAATATCTATGAGATGAGTAGTACAAGATGTTTTTTTGACAGATTTAGAATTTAGAACGTAGCAGCAGCAGTAGCAGTAGCAGTAGGAGCATGGATTGAAATGAAATGAAAAAAAATGTACACATGTTTTCCCCCCACATACATACCATTAAAGATGAAATCTAAAGCGCGAGCCTACATATAGCATCGAAGATAAAAATCAAAGCTAAATTTGACACGTTTCCTCAGCTCATGCTGACTCCCCATTGAAAGCTGCAAGTGTATGGAGTAGTAGTATGTGGATAGTAGAGCTGCATTTCGACTTCGACTTGGTTGGTGTGTCTTGCAAGCATCAGGGTATTTGTACGTACCTACATATATAAAAGAGCCCAATATATGAAAACCCTATGACTCTGATTATATATACTGACTGAGAGAGTGAGTTGTTGGTATGCTCCGCTGAGCGACTTTACAATGCACTCTTCTGATGTTCTGACTGTACTAGTGCTGATAATGGTAAATGGGTACATCATGTATAGGAATAGGAGAGGAAAATCTTAATGGGGGTACGTGAAGTAAAGTAGCGAAGGATTTCTATCTTTGTAGAGAGTCGAAGTCGAGTTTGTCAGGGTTTTTTGAGATGAGAGGAACGGGAGAGAGAGAGAGAGTGCGAGTATGTCCTTCCTGTCCCAGACGAAAGGGCAAAACATATTTATAGGTACAAGTTGTCACTAGTACTTCTTCGTTTTCGTTTCTTTCCTTCTTTCTTTCCTTCGTTCCTTCCTTCGTTCATGCCTCGGCTCGGCTTCCACTTGGGTTTAGGTAACGGTTCGAGGTTTGGATTTGGATTTGGATTTGGAGTTTGCGAATTACGTAGATAGCCGATGAATTTTATATTTGGTTTGTCGTTTGGAGAAAGAATGGTTGATGGGAGGAGAGGCGGGGAGGATGGAGGGAATGAGAGGTGTATGGTGGTAGGAGAGGAGGCGATACTTTACGATGCGATAGAGATAAAGATAACGATAAAATATTTCTTATATCATCTAATATACAGTTTACGGAATGAGAGTGAGTAATGTTTGTAGGTTCATCTCGTCCTCATGTAAATACATTAAGATTGAATGTGGTGGTGGTGGTGTAGTACTGTAGTGGTGTATTTAGGTAGGTAGGTACGTGGCTTGAGTGAGGCCAAGAGGCACATCCAAATAGTCACCATCACATCAGCAGCATGTCTCTTAGTAAACGTCAGCCCTCTCCCCATATACCAAAGTACCTACCTAGGTTCATACAAGGCATAGCTCACTGGAACATTCAAATTCGGATTCATATTTAAAACTTAAAACTCTATACCAAAATACCAACTGACTGCGTACAAGAAAGAAGAAGGACACTGACGACACGACAGACGAAAAAGTTGATCTTTTTTTATTCACAATTCACAAGTGAGCAGAGCACATCTTGTTTTGAAAATTATCCACAAGAAATTATACTTGTATAATGCGTACGAATTTGTAAAGCAAAAGAGTTTTGACCAATATCAAGAAAATAATAATACGAAAACAATATTTTATTATTTACGTTTACATTTACATTACTGCTCAGCATACGTACAAGAATACATCGGAGGTGATAAAAGCCGCGAGAGGATGTACTTAGCGCAGACAAATTAATTTGGATTATCATACAAAAAAAAATGTCAAAATCTCGTAGAATAAACAAAACATAAAAAAACAAAAAGTATAGAATTTTTGGGGTCTTTAAATTCCCGGGTTGCTATGATTGTGCGTAGCATTTGAACCAAGTTTGAAATACACAGCGCGATTCATGATTCTGAATTTAGCTTTTGGTTCATACCACAAGCTGGAACTGGAACCGGGCTATATCTATGGTAGTAGTAATTTTCAAGAGTCAAAAATGTTATGAAATACCCCTTTATACAAACCGCATCACTTACATTTGAATTATCGTTAGACATTTTGATATTGGTTTATGAGTGTTCCAATAGGCATCTATAAATATCAGTACAGCAGGGAAAACAAAATAGGTTGGTAGGCCTCCTGATATAATCACACCTAACTGCAGCTTTTTACAACGCTTTCTGCTAAATTATCTTGTCTTGCATGTATAATTTGACGTCATGGCTCATGGACACCATGTATTTGGTGAAAAAAAAATCATGAAGATGTTCCTTTTGTTTTGTATATCGACAAATTCTACAAGAATTTACATCGCCAGTGCAATTAAAATTCACAATATTGATGAAGAACATACCACTAAGTAATGATTTCCCAGGTGGTCGTTTGTCGCTTCATGGGAGGAAGAAACATTGAGGATAACTTTTAATGACGGTGCACTGTCTGTGAGATTGGGCCCAAGACTTAAAGACATTTCAATGTGTGGAGTGTATTTTTATATGCGATTACTAATTATACCTGAGGTTATTTGTTATAGTTGTTCGCACTAAAAATAATAAATGCAGCTCGAGAGCTGGAGCATAGGGGTCGGTTGGTTGGTCGGTCGGTTGGTGTTCGTACTCACTCCTTGCCGGTGACGAGGAGGCAGACGTGTGTAAAAAGAACAAAGAAATAATAATGACAATAGCGTGTCAAGGTGGTAGTGCTAAAGGACGCCCGGTAAAAGGAAGGGGAAACGGGACGGTTCATGGTAATTTTAAAATGACTGCATGGATTTAGCACATAGCTTTGTCTTCGGTTTTTGGTCTTTATCTCCTCTCTTGTCTCTCTCAGTCTCAAGTTATCTTCTGTCTCCCAAGTCTCTCTCCGTAACAACCGTATTCAGCGTGTATTCTGTGTAGAGTGTAGAGTGTGTATGAGAGTGCTGCTGGTGCTGTCCTTCCTTCGCTCATTCCTACTAGTAGTTCCCAGTCGTTTTGGTCGGGTCCTGGTCCTGTACGGTGTATGGATATATATATATATATGGGGGGTTGTAATAGAAATTAGAAACAGTTTATATGTTATTACTGATATGTGCATAGGTGCCTATTTGTGCCTTGGTATGCAAGTAGAGGAAAGTCTATAGATACAGACAATTTCCTAAGCGTCTTCTTTTTCTACCTATCCAATGAATGGCTGAACCGAGAAAGGAAACGTAAAGACAGAAATAGGTTGAGAAACTCAATTCTTCTGTTTTATGTTGCTTTGCTGTGCTGTGTGATGTCCTCTGCTGCTGTGCTCTCCTTCTTCCTTTTGGATTATGGTGTATAATATGTAGGTAGTCCCTCTCCTCTACGAATCATGGGACTCCTATAGAGGCTTCCTTCCAGATCCAGAACTATATAGCGCTTTCTACTTTTTACATCTTTCACATGAAAAGATTTGCCCATTACCCTCAAACTCAAAACTCTGAGATGGGAACAATGATGGTCTATCAGTATAGCGAAGCTACTACGTACGTACCTACATACGTTCAGCCAATACCAATACCGATGCCGATGCCGATACAGATCTACACATTTAGAGTCTAAAAGGAATCTCTAGACTCTACGGCCAGGCGAACTGATGCAATGTAATGTAATGACGAGGACAATCGCAGCTCCAGCCTCGCCGTTTCTCTCCGCTCTTAACCTTTGCCACTGGGACAGGGACTGGGCTGATTTTGTTAAGTTTATTCGGATTTGTATATCTACTGTGCCATGGTGTAGATATAGATGATGATACATAATATGGGGATGCTCTGGAATGACATAATATAGGAGGTAATGATGGTACCTAGCTATTTGAGCTATACAGATTTATATATGGTAAGAAAGTGGATATGGATACAGAGTTTGGGGTGCTCCGTTTCTGCGTAAGTAAAGGCCGCCTCCACACTGTCAAGTCACCCAAGTCATTCTCCACCTGCAAATTATTTATGAGTCTCAATTTCACTCTGCATCCACATGGAGATAGTTCTCATAATCCTCTGTTTATTTTATTGTACAGACTTCTCAGTCGTTTTCCTTTCTTTTTTTTTATAATACACTATATGCAGTACACTACGACACGGCATGACTACATCAGCTATAGAGCTTATTTGTATAACTACTGAGTCGCTTTATTATCGAGTAGATAACAGTGTATGTGTGTGACCATGTACTGTGGATGTCGATAGTGGATATGTGTGTGTACAGATATATTCCTATATATTTCTTCAGACTTTTCCCCTTCCTTTCTTTCCCCATTATATAAGTATGGAGATAGAGATGAGGATGACGACGACGATGAAGATGCAAAGATCCATGAGAATCTCAGTCACCTTGTGCTTTTCTTTCCACATCCATATCATATCCCGACCCGACCACCCGACTATCACCAAGCACGTCCACATTGACGATTCTCTCTGGGAAAATACTAAACTGGCACCGGTACCGGCACCAGCACCAGCACCAGTACGGGGTGTAGTCAGATATATGTAGCTAGTATTTTTTTATAAACAGGTATATTATGTGTAGGAATATTGAAAGTATATATGTACCTACATAAATATTATAAGTAATTTGCCGGGGACATCTGTATGGGGAAGGTAGTCCTCTGTTCCTATTAGGGTTTAAATGGAAGCGTGTAGATTATAGATGGGAAGACAGAAGGAAAAGGGAAAAGAATGGTGGATGGGCCATAGAGCAGGCCATGTATATGACATGATAGAAGATCTCATTTTGATGAAGAGGGTAATCTTAATGCAAACTAGGAGTAAATGGAGGAAGAGAAGAATAGAATAAAATAATGAAGAATGGCAAGAATCCAGCTTGAAGCAGGGGCAGCAACTTGGGCAAAAAGCAGAAGCACAGCATAACAACAATTCCGATGGAGATGCAAATGGGGAATGAATAAGGAAAAGATTCAGACTTGTATAAACCTTTTTTCTTTCCTCTTCTTTTTCTTGACTTTTATTTAGAAGACTCTCATAATGCATACTGGTAGGTAGGTAGGCAGGGAGGGAGGGAGGCTGGCAGGGACTCTCAGGCATATTAACGGTCCACTAAAGTCGTTGTCGTATAGTTATTTAGCTATATAAGCATCATAGCAAGGAGGTATAATTATTACACGGACCAACTACGATCACCACCACCAACTCAAGCTGACTCTTCTGGCTACCTTCTCCCTACACAACTGACCTTATAGAGATGATGTGGCTATACTGCCAGATACGCAGATAGATGTGGTGTTGGAGTTGGAGTTTATAACAGAGGGTTTATTCTCCCTTTATGCACAATATACAATTTCCCGATAGTTTAAAAGTTTTAAACAATTTACGTTATGAACTTTTTTCCTGTATAAGTACCTACATATTATAGTCATATACTGTAGATTGGAGATTCTATATTCTCTAAGGCTATAGGGAGTTGTACACTCGCATTTAAGTAAGTTCTGTCGTTGTGTCTATGAGCGAGTATGTGTGTGTGTGTAGAAAATTCCAAAGAGGGACTATAGACGAAGGGAAATAAGACAACTACTGCGACTGCCTATAACTATGACTAAAGGCATATATGTATATATACTAGAGTTATGAGGCTAATTTGTACGGACAGGTATAATACGATACATGTAGATTGAGCATATGATTACGAGCGCGTATCAGATGTTTGTTGAGTAGATGGGTTTCTTGATTTAAAGTTGTTGATTCTCAATTGAAAGACTCACATTTCTCAATCTAACTATATTCTACATACATACAAAGATGCATTCTTGGGACTTACCTACATATATAGTATGATATATCTGACTGCACTATACCACTGCCACTGCCTACTTGGGCCGTGTGGAGTGTGGACTTGGCTAAAGGATTCATTCTGAAGTAAATGGGGATCTACGGGGCTACATATAGAGTTTTGGATTCGAATCTTCTTGAGTCGTCGTCAACAATTCAATTGAATTGGTTGCATTCTGGGCCATATGCCCGGCCACTGACCTCCATAAAATCGTGACCTCCTCAAGGACGTTGTCACATTGCAAATTGTACATACAGATACTCCATTCTCGAGTAAAAGATGAAATGAAGAGAGAAAAAAATTTGCATGAGTTATAGCTATAGGTTTCTGCGTGTGCATCACATAACATTATAGGATTGAAGTTACTTTGGAAATTGAACGGGTAGGTATTTACTTCCTTTTAGATAAAATTATGCAAATTTTTTTTTACTTCATGACGACGGTACCGTGGTCTACGGTGTTTGGTTCTGTTGGGAGAATGATGGTATGTGTGTGAGTGCATGTGCCTAATGGAATGAAAAAGCTTTACTGTCAAAAGCCTTTGGGCTTGACCGCATTATTCCTGGTGCTTTATGAGCTTAGAATTAAAACTCTTGGAGAGTACATTCTTTTAGGTTTTCTTAGGTATGTGGACGTAACATTTTTTTAAATTATACTTTTGTCATATTAATTCCACTTTGACATGACGTGTGATGATGATGATGATGATCGTGAAGTGTAATTTTTTCCCAATATTTTTTTTTCATTTTGTAAAAGTAGAAAATAATATTATCCATTTTTGGTTAATCGTATATTATTACGCATTTAATTCCAATAAAAATGTTTTTCAACGTATTTATTTGTTCAAAGATTTTTAAAATTCATCGGCTATTGTTTTATTCATTTGTGAGTAAATTTCACACATTTTTTATAATTACGCCGAAAGTTCGAAAACCTTCTATTCCCATCCCATCAATAGTTGACATATGATTAAATTCCTTTGTTTGGTCGAAATGTGGTTTACTGATATTGTGCGTGTGGCGAGGGAGCACACGCGACATATTTTATTATGCTCTCCCAAATTCCGAATTCCAAAATTTATAGTAAGAGTATGTTTAGTTTTGAAGAAAAGATTATAAAAACGATGTCATCCTCATCTCACTCGCAGTCAGGCAGACAGACGAGGCAGAGTACAGATTCAGCTAATAATTCTTTAGAAAATAAAAACATCAAGAAAGAATTTAGCCCTTGTTTTTCCTACCACTTCATTTGGCATGAGGACTTTTATCCAAGTATCAAAGTCGTGATACTTTCCATATAAAAAAAAATCCCTACATCCTTCCCAGATAAATTGTAAAGTTTCTTTACAACTCTTTACGTCACAATCAACTTTGTTTTCCTTTCCATTACTACACATGAGAGAGGAGCAGAGGCCAACACCACATGACACGCTACTCATATATACACCCATATACCATCATCATATCATTACTAATATACTTGTAAGTCTCCTCTTTTTTTGTGCCTCTTGCTTCTTGTTATTAAGTTGGGTTCAAATCCAAGTACAGATATGTTTAAAAGGTTGTTATTAACCAGAGGATTTCATATTCTTACTATGTATATGGTTATTAGCAGTTATGGCTATGGTGCATTTATGCTACAATGTAACGTGTGTTGGTGGTGAGGTGAGTGGTCAACGTGCTTGAGTGTAGGTACATGTATTATTGTTTTTTTTTAATTTACAAGCTTTTAGTTTTCACAAAATATGTCCTTGACTTTGGGTCAAATCATTAACTAAAAAATAAATAAAACATATATTTATTGACATTTTTACTGTTATATTTATCGTAATGATTTTCTTTAATTTTAATATCCTGCAAACAGTTGTGAGTCATTAGTCATACTATTGAAAATGTTTATATTTTACCTATTTTTTAATTCTAATGTTATTGGAAGCAGAAGTAGTGGCAGTGGTAGTGGTAGTGGTCGTGGTCTCGTGGTACACTTATTATATTATCAGATTGCAAGCGTGTCAGTTAAAGATAAAGCGAGGTGACAAATTATTTTATCTAAATAGATCCGTATCGGATAAATATTTGGGACTCAGTATCTGTACTCTTTGTGCTCATCAATTATACTGGTGGTCAAGAAAAATGTCAATATTGATATGGAAATCGAAACGCACTCAAAAAATTGTAAAAGGGAATTTGAACAACAAAAAGAGAAATTAGAGTGTTAAAAAGTACCTACACGTACCGTAATGTAGTAACCAGTAAAGTAAAATAGGTTAACGGAAATCAACAGGATGCGGATGATACAAAAAAATATAAAGAAAACTAGACGAGATCAGGGTGTATAGTAAAGCACAATACAATACAATGAAATACAATAAGGCTCAATGGCTTTTATAAAAATGTAAATATTTTATGGATATCTCCATTTAGTTTTAGTCGTGGTGTCCACTGTTTAATGACATTAAAAAAGGAATAGTGGACCTGTATGTACTCCCTCTGGCCTCTGACAATGATGAGATAGAAATACAATGCTAAAGTTATGGGAGAGAAGTTCGGAAAGATAAGGTCAGGGTTACCATGACTTGGCAAGGTCTTGTCTTGGGTCTTGGTAGCTCAATTTCTATAGTAGTGCTATATTGCGTCTTCCATTAAATCCTTCAGCTAGCTGTTCTTCTCCTCTATTATGTACGCCACGTTAATATAAACTGTGGTAAAGACTGTGTTTCTGTAATGGTCTTTTTGCATTCATATTCGCACTTGGTTCGTATCGTCCAAGTCCAAGAGCAAGACCAAGATCAAGAAGAAGACTAGCTTTGGCTTGGCCCATCATTATCATTATTACCATCATCGTCCACTTCTAAAGCATCCTTACATGGCACGGCACGGCACGGCATGGCTTGGTTTTGGTTTTGGAAGAGGATGATGGGAGCAACAAGAAAAATATGCTGCTTTCGTTATGAATGTGAATATGATCACGATCTAAAGAATATTACACTCTCCACAATACACACACATTCCTTACCACTTCATACAGTCCAATAGTCAAGACAATAATGGAATATAATAATATGAGTGCAGTGGAATCACGGAAGTTCCCTTTCGTTGAAGTGTTACAAAGAATTTCTTTTTTTAAATTTATTGAGTCGTGTTTCAACAATTCCAATTCCACATTCATATCTTCAATTTCAACCAAATCCCGTCTTCAATCCACTATCAACACAATAGACATTTATGTTTTAAAGACTTTATTTTATAAAGTAGTCTCAAGTCTCAATATACCAGTGCCAATCCCAGAGACCAGTGCCAGTGAAGAACAAATAAGCAAAAAAAACAACAACAACAGTAGAATGTAATGTTGGCAGATTATAATAAGTGTTTATAAATGTTTCATGAAAATTGGTGACTAATTGATTACATATTTTTTTAACAGCAGGTAATTTATCTATAGGCATATTATAAAAAATATATAAAAACGGTATAATGTAAGTGCATGAGTGAGATAAGATTATAGGCGACGGACTTTCGACTTTGGGGTTTGAGCTTAAATATATGGGAAAACCCATTGAAACTTTTGAAAGATGGGAAAAGGTAAAAAAAAAATAAAGGAGAAAAGAAATATCAGCTATCTTCACTCTTCACAGGTCATTATCATTTGATTTTGATAATGTGAGTAGTATATAATGGGTTAAATAGGTAGGTATAAATAATTATAAAAGATAAGATATGTAACGTACACCTATCTACTTACGTACTACCAACAACAACATAAACGAAAACCAACACCATAAAGCCAACGCAAACCTACCACTACCAACTACCATCATACTACCTTCTTCTACCTATATAAAAAAAGATGGCGGGAATAACAGAATCTGCTGAGTTGTAATGTTTTCCCCTTGATCTTGTTTTTCAGGATGAGCACAATGCCAATGCCAGTGCCAGTGAAGGATAGAATGCATGCAGTAAAAAAAAGAGAGAGAGAATAGGCTGTCTATGTGTAGGACGGGAAACGGTGGAGAGAATCTGGTTAAAAGTGGTCTCTATGAATAGCTTGTGAAACCCTTTTAAAGATTCAAAACTGATAGTAATGAACCGGAACACTGTCTACCCCTTTACCTTTCCCTTATGTATATTCGAGCTATTGAAAACTATTTTTACTATTTTCAAATTTCAAAGCAACTTGAGGCGCCACATGACTATTTCGTAAAGACTGGCGTACAGCCTACAACATTATTATTACCAAGCCCATATATTTATAAGGTATTAAATTTCACGCGAAAATAAAGAGTTACTTCCTAAGCTTTATACGGATTCAGAAAATATAATTTAATTAAATCATATCAAGTAGGCTTAACCTCGACATTTGGCATTGTCACTGATGACATGATTTAAGAATTCTACTAAAAAAATAGATGAGACTATACACAGGTAAAATTGACCGCGCCATCCCGTACAGACAGATAACAGTGAGTACTTCATGTAATATATCTACTGCGGATTATTGTTGTACATGTAATGGGAGGAGTGCCAGTGCACTATAGAGAATGTAATCAGGAACGGGAGGATAAAAGGAAAATTCCAGGTGGGGACGATTTCTATATCATCTATCAGATCTCTGTCTATATCTCTCTCTGTAGAATTTTATACGATATGAAAAATATATATATGTGAGAGGGGGTGACTGTTTTGTACTTTGCCATAATAATATGATTGCCACTCTGGCTCTGGCTACACCGCGTATACACCGGTGTCAGGGAAGACTGACTGAAGTTAATTATGCATGTTATTGTGGTAGATACGATTACGTCTTGAGAGATGTTTTCTATTTTAAAAAATCAACACTACGACGTAGTTAAGTTTTTCTTTATATGTTAGCATCTTTTTCTTCCTTTCTTTTGCTCGCTCTTTTTGCTGGTTGTGTGTGTTTTTTTTTCGAAGCATGTAGAATAACGTGAGTAAGATAACAATCCTGTGGTGCTGTGTGCTCTGGCTCTGGCTCTGACTGAACTGACATAAAATTTATCAACATATCAACAACTACTACTACTACCTTGGCATTGGCTTGGTTGGGGTTGACTCGAAAACGTCCTCCAACTCGTATAAGGCAAGGGCGTATGTAAATCACTCACTGATCTATGACTTTTCAGCTCTCACTAGTCAGAATGACTGGATAAACTTCTACCGGTCAGCGAACTCATAATTTTATCGTTTTATAGTTGTTCAGATTTGTAGTTGTTTTCAACAGCTATAATTTGTAGTAGTATTTTTTTTACAAATTAACATGTACAATTAAATAATATCTCCCTATAGTTTCTATTTTACCGCCATTTTACTTTAACATGCAATTTCACTTGAACAAGTTAAAAAGAAAAGGGTCCCCATATCTATGAATGTAAAGGGGACATTATTAATTTTAGTCTTTGTTAAACTTCTTAAAAATGTATTACCATTCGAAAATGTTCGCAGTGAAGCCCGCCTTAGAACAACAATAGTTGTAAATACTGCATCGAGGCGAAATTCTATAGGACTTAGAAGAATAGAAATAACATGACTGCTGACGGTCTAGATAGTAGAATGTAAACGAGACCATGTTTTAAGCCTAAATCTAAAATTTAAACTGGACAATGCAACTATTTGAAAAATTATTCTGAAAGAAAACTATAAATACAGGAACAATGCTCAAAAATTAACAAAATCAGCACAGAACTTTATCGAACAGGGGTGGTTTATTGAGTAGGGCTGACGTCAAGCTGATCAGCACAGCTGAGCTAAAAAACACTGAAATATTGGCTCAGGTGTACTGTACAACGGTATACGGACGTGCAAGCCGTTGTTGAGGGGGTTGTTGTTGCTGCTGCTTGATGTTTTTGTGAATAACTCGTAATAATCTGTCTTTCAATTTTTACATGATGATGTCTATGGTCAAGATTTTAATAATACCCTGTAGTAAATTTTTGATCATCCCACATCGTTAGAGACTGGCGGCAATTTCACTAGAACTGTTGGACATGAAATAAATAATTATTGGGGTTTAGCCTCATCAGTGATCATTAGGATGTTTAGTTGATGGGATGAATTTCATGAGCACATGATTCTAGTTTTGATAGCCAATGAATTTACTGTATTTAATTACTTGAGCGGGAGCAGGTCACGACCAACGGCTGAATACTGAATTCGAATTCTTGATTGGACATATTGGTTTCTGAGGAAGAGGTTTTGACTGGCTCGAATCTCTTATATAGTATCTCCAAAGTCCGAGCTCAATATATTTCACATGAGTCAAGATCAGTTGTGCTTGAAGACAGTTTAAACACTTTAAACCCTTCAGAAACTCACAATATTATGTTTTCCTTTTATCACACTTTGTAAATGCTACACAGTACTACACACTGTGTGAGTGAAATATTAGATTTTTATAGTAATAATAACATTAATAATGGATGTACGCACACTAATAACGACAACGTTCATTGGATTTCGATGGGGCTAACAACAAAACAGTAGACAGGGTTCATGGTTGATGGTTGTGAGGATTCCGTCAATCCCGTCCACTCTTTCTGCTGTAAATAAATACGCAATGAATTAATATGATGAATATAGACACGAAAAACACCTTAGAAAATACCAAGGGACTAAAGACTAATATTAATATAAGTATAGGTACATACAGTTGCAGGGGTTGTCTCAAGTCTGGTGTGATCCATTGCAAGATTGTTTTATTATGAACCAATAAATTATTGCACGATTTTATTCACAAAGTCCATAAAGAGAAAAAGCACAAAAAGATTCCACATCATTGATAGTTGTGAATCGAAAACAGAAAACATTAAACTGTGTAATACTAATAATCATTACCTTTATGAGGTGCTTAATCGTTAATTTAAAAGTATGAAAATGAAAGAGTAAAGGAAACCAGCACGTGCTCTGTCAGACTTTACAGAGAGAATGCGCCACCTGTTTTATTCCTGATTTTAAGTCTCGTTACAATTTAAGCGGTGGAGTCATAGTCTTCGTCTTCATCAGTTGTCCAGCCATAGTGCATAGGAAACTATGTGGACCACAGATTTCTTCCATATAGGGACTTAAATTTACAAATTATAGGATTTGTTTTCAACTTTATAATTATCACATTAAGTAGTCAATCTGCACCTAAATTGATAGCAGTAATTAAGTACTGCGGCCGATGACAGTAGTACACACGGTTAAAATACACATTTAAATTAAAGGTTTTAATGCGTAACATATAAGTATGTATAATTGAAAATCGAGATGGTAATTCCTTCCTTTTAATTTTCGGCAACATAAAATAATGTGCACTCCATATAGGTTTGCATTCGTATAATTTATGTTGCTGTAAAGGGGTAGACGCACAAATTCTCAGTAATGAGAAAAAGGTTAGATTAGATGTTTACAATTAGACTATTTGTTGAAATGGGAAATAGGTAGCATCAAAAGCAACCTAGATATTGGTAGGCTAGTACTCTGGAGCGAGGTTTTGGTTTTCATCGAACGATGGATGTAGGATTGAGTGTGTGTGTGTATAGGTACCTACCTAGTTGGTCTTGTTTGTTGGTGGAGGTGGGTTTTTTGGGCTCGGTTGTTTGGGTCGTGAGCTCTTTCACAAAGCTGATTCCCTACACACAGTCCATAGGATATGGAGAGAAGAATAGGAAAGTGAGAAGTGGGTGAAAGAAGGCTGGTTACAGAAAGATAGATGGTGATGTGGAAGGAAAAATTTCGGATTGAAAGCTGGAGTCTGAAGGGTGACTTATTGATGAGGCAATTGGGGAAAGATATTAACAGCCGTAATTTTAATTAATGGTTGCACAAAGCACGGGACGTTTTGCGGAGAGCCGTAAATCAGGGATAACTGCAGATGGACACGGTGAATCCTCGTCCCCTGCCCATGTTCCATGTCGCTCTCAATGAACTATGATCATTTTATGACTTGCTGTCCTTGTAGTCCTCCTTTCACCAACCGGCATCCGGTGTGCTAATGCTCTCTTCCAAATCTCCATTTCGCAACCACTCTAACTTTTCAGCTCAAACTCTCCAACAAACTCTTCCCGTCCTATATAATATGGTTGTGTCTCTCACTCCGACGGGTAAACTGGGATGGTTTCTCTCGTCGGCAATCTCCCTATATACTATACCCAGCCAGAGAGACAGTAGTAGGTCTCTCTCTCTCTATCTATCTCTCCGTCTCGACACGACACGTTGTCCTTCTTGTGAGTGTGTATACCCAGGACCAGGACTGTGACTACATAAAATGTATCTTTTCACTCTCTCCTCCTGTAGCTTGAGCCTGTATGAGCTCCTCCATGCATATCCATATCCATTCATTCCCATGTGAAATCCCATCTCGTCGTCGTTCAAGTCTTACATGTCACACTCTGACTCTGAGACAGAGTCCGTCTATGACTATGGATCTTGTCGTCTTGGTCTTATGGTGGTGGTCTTGGTCGTTGGAGTACAGTGCAATGGCCATGGCATAGTGCAATACCATCATTGGTTTTTCTACTTGTGAGGAGACATTATGTAGCTGTACATATGTAATTACACGTCCCATGTAGACATGAATGTATGTGAGAGGCCTGGCTATGCCCGTATGTCTCCCTGCAACATGGTTAGCATCGTAGAACACAATCAACTGATTCGACTTTGGTCGTCGTCTACTTCTCATCGTCATTCTTTTCCTTTTCCCTTCAACGTCCATGAATCCAGATTTCTTCCCTTCATTCTTGTTGTTGTCGATGCTGGATTTGTATGTTGATGCCGCATCCTCTCTCCATTTTCCATTCCCATCTCTCTCTCTCTCTCCGTCGAGATGGTTGTACACAGGATGAGAGTCAGAGTAAAACCCTGTCTCAACTTTCTCTCTCACTCTTCCTTGCTCACGGTCTCTCGCTCAGGACGACATCTCCTCTGTTCTGTCTAGGAAAGCTCGTCATTGCATTACGTTGTCGACCAACTCAACTCTCAACTTGTCTCTTCTAGCTGTTTTTTTGCGAAGTTACAGGACCAAAGAAAGGATGTTGAAACTTGATTAGAGGCCGACTAATATCGAGATCACGTTGAGGGAAAAAAAATCCCGATCTATCAAACCATTCGTGGGAGCTATATGTAGGAGCGGGGTTTGGGATGCTGGAGACTGGAGATGCTGACGGGTGCTATGGGGCTGGGGCTGGTAGTATTATGGGGGGAGAGACGACGGATACAGATCCGAACTGAATAGCTTGAGTAAGAGATGGGGAGAGACAAATTCTGGATTCTTCAGTCCTCGTGTGTGTGTGTGTCTCTCTCTCTCTCTCTCCCTCTTCCTCATTTTATCTCATGGAATTTACTATGTTACTTCCTTCCTCTACTTAACTCCCAGTCTCCAGCCCTCCATAGTCTCCACAGTTCCAGCCCACAGTCTTTACAGACAGAGTCTTCTCCAATATCTACACATTTTTTTTTGTATTCTCCTTTTTTCCCTTTCTTACCTAATTCCAGATGCACCATGCACTTTTTCCCGTATTCAATTTGTATCAAGTATCCATGTTCTCTACTCGATTACTATTATGATAACGACGCACGACCAAGAAGAATGGCGGTGGCGAATTACAGAGTAGCTACTACCTCCGAATCTGCACTTATTGTTATTGCTTGTGTCAGTGTAATAATATAATAAAGCGATTAAATTTTTCTCTTTTTGATTTTTGTAATTAAGAACGATTAGAGAATTGAATGTAACTAGGTATGGGTACATATTAGGAAGGGATAGAGTCTAATTGTAAGTTACACATTATAGAGATGGGTAGTAGTAGGCAGTAGGTAGGAGGAATACGTTTGCCTACATAGTTGGAAGGGGATGGGAATATAATATATAGGGTGAAAGCATTCACCACAGTTTGGGTTATTGCTGACTGAGCCACCACCACCACTATGCCGCTCCGCTTAGTGCCTTTCTACGTATAATCGAATGTCCTTGGGGACAGAAGGAAACGAAGGATCAAAGTTATAGCTATAGGATTTGTCGTCTAAATTAACCCTAGTGGTCTGTGTCTGTGGTGTGGTGGCGATGTGGTGGCTACTATGTCGTTAGTGGTCTTGGTGGACTGTTTCTATTTTTGTGTAGTAGTTTGGTAGCGGCAATGTGATGGTTAATGGCATCGGTATCGGTATTGGTATTGGTATTGGTATTGGTATTGGTATGTTAGTGGTTTGGTAATCATATGGACCCATTGTTATTTCAATAAGCGGATTATCCCCTCTTTGAGGTCTGATTCTTTTTTTACAAAGCCATATATGACTGACTGACTAGTCAGCTACATCGGGACCGGAACTTATATCTAACTTATGATTTGAATTTGAACTCGAAAATTCGAAATGTTGTCCTTATAAGCTCTTAAAACTTTGATTAGTCTTCGTCTCTTCCCTCTACGCATTGATCTTTTATAAATCAGTGTGGACGATGGAAGTGGACATTTTCCAAGTATGAAATATCAAGCTGCCCCATATGCTTCACAAAAAGATGGAAGCAATGTGCAAGGAACAAAATGTCAAAACTGTATAGTAAAAGCCATAAGGAGCGGTAAGCGAGAGTCAAACCGAAACCGTCAAACGTGAGGACTTCTCCATCTGCCATCTGATTTACAATTTGGTTTGATTCCAGAAGTAGAGTATGGTAGGTCCTACCTACTAACTACATGTGTAGATTGTGAGCGAGTAGCATAAAATTTCAAGTACAGAAGCAAGTGTAGTTTTTACGCTAGGCACGGATTTAAATTTAAAGTACCTACCGACGAACTGTAGAAAAGTAAAAATCGCCGCGCTTACTTTCTACGACTGAATTACAGTTGACATAGGTAGTTATACAATTTACAGAGCTAAATCGAAAAAAAAATACTACACTATTATTTTTATTATCTATTTGTAAAATTTTCCATACAGAAAAATAATACATTCGGATTTATATCTTTAGGAAAAACTAGTTAAATAAAATGAAATTGAATAAGTTGGGACTGTGACAGGATGAATGATGGAATGCTATGATAGTATTTTACAAAAGTGTGAATGTAAATCATATGCAAGGAAAAATGACAACAAAAGTACACACACACTCTCCGTAAAATATATGTACTTTGTGAATTGTATTTTGTGAAATGATCTGTTTCCCCTTACATTCTCATATTTTGATTCCAGCCCATCTCCATAAACAAAACTATAAAAATGAAAATAAAGATAATGATGAAGAATTTTAAAATTTACTTGTAACACAACGAGAGCTTTGCGAAATCTGGGAAAATTTTTTGAAGGGAGTGTAAACATGATATGAGAGGAGTTAAGTCATTTTTAACCCTCACAGAGCTCGAATAAAAATATGAGCCATTCATCTATCTTTTTGCAACTACATAAATCCTAGCATTTATGTCATAACTCAAATGCAGACTTTCGATTAGCGTGTACATATGAGTACTTCCCAGAAGTATGCATATAGCATTACCTATTATCTCTCCTGGATATATACGACTATATATATAGGTACTATACCGATGCGGATATGAAGTATGGAGGAAGGAAAAGGGGTAGTGGAGAAAAATGAAGCTTATGAAAGCATCACACTGATAGTCATTCAGATGATAGCCTACCTCTCTCTCTCTCTCTGTCTCTAAAATTCTACAGTTTCTACAGTTTCACCACCAGTACCAGTACCAGTACCAGTACCAGCTCTTCCACACATCCTACGAAATGTCCATGCACACATACACCCCTCACAGGAATAGTATACAGATTATCTCCATGTCCATACTTACACATCCTCCACATGACGATGACTGGAAACTATTGTATGCAAAGATGAGGTTTCAATGATGTACATTCCATTCCATGACTAGATGTAGTTGAGCGGACATTGCAAATAGTTGATATAATATTTTCTACAGCCGGTGGTCATGGTTGGATCAACAATACATTTGAGTCTCAGTGTAATTTATTTATGGGCTCGAAAAACGCCTGGAACCGTATATTTTACTGCCAGTAAAGCAATATACAGATAGGGGACTGTGTGTGTGTGTGTGTCTGGTCCTTGCCTGTCTGTAATATGACCAAACTGTATAAGGCAATCAGTGGGCATAATTCTGCATACATTCGTTTTCGTTTTTCATCCCATGCGATGCCTTTGTCGCTCCTTTTGCGATCTCGCTCTCCTCTTCTATGAAGCTCTTTCTTTCTCTCTCTCTCTATCTCACAGTTTTGTGCGTATTTATGAACCGTATGATAATTACACCCTCGTCTCGTACTATTCGGATATAACAAAATTCTCCTATATATTTCTAGATTTTCTATGTATTATGGAAGCGCGAATTCTTCGGGAATTTGGGAATCTGTATTGTAGTTTTTGAATATTTCTATTGCTATATTGCTCTGTGTGTATAAGTAGTATGAGTGGAACTCCTGAGTTGTAGAGTTGTAGAGGGAAAGGGATGATATTATTTGAAATGCTAGAAGAAAGGATGCTGCTGTATGTAGGGAGAAAAAACCAAATAGTTGATATCTGTGCATAGATTTGAGATAGATGGAATGGAACGGAGGAGGATGATCATGATCATGATCATGATAAACTGTATGAAAAAAAAAAGTCGAACGGGAATGAACGGTGAGGCGCAGCCGGAGCCGTATATAGAAAATAGAATAGACTCACCACTCTCGGTACTCTCAGTCTGTGGTTTTCTAATCTACAGCTTTTCAGACTCTAACTGAGGTCAGTGTTATGGTTCATACTGGTGACTTGTCTTTGGATTTGGTCTTGGTCTTGGCTTTGACTTTCCACCGTACTATTACTACTACTACTACTACACGGTCGTCCACAGTCCACCCTGCCCAATCCAAATCCAAATCCAAATCCAAACTCAACGTATATCTGTAGTAGTAGGTACTTACGTACGTCGAAAGGCGAAAAGAGAGAGAGAGAGATAAAAAAAAGCCCTGTAGATGACTAATGGAATGGTCGACTGGGTTACAACCTTTTCTTTCCACACTAAGCCCAACGTATGACTTATAGATATTCAACTGGCAGTTCACATTTCATCTTCTTATTAACTCTGCCTCGATTCCATAAATTTACAACTTAGTACATACCAATTTTTTCATCCAAGATTTACGAGGTTTCTTCGTATCGTATTCGCATATAATCTAATGTAACCAAAATCAAAACCAATAGGCGTATGTAATAATTGTATGTAGGACTATCATCAGCATTAGTTTTGTTGGCTTTCGTCTCTCCGCGGCTTTTGCAGTATCTCTCTTCTGTTTCGTTTCGTGTGAGTGCATAGGTCCTCGCCGTATACTTGCGGACTTGGAGGAGCTATTTACTTTTTTAAGTTGAAGCTTTTTTTTTGAGATACATTTCCATTTGGTATAGTTCATGTGACTATTAAATACTGATAGTAAGTACATAAGTACAGTTGATACAGTATACAGCGACAGCCATAGTGCCATGTAGGAGAGCATGATTTAAAATCTCTTCAAAATCTCTTGAGGAGTACATATATAAACCATTGCCATTACGGATGAGAGCACCGCAACTCGCTTGCTTTAAGCAGCCTCCCATTGGCTACTGTGTGGCTCAACTCAACAATGTCAGCTCGAAATAACTTCCCCATTAATTATTGCTCTTGATTAGGCACTTTGATATCAAATTCCAATCTTGAGAGTGGTGTGGTTCGGGTTCCTGTCTCTGGCTGTGGTAGCTAATAAATATAGAGAGATATGATTGAAAGTTAAAGTTTTAATAACTGACCACTCACCATGTTTAAAATGTTGTTATTGTTTCTTAAAAGAGTCATGTTGAGCATCTTCCACTGTTGTTTCACTGGGAATCGGGATGAGACGCGCGCTTGGCTTTCCTTGCCGTTTATCCTTTAGAGGAATGCGAGCGAGGCTTCAATAAATAATTTGGCCAAGACATTTTTGACAGAGACATTGTCGAATTTATGACGTGCATGAGCGAGAGAGGGATCTATAGGTCGTAAAGGTTGGATTGGTTGGGGATGTGTGGTTGTGTGGCTGGACTGGATTAGAACTTATCGTTCCAACGCAACGACGTAATAATTATTAGAGGTACTTTCCTCATTTTAATATTTACGGAATCGTCAAGTCAACACCCATGGCACTTTTTTTTTCAAAATTTATGTGTAGCAGGCTTGAGAATGCCTATCAGCTACGAAGGTACGGTACATAGTTTATTTGTGGTCCGTGGATCGGCCAGTCATTATCATTCTAATGTGAGCCAAATTCCTTTCCAAAAAATCTCCAAGGGACTATGTGAGTGTTTAGTTGTAATACCTACATATAGATAGTGTGTACGTTTTTGTGCCCAAGAATTCTGTGTAAGTAGGTAGGGACTTTGGCTTGATACACAATTTTTTCGACGTTGCCCCGCTGTTGCTCTTTGCTGTTCCTATGAAGTCCTGACCGGTCGGATTAAGTTATGAGACATTCCTTGATTACACACTACGTAGGACACGAGGCCTATTATTAATATTGCAATTAGTGGATTGTATTCTCTTAAGAGATTGGAAAGGAGAAGGACGAGAGACTATAATTCATTTGATTCTGATTTCTCTCTCCCTCCATGATGATGATGATGATCAAAATTGGGATTTCACAGTTCCTCACAATCTGAGTGAACTATTTCTCTGTACATATAAGACTGACACTGCTATCATAAACAATAGTGAAATAGCAGCAGCTTGTTAAAATATTATGAACTTATCATTTTCGTATCCGCATCGAATAATCGAGTACCTGCGGAACGGAGGTTTTTCACGCACAAAAATGTGGAACATCTTTTTCCTTTTAAATGAGATAATTACTTATATCAAAGTATTTAAGCTCTCTGTGTGAATCATTTCATGATCTCATGGATATTCCATTGTGAGTTATGGTGAGAACTATTGATAATAACGATAATTAGCTGGGTATTGTTTGCACGTGTGTGTGTGTGTGTCTGTGAGTGTGATGTGTGAACAAATATTTTAATATTTCTAAAGTAGGTAATCGTACCTTGGAAAATTTAGGGATACTATATACTATAATTTTCTTCAACACCTAAGGATTATACCTCTAATTTAGATTTCGACACCAACAGACTAACGCACTCAACACCGCACCGCTCGAATCGTTGTCAAACCGTTATCTTTAGTTCTGCACTCTTCTGTAGGGATTGAATAATTATACATGATGGGAATAATCTATGCAAATTTAATTCTGAAAAGAATGTTTCTGCAAGTTCAGAATCATGATCACCTCTTGT
This sequence comes from Dicyrtomina minuta, assembly GCA_949802685.1. Taxonomy (NCBI): domain Eukaryota; kingdom Metazoa; phylum Arthropoda; class Collembola; order Symphypleona; family Dicyrtomidae; genus Dicyrtomina; species Dicyrtomina minuta. The sequence goes on from OX461809.1 coordinate 81,195,714, forward strand.
AATATTTTAATAATAAGGATGATGTAGGATCAATAAACAATACGGAACATGTCTTTCTGGGGTAATGGTGTACATTATCGACGCAAAAATAATGTGAGCATCTTTCTTGCGTTATCTCATACGGATTGCAGACGAATAGTCTCTTGATTTTTCAAAAATTCATTATTATCCACCGTTTTCTTTCATTTGGGCCTTAATTTTTACAGTGTAATCTGGTTTTATGATTTTCATTATAAACTTTATACCTGCATTGCAAAAGTTAAATCTAAACTTATGTCTTACTTGCTGTTGCTTTGTCCAACGTTGAATGGAATAATTGAATTAAGTTAGATTAGAGATAGGATACAAATCACTTCTACATGGGAATCTAGAAGAGAAAGAAATGCTGAAACGCATTTCTTGAACTTGGAAGTTTGACTCCAACACAGAGATGCACACTGGGGGTAGAGATAGAGAGAGAGAGAGATGCGAGAGGGTATAGCGGAGCAGTCAGTGAACAGTAAACAGAGTCCAGTAGTACTGCTGAATGAATTGTTCTTCTGTTGAAGGGGGGTTATTGTCGATGGTGAGTTGAACCAAAACTATTCGTTCCAGTCCAAGTTCTCACAAATAATAGAGCAATCAGGGGAATAATAAAATTATTTACACATTATTTACTGATTCGTCGACCGTATAAAATGCCACAGAGCCAGGCTATGATCCTACTTTGGTTTTGGTAGTCTGGGTAATCATTATAGAAAGTTTTAAATACATACTACGGAATGTAACTACCTCCATGCACTTTGGAAATTCATGTGTCTTTCATTCAACGAGGCTAAAAATATTTTACTACTGCACACGAGAAAGACAGAGAGAGAGAGAGAGCACAGGTCAAGCTGCAATACACATATATTTATGCTTGAATTGAAAAATGAAATATTTTATGTGGTTCTTAACTCTTAATGCCTGGATTAGTTACTCATAAAAATCTCTTGAAATGACTCGAGTTGTTAGAGCTCAGGTAAGAGAGATGGAGATGATTCATTTCCCATTAAGAATCGATAGTTTCAATGACCATGAAATAATGGGACGCTGGCTCCTTATCCAAGAGTCCAAATCCAATCCCAATCTATCAATATTAAGTTAAACACAACATAAAATTCATAAATGAAGTATAAGTAGCCATGACAAAAAATTTAATGCTAAATTAATGACCATCTTTATTGATCAGTCAAAAAACAGTGACTGAAACATACAGGAAAAGCATTCCTTCATCCCTATGGGGTTGGCATGGAGCGACTTAAGGTTGTCGCTGGTCTTGTGCTAAGTAAGTAATTAAAGTTAAAAAATGGGTAGGAGTGGTGTGTAGGTGATGGATGATATAGAGAAAGAAGGATGCAAAAATAGAAAATATTCCGCTCATTTAAATTAATTATTGCTCATAATAACATTTAACCATAGTAATTAATCGATTTGAATTGATTTAACGATTCGAACCTCAAATACTGAAAAGGCTAATTAATTACTAAATGTGATAAGGTCATTGAAATTTTTTGACTGAGTATAATGTACCCTTGGAGGTGTGTAGGAAGGTATACACAGATCATAGAGGAACAGTTAACATTACCGATAATTGTGATTGCAATATAATTTAGTATGAGCCCACATACCTAGCTAAGTTGTAAAGTCATCAATTAGAATTAAATGCATAAGTGCTCGAAAAAATATATTATGACTTTATCCTGGGATCTATTCTACCTCTAATGGTTTTTATCCCATGGATCTCACTTGTAAGATTTTGTGATACGGAAGTCGGATAATTATATAATGTGGTTACGCGAAGATAATAATTTGAACTTTGTCGAGAATACACTATATTATATGCTATTGTGATTCTATCGCTATCAGCATAATATATTTAAAGTATCCACAGGAAATTCGCTTTAGAAAATTTTCCTCTGACCGATACTCTTATAAAATCCCATATGCATTATGTTTGTTTTTAAAATTAAACAAAGAAGAAAAGTAGTAATAGTACCTGTGCTAAATCTAAATCCAGACATATATACAACAATATCAGTATACGTGGATAGATACTTTGCAGGTATGACCGCATAATTTCATCAACTACTAAACTGCGAACCAAAAGAGGATAATTAGTAGGACAAAACTACAGATTAAGCTTTAACTTTAACTTAAACGTTAAAGTAGAGAGATTCTGGTAGCGTTTAATTCAGGCTTGTGGTCTGCTTTGCTTTGGTTTGGGTTTTGGTTAAGATTCATAGACAGATCGTGAGTGGCGAATTTTTAGGAAGTTGAGCATCAGAAATAGATTTAATGCTTGCTTTGATCTCAAGCAAATCTAATATTATGGCATTATAGTTGATGATAGAAGACGGATAAGGGTTCATCAATCATACCAAAGTTCTCTATGTTGCACTAAAAAGATAGAAATGGATCTTATGTTGTACTTATTCTATTATATACCTATTAGTACTAACCATACATTGTATGCTACATAATGGTGTGTATGCACTACGCACTCAATTTCCAGTCAAATTCAAAAGGCTGCTCAAGCTATATAATTTTATAACTTCATATTATATACGTAATACGTATACCATGTTGTGAACAGTGAACATCGTCCTCTGCCTGTAGTAATCCCAACACCAAGCAACTTTGGGAGTGGAAGTCAAAGTCTATAGCTATAGATACAGGGAGCAGAATGCACAGAAATACACCCTTACCGTGAATCTCATCGTCAGTACAGATAAAACCCTACACAGATGCTTTCATTCAGACAGGAACAACTTCGAAATTTCAAAACGATTTTTCCTAATGATAGATTTGGAATATCAAAACAACGATTAACTTATTTAAAAAAATAAGGGAATTACACGCACGATGCGCCACAATTAGTATGGGGTAGCTATCTGAATTCCTCAAGAACATGGATGCAAAAGTACAGGTCTGAAAAACGGAAAACAGAACAATTAGATACACCAGTACCAGTTAAGTTCCATTTGCCCTGTAGAGAAGCTAAACTAAAAATCTTTTTAAAAAATCTTGTTGCAAAATAAAACCGTACATATTCCCCATCTTAAATTCCCTTATCATCTTCAATTAACGGAGGTAAATATATAGTTAAAATTAGAATTCTAAAACTGAATATAAAATACTACTGAAAGACAAAAGTGTGGATTTTATCATTTAAAATCGTAGCTCGCTCCCCCCTCCCCCTTCATCCCCAGACCCAGCAACTTAAAAAAAATACAGCTGTCACTGTACAAATACGTACAAATAAGATGTATAGCTATATGTTTATTTATGTGATGTTTATCGGAGGCTGTGACATACTACAACAAATACTACACGACAAGGATGGCAAGAGACATTGAGCTGAGGTGAGATTCCGTGATGGATTGACTAATTGTAGGACCGGTTATGAGAGGCAAATGATTTTAATGCAAATTAAAGCCAAGTATTAATATATTATGTTGTAAGTTGTAGTTGTGGAGATAATGATAGGTGAATGGGAGAGGACTTGGTTATGTGTGTGATGAGTCTAGAGATAATGGAAATGGATACGACTGCGCGACATTAGCATTACTCCCGTTTTTTGAGTCGTCAGACCTAGGAGTGTGTGTCTCCATGTAGCCGGAGCCGGAGCCGTAGCCGGACTGGTAGTGACTCTGTGTGTCGTATTCATAAGTGTATATTTAGTTGCATAAGGTAGGAAGATTATGGAGAGGAGAGGATCCGGAACATCCCATAAGACATACGTACAGAGCACAAATACAAACTAAAACTAGTTGAGCTAAGAGCGACAGGGACAGAGAGACAGGGTGAGATGGTTGAGAACAGGAGCGTGTGTGTGTAGGAGATTTTACTGTGTATAGCGGCAGAGTGGCACGAGTACCAGGACCAGGATGAGGACGAGTACTTGAGAGTCACATGTAAAGAAGCTCGCTCCTCCGCTTACTGTCTCCCTGTGTCTCAGTGTGTGTCTTCTTCTTGTCTGTTGGCGAGACTAGATGAGGGACTCCGTATAAGAAAGAGCAAGTGAAGAAGTTCAGTGAGTGAGATAGCAAGTGGAGAGATACGAGTGGGTCTTGCTTCTCTCTCTCACACACTGTTCCTTCCTTGGATTTGGATTGGAAGTGGGTAGCCAGATGGGAAGGATGCTCATATGATAAAGTCCGAGGCCTCTGGAGTTGCCTCCTGATTTCGTCTCAGTACACACGACACGACACGACTCCCGAATATTTTAGCCGAGCTACTTGCTTACACACTCAGTTCACTTGTTCAACGAGGACTGACTCCTCACTTGACTACTTCCACACTGCCACCACCACCACCACTACTACTTCCACCACCATCACCACCACCACCACCAAGTCTACGACAACAACGACACAAGACAAAGTCAACTTTTAGCCAGTGAGCGAGTCAACCCTGCTTGACTTCACGTAGCACAGACAGCAGAGACCCTCCGAGCGTCCTCATCCTCATCCTGATAATAGTCGTGTGCTGTAGTCACCATCCACCATCTGATATGCACACTGGGAGCTGAGAGGATCGAGGTATTTCTCCTCTGAGATTACTCCTATCAATACTTTTGTGTCCTCTCCACACTTCACATGGCATCTTTCACACTTAACTATCTCCACTGCCTCTAACTCCTCATCATCGTCATCATCATCATCATCATCATCAGTATCAACATCATCCTCACGGAAAAATCTCGACAATCTCATCTCATCCCTCTATACTCACATCGCTGTAGATCTATCGTCTCTCTCCGTCTTGGTTCGCTCTCTGTAGTGGTGACTCTCTCAAAACTCTTGTCCTTCTTGTTTTGTTGTTGTTGTTGTGATCTTGGGCCCCTCTCCTACTGTAGTTCGTCTCTCACACTTGGACTTGAATATTTGAATTCCAATTTATTAGTACTCTACACTTGGACACAGTACAACTCCAACTCCAATGAGTCATTCCTCTTCGATTCTTATTTGACTTTGTTGTATTTCACGGATCCTTATCCTCGATCACCATCACCATCATCATCCCCCATCGAATCCACTCGGCTCGGCATCACCTGAAAAAAAAATTAAAAATCAAAGTCAGAACAGTTGGAATCATCAGATCAGAGAGTTGATCGGACCGATCTTCATCGTAGATTAATCTCATTGTCTCTCTCTCTCTCTCTCTGCGAGGACGTGTGTCTCTAGTACTAGTACTAGTCCTCGATCCCAACTCACTAAATATTTTTATTACACAACTTATTTCAAAAAATACGGTGAGCAGGACGAGAGAAGGGAAAAGAGAAAAGAGTGCATAGGAGAGTAAAGGAGGGTAAAGGGGAAACAAGACCGTTTTATAGACAGGAGTTGTTGAATTCGTATTCGTAATTCGTCGTCGTAGCCGGTTTAAGCTCTCTCGTCAATATAATATTATTCCTACTTGAAAAGACAATAGAAACAGAGACGGTTATAAGTGGGACAGATAGAGAGACAGAGTCACATTTACCATTCACGCTCACGATTTTTTTATACGCATCTCTCTCTCTGCAAATACTGAAGAATCTGACTGAAGTAGTAAAACGTCACCGCAGTCAATATAAATGCATGTAGTTTGAAGTCAAGACGTACAGAGTGAGGAGGCAAGAAAAAAAAACTATTGTCGTATCAAGCATTGGTTTTCTCATCTCTCTCTCTCTCTCATATAGTCTCCTCATCATCTTTGTTCAACCGGCTGTTGTGTGTTGAGTTGAGATAGGAAAAGGATATCATACGAAGACAGTTTTCTCCGGCCTCCAACACTCGTCGTTCGACATTCTACATGACTACTATTTCCCTCATCATCATCAGACTCTCACAACTTGCCGGTCATTCCTAATTTTATCTTTGAAACGAAGACGGGACTTGGACAGTCGTACAGTTTAATAATCCAACGTTGTACACTGTGAATTTTGTTGAATATTGATATTGTGTTGTTCTCATAATATGTGAATTTTTGAAAATTTGAAAACTTTTGTGACAATACATATATAGTACTTTAACTGTTAGTGTACGGGGTTAAATTTAATAACTAAAGATATATAAGAATTTACCCTGTTTTCATTCCAAAAAACAAAAAATCATATAATCCACCATTTTAAAAAACACTTTTACAAAACACACACAAAACTTTAAATGAACTAAAACTATAAAAGTCCACGTGTGATTTGATCTTCTGTGTGGACTCTTTTCCTCATCCCCCTCCCCCCGCCCAAAAGCAAAAAATTGTTAACTCAAAACTTTGAGGTTGTGCTCCTGATCTATCGACAGAGACAAAATCATCATCAAAGACAGAAAGTTTTTTCAGCAAGTGATTAATTTTTGTTAACTGTGAGAGTTTTTGGTGCTCGTAAGAGCAGCTACTATTATTGCGCAGTGCTGCTCACTCAATTTTGTACATTCTTTGAATATGGTATGTCAAGTTTTATTAGTTATATATACAATAATTGCGTAGGTATTATTTACTTTCAAGGGTAAAAATATAAAAAGGGAAAAGAGAGATATTTAAAATTAGATCTTTGACGACGCACAAATACTGTAGGTAGATAGATGTGTCTCCATGTAGAATTTAGAATGAAGATACTCACTTCCAACTACATACCGATAGGAGAACGTACCGGAACCGGTACCGGTACCGGTTCCGAGTGCCTATTTATTCTCAAACTGAGAGGATTACCTCTACTAGTGCGAGTAAAACCGATAAACGATACAGTAGCTGTTAATAGTTTCTCATTTGCAAATATTTATTTCCCAACCCCAACCTCCTCTACAGTTTCTATCTCTGACCATTACTGCGGGTACACACACGCTAAATATCCGTTGACTGACGCGATTGTTTCGTAGGTTCTCATTTCTATTAACATCCAAACTGTATTTTTATTAATCCACTAGACCAATATTAGAATATAGGGAGTAATAGGGGTTTTCAATAATAATTATAAAATTACGTATGAAATATTATTATCAGTATTTAAACTTTAAACCAACTATTGATGTCGTGAATATTTCGCTCACTTTGAAGCTAATAAACTCCCTAGTTATTCTTGTGCACCGATTCAGGATTGAGAGGATGAGGACCCATAAAATATAAAATAAACGTATAATGTTTGTAGAGTAGCACGTACTAGGACGTTAGTAGGTAGTTTCAGTTGTCTACCTACAATCGTACTATGTAAAGTAGCTCTTATTAGTAGGTACCTACTTGCATATTATACTAGTTATAGAATATTCGGGATATAGTGTATAGTCTATGCATATGTTTGTACGAAATTGGTTGACTCAAGACACACACACTCTCCCTCTTTAAAGTCAGGGGACATGGTGTTTTTGTATAGTCTGGATCTGGAAGTAGGTAGTATGTATGTAGAGAGATGCTTGCTGATATCCACATATAGAGTATGGTAGTAGAGATGCTGATAGTGACTCCGTAATAGCAATAGAAATAGATGTACACTGTAGATTACATAGTAATAGTGAGTGAGTGAGAATAGCGAGTGAATAAGGGATATGATCTAAATTTAGTTTTTGACTTGTGTTAGTTGTAATAGTCTCGTGAAAATCTGCACAAGGCTACACATTTATTGCAGATCCCGTCATTGGGAGTCCGCATGTTTTGTATGGTTGAATAATGGGAAATGAGTTCTGTGGTAGAGAAAATATCTACGGAACGAAAAACGCAATGGGTAAAATACAGCCAGTATCCTCCCTCTTGATCTATCTACGACTCCTTTCTAAGACGATGAATTTTCTTCAGATTGCTTCCTGTTTGTTTTTCATATATAAAACTCGTAAGGCTTGAGATTGGAGAAGGAGAGAGAGAGAGAGAGTCTTCGTGCTTAATGTTACACTATCTGTACAACTTACTGTTACTCTTTACTGTTTTCCTCGTACATTGGGTCTGATACTGACGCTGATGCTGGTGTACACTCTCTTCATTCTTGATATCTCTGTCTCACTCTCTTCTCTGTACTTACACTATTGCTTTTTTTTCCTCGAGATTTGTATGAATTTTACTTTGCTCGCCGTCTATTCTCTTTGAGTAGAAAAAAAATACTTGATGGTGTATATGGTCTGGTTCTGGTATGGCATGGGATTGCATGGAATGGAACACACACACACACACACACACACACAGGCAGGAGAAAAAATATAGGGAAAAAGAGATGGAGGTGCGTTCTACATGCAACCATACTCATAATTTTACTTTAGTCTCTCTTTTTTAACGTATCTACGGGCAATTCGAATTTTATAGTTATTTCACACGGGTTATTAACATGTTCAAAAATTCTCAACTCTTAACTCTCAACTTTGCTCAAAATGCTGAGGTTAGTAAGGGCAGCAATTTCCCTTCCCTAAACTTCCAATTCCAAACAATCTTCCATATAGTATTAATCTAACTAATACTAGTAAAGTATGTCTGTAAACTTTTTCGGAGACCGTAATATATATGTAGCTCGTGTCGTCGTCGTCGTATCACCATCACCAGAAGATCACAAGGGATTAAAGTAGTGCACACACTATCTAACACACATTTATTTATCGTGTACATAATTTACTTCTTAATCAGACTACATTATATATTTCGTACTTACAATTGATCCTCTCACAAACTTTTTAGATTATTACCTCTCTCCTTTCCTTTCCCCTTTTCTCTTGGTCCTGATTTCCTGATTTGTGATTCCTGATTATGATGTGTTCAAACATTGAGTGTGGAAATAATAGAAATAATAAAGGAGCCACTAATAAGCATCCTTGTCGTTGTCAATACTATCTCAGTAGAAACATGGCAACTATTTCAGCAGAATGCATAAAAAGTATGAATTCAAACCGTAAAACCAATACACTACTAAAAAAAATGCAGTGGTGGCAACTGGCAAGTGATATTGGCAAGTACTGGCAAGCTGTCATGTTTTTGTTTAGTTTTTTTTTGCGCTCATTGAAAAGGAAGAATGAACGGGAGGTTCAATTTTTAGCTGGTTTTGATTTTCCATTTTAAAGTCTAGAATCCAGGTATGATTACATAGTATTTGATAGCATGTCCTATTTTAAAGTATTAAGTGTGTGTTAACTAGTGTTGGAATTTCTGCACAATTGTTCGTTTTCCTTAATGGGATTTAACAGTGGAGAATAACTTGTGATTGTGCACAATTATTCTTTACGTTGTGCACACAATTTTCCAATTTGTTAAATCCCATATAAGAAAAAGAAACTAGATACTTCATAAGTACTGAGCTCGCATTCCGTTTTCCTTGTTGTGTTTTAGTGAATTTTCGTGTCCGTTTTTCAAAACTGTTAATTGCTTTGTCAGTAGTTTTTGATGGGTTACCTAACTAATTAGTGTAAAGAGTGGTGTGGCTAATGCTATATTAAATGTAGGGCGCACGATGAAAGAAATTAATTTTTTTTTATATTCATTAGAACTTCATATAGTATGAATGAAGTAAATCATTATGAATTGAGATTGGCAAGAAACCTTTTTTAGCACCTGGCTGACCTGAATTACTTGGAAGTGCCCTGGAATATCGAATATATTATAAAATATGTAGCTACCTAGTTATACGATACCCTCTTCAATGTTATATGTGGATATCTTGCATGCCATATACTACTACTTATACTAGTTAGGTAGTACTTATGTACGCTTGGCCGTACATGTATAATTTTCAATCCATTTTGTTCCAAGTATTTTACAACGTTTAATCTGACAATTTTACGACCTCTTCTACAAGTACAAATAACTAAACTAATGCAAAACTTAGGTTTCCACTCGTTCGGAGTCTGAGTCTCTCGGTAATCAAACATCTAGATAAGTAGAAGAGAGGAGTGACAATCCACGAAGACGTATAGCACAAGCACAAGGTACCTTACTAGAATGTAGGCAGAAACGGTTGTTCGGGAATGAGTTAATTAATTTCTGAGCTGAAACTAAATATTATTCAGAATTCAGGCGGTCCTTTGATGTTGTCCGTGGCTCGTGCGTCTTTAGTATGCACTGTCATCAGTATTCCCTTATAGTTATTAGGTGGTACTGTAGTACATTTACATTATATATTGGTTGTGTATATGAATTAACCATTATGGGTAAATAATATGATGATGTTCTGTGTATTGTCCTTTCTAAGAATTGTTTTTGATTTGTTCTTCTCATTTAGGATGAATTCCATCCATTTATTGAAGCATTGTTACCATACGTGAAGTCTTTCTCGTACACCTGGTTCAATCTACAAGCGGCGAAGCGCAAATACTTTAAGAAACATGAGAAGCGAATGTCTCTGGAAGAAGAAAGGAGGTGTAAGGAAGAACTCCAGGTACTTGATTATGTTTCGATTATGATTGTATTATTACGTTATAAGTTCTTATTCTGTTCATGAGTATCTAGTTGAGATTATTTCTATTTATTACACTCTAATTATTCTATCTATGTAACAAGCTTTGCAAATGTAAAAATTTCTATTTAGAAATACACATTTCATTCATCCTGTAGCTTTTATTACTGAGCAGTTAGCAAATCTTGCTCAAACAGAACAGCATAATATAGTAAACATTTTCATTTGTAGTAATTGGAAATCCCAATATAATTTTGTTTAAGTTAAGTATAAATTAAGTCTTGTGTAATACAATAAGAGCGAATAGGCGGAATTATGGAACAGAAAGGATAAAAGTGAATTGCTATGCTAATGTTATTCCATGAAATTTCATATAATTATACAAGGAGCTACTTTAGGTAATGGTAATTATTGTTTTAATTACTAGTTTTGAAAGGAGCATATCTACGAGAAAGGACATCAAATGGAAACGTCTTGTTTGTTTACCTATTTCCATGATTCCAAGAAAGAATTACGTGTTTATAGTTTACACCAACAGGGATTGTGACTTATTAGTAACTTTATTCATAACCCTTTGTTTTAGTTTGATCAGAAGTAGAAAAGGTGCTCGGTGTACAGAGATATTTCCCTTGCCTTTCAATTTTCACGTTAGAATTTTATAAAGAAATGAATTTGAATAACGTGGAAAAAATACACCAGCTACTTGTTTGTACTGTTCTTAATTTAATAAGGGGTAGTGTAATACGTAGGATAGTTAATTGCAGGTATAGTATTAAAGTAGCTGTATGATTTTGATTATCATTTTAATAGAATATAATACAATTAAAAATGTCTGCATAATTATGTGGCAGGTTGGCAAATAGCCTGACACTTTTTACCGTTCAGGATTTGGAATTTAGACAGGTTGGGGGATGTGCTGTTGTTCTTGGTTGGGAGCTCTATATTCTTGGTATAGAGGTAGGATGAACTAAGTATGCATTTGTCGAAATCAGCACTTTATTCTCAGGGTGCCCCAGTTCTCTCTGTCTCTCAAATCCCAGGCACGCAGCACCTTCTTTTTGTCTATATTACAATTGAGGAGCCTACCGTACGGTTACAATTGGTGGGTTGGTTAAATGGAGCTGTAGCACACCCGTGACTACCTTTCTATGTAAACATGAGAGTTAAAGGATGGAGCTCAACACACGTAGCCCGTTCTGTAGCCCCAGTGGAAATCATCTAGCCTTTGAAGTGCCACTTCACTTGAAGCATTCTTCAAATGAAGGCTTTTCCACGCCTGCTATACAGAAACTCTCCCTTCCCCTGTTGCTTTGCTCTCTGATTGTGATTGATTCCATCAATTCATTTTACTTCTAGCTCTCGCCTAGGTTTCGTTGTAAAGCGTTTCTACTACAACACAGCGGTACAACTTACAACCAACTGCTGTCTTTTACTCAAATTAAATTATTAAGGACCTTATAATTATTAAATATTTAAAAATAAGTAAACACCAAAGATTTAGATGGATCAGACGCATTCAGATTATGTATGTATATACTAGTTTAGATATTAGTTTTATGTAGAAAATTCCATAGAAAATTGTCCCTACGTAGACATGTACATGTAATAACATTTGGTAGTACTGAAATTATTATACATTCCCTGTAGTCTGACTGGAGTAAGTAGCAAGAGTAGGAGCGTACAAATTTTATTTCAAAGATTACCCTGTAAACGTTATAGATATTTTGCAAGACTCAAAAGTCAGAACTCAAAGAAGATATCAGTAGCCATAGTCATTGAAAGGATCCTCAAGTAGGACCTTTATTATCATCACGATTACTTTTGCCGTTTTTGATGTTTAGGAACTCCTCTCCGTGATTTCTTCACATGGGAGCAAATGCGAATGCAATGACAATTTTCATCGTAGACAATATCAGTAATCGTATTTATAACAGCTTTTACGTAGGAGGTAGACCCTTTGAATTTGAATTTGAACCTACACAGTAATTTTGTCAATTATGCAGTCTTCACATGGTTGATCACCCTGTAATTTCCATATATTGATACGTGTTTTTTGTATCTATTGGATTGGAGTGACAATTGCGAATCACTGCATTATCATGGAGAATCGCCCCACGTTTAACTTCATATTAAAATTCCTTAAAGACTTCCTTTTTATTTTGTAGTCTTGCTGCTGTTATTATTATGGGTATTTTTTTTCTGGTAGTTTCAAAACAACGTGATTTTATTATATTACGTTTACTTTAGTTTATTGTTCATGTGAGTTTGAGCTTTGAATTTGAAGATGGGGATCAGGGCACAATTCTTCATGTCTCAAGTTTGCTACAGATAATGTAGGGTAGGTACTTTGCAATGAATAACATTTCCAGTTGTTCATCCGAATAATACATTTTTTTATTATATTTCCCTTTTCTCATCCTTAATGTGTGAGCATACATGGGGAAATTACATACATTCAAACCAGTACGCTCCCGCCTTACAAAAACCGACATGGAAATTGACCTGGGTACCTTCTTAAAAGTACTAATCTAACGATAAGTTGAGTACTGTAAGTTGGCGGGTTTCGAGAATAATTGAACTAGTCATTATTGCCGCAGAGCTCCCCATTAGTACATAATCGTGTACTCCTTCCATTGTTCTGTACTATTCATGCATGTTTATTTTAAAACAATTTATTAATTGAAAACTGTTACGATAACGATGGAAACTTTGTACTTCGTTTCTTCTGTGGGCTTCCTCATGTTGATAATCATAATGACCCTGATGTGATGTGATGTTGTATTGTTTTTGATAGGGTTTTGGTTAAGTACATGAGGAGTCGCAGAGTTGATTTGGAAGTCATGAGCTTTTCGGTTTCGGAATGAGAAAGTTGATGATAATGATTTTGTAAATTTGTTGGTTCACATTAAGGAATGGATAGCGGTAGGAAACAATTCCGAATAATTCAGTCAGGGGTTCTGTTTACGATTAGTTGTCCTTGTAGTTGTGCATATCCATTCTTTTATCCAGATCCAGCAACTATCTCTAATAAGGCTGAGGCGGACGTGGATCCGAATTGGGTTGTGGTGGGGATCGTGGCTCTGCATTGCATTGGATTGAACTGCATAGTACATACTGCCTGCATTTTCAGGCATTTTGTACGTACCTACGTAGGTGGGTGGGTTGGTTTCGTAGTAGGTAGGTAGGTACTTCCTCTTATATGTTATGTCATGCCACACTTACTGTGTACATGAGGTATATTTGTGTGTGTGTACATTATATAATGTGTGTGGGAGCAGGAGAGATACGCAGTTAGTTGGCACTGGAACAAGTGTGAGAGAGATGAGGTGGAGGAATTAGATAGAGTGTGAGACAATCGCTGAAGTTACGAAGGAATCTATGTGTGAATGAGAAATAGGATAGATGAAGAATATTGTCGGATGGGTAAAGGTAAATGTGCAAAGTATTTAGTGGCGTGGTGGTGACGGGGACACAGTGGCAGGGGTAGTGACGGTGATAGCGGCAGTGTGGCGGGCTTTAGTAGATGTAGCTCTGCAGTTTAGGTCTCGTAGGTATTTAGGGTGTACCTACATTACATAACATAGGTACTTATAGAGTGTAGAGAGGATATGTGTCGTAAATTGGATGAGTTTTGTTGTGTGCTTGTTGTACACTTTGCTGTATCTCTCCTCCTGGGTTGGTTTTGGTTTTGGTTCTCTTCTGGTTGATGTGGAGAATGGGTATGGTGTGAGAATGGTGGCTGAAAACGATGAGACCGAGAGAAAGATGACAAGGAGCCGCGCGACTATAGATGTGTATGAGAATTATTGAAATGGGCGAGAGGAAGCGTAAAGAAAATCATGATGCTGTATGAGAATTAACAGCATATTACTTTTCCAATAACATAACAGCCTCAGATAAGAGGCAATGATGGCATTTAGTGCTCGTGTATGGATCAAGATAGGAGCGAACCCATCCCTCCACTATTTTATACACTGCAACATATACTTTTGGCTTCGTCTACACTCTCTACACTTCTTCTACGGCACGGGTACGGCTGATTGTCGACTCTCTGGGTATATGATGTTGTTGTGTGGATTTTGGATGTTGGGGGATCCAAGCTTTTGGACGAGAGAGAGAGGATATTGAAGGAAAAGCTAGGCAAAAGTCCTTAGATATTCGAGAAATATGGAATATGGAAGAAGCACGAACTACTAATATCTGTACAGTGTTATTCTATCCGTAAAAGTTGACACACACACACACACATACACACATGGAGCGACATAGAAACCATGGCATGGGCCATTACAACATTGCTTCCACATTACAGAATGTGAATGGAAACTATCAACTCAGCCAGAGCCAGAGCCAGAGAGCCAGGGCTAGAGCTGTTCCTCATGCACACACACACACACACACACGACGAGTTATAAAATAATATATACATGGGAATGTAGCCCTACTGGATTTTTAAACACTATTGTTATGGTTCTATTTACACAGTCAGAGAGCGACAGTCATGGGGAATATAATAAGTTTTGAAGACGAAGTCGAGAAAAAGAAAGAATCTGAAAGAGTCTCTCTCCTCTCTCTCTCCATCCCGCATTCTTTTCTATAGCCAAGCCAAAAGCAAAGGAGCGAAGGGAAAGAGTCTCTCTATCTGTTACTCTGTATTCTGTGTATGGATGTCATTTTCTCGTATATTTATGTTTTTATATGTTTTTCAAATGATGTATGAGCATTAGAAAATGGCAACTATGGAAAATGAAACTATGTAGTTTTGCAAAGTACCTTGTTTACTATTACTATTACGATTAGTGCAGTGTCTCTCCTCGTCTCTTCCTGGGGCATGAGTATGATCCATATACATATGGTGGTGGTGATGGTGGATGTGGATGTGGATGGTGAATGGTGAGTTGAAATATCAGTATCATCCCTTCCCAACCAAGCTCTGTACATATATATATATAAAAGAAACGGGAAAGAAATCATCTTGTTTTGGTTTTGAGTTGCTGAAATGTGGAAATAATATGGGAAAAGAATGTCATTCCGATATGGTGGATGATAATAGTTAGTCGACTGAAGATGGGGAGGTGGTTTCCCTTCTTTTCCCATTGCTTCTTCTGCACTGGTCTCCTTTCAGCTTTTCCTCCACTTCGTGTCCTGTACGACACGATTTAGTTAGGGATGTTTCAAATCCATTGCAGTGTATATTGCACTGCACGGATACTTTCACGTGATTTGTTTCTAGTAGTTTTCTTTTCTCGGTGTTTTATGGATGACTGACTTTTCCTACAGAGACAGTAGTCTCTCCTCTCTCTCTTAACGTTTAGAGTTTAGACGTGGAAATGTAACGTAAGACTCAAGACGAACGTTAACGGCCACGGTGACGGCACCACATACACTTGGTCTCCATCTCAAAGTCTTCACACTTTCCGCTCATTCGCTCAGCTTATCACAATCAGACAGATCAAATACAGAGACACACAGGAGGAGTAGGTACCTATAAGCTATAAGCTACACTGACTTGTCTATTATGCCAGAACATACCCTACCAAAAGGCAATCTATCTATCTATATAATGTAATGGCCGTTAAGATCTTCAGAGACATTTAGATTTAGGAATGCACATTTTCGAATTAAGTCTCACGGCAAAAAAAAAATTATTGAGGTGGCAAAAGTAAGTGAAGTAACTAAAATCAGATAGTTTATTTTTTCATTTTCAGTAATGTAGTAGTGACAGTGACATTGACGGAATTAAATGTAAAAAGTACAGTTAAACGACCTACAGAGCTCCAAGCATGTTCCTTGCAAATTACAATCCAAATGACTTTAAATGGGAATAAGAAAATATATTATGTAGGTAGATAGGTATTTTGGGATTTGGATTTGGATATAGGGGAAAATAGTTTCGGTTTTCGGATTTAGTATACTATTGATATATCGCGAATCAAGAATATCTCTGTAGCTGCCCCTATATATATTGTGGGTTTCTCATGGACTATAGTAGTAGGACTCGGGAACGGGAACACACTTGAGTTTGTGAGAGTGGCAGTGGCAGGAGGTTATGCAGATAGATAGGAGGGCGACACAACTCTTGTAAATTGATGCAATTCTCATGGTTTTATGCAGCGTAAGACTATATAGAGAGATACAAAGCGGGAGGATTACATGACTCGTTTTGTTCGGTCACGGTACACGCCACCGCTCCACAAATATACGGTACATATTTATAATAGTTTTTGGGTTAGACTCTATTTGGGGAATGTATACAAGGAGAAGAAATTGTCCCGTCCGTATTTATGATCTCTTTGAGGAGACGATTCCGGTCGACTTATTGCATTCTTCTCCCTGTTTGTAACTATAACTCCGGAAAAGACAAAGTTTTATCTTTGATTCCAATCTTGTCACCAGGATTTATAATACACTTACGTTTGAGTTTATTCATTCTGTAGCTATATTGCAATTTCTATTGCATGTGAACCCGAATCCGAAATAATACATCTCTCTCTATCTCTCTCGTAGTTGTGCTCTGTATGTTGTATATATCCTTTTCCCTCTCACAGACACATCTGACGTAGTCTACCTACATACCTACATACAGACTGGAAGGAGTCAAGTGAAGTCATTGCATTGGATTTGGATTGAATTGTTGAATTGCATTAGTTGTTGTTCGGACGAGTTATGTAGAATTTACGAATTTCAGTTACAATTATTACACACAATATACACTGTGCTAGAGTAGGGCCCCACTACTCTCACAATTGGCCCGCCCCAAAAATCCAAAATGTTCTACATAGACTATTAGTTAGATCCAAAGTCATGTCATCTTGTTGTCTAATAGTCCGCCCTCTTCATTCATCCAAACTAATAGTAATACTAAGGAAGGAAAGGTCTCACTCCTATAAAGTTCCTATCTCTTCTGTACGGACGACGGAGTAGAGTCAAACTCCCTCTCTCTCTCAAAGTCACTGGATTTCCACTGATATGTTAATAGAGGTACTAATGTAGCTCTATCTGGAATCTGTGGAGTCGTCATGGAAGGGAAACAAAAGTGCATATATACCTACTACCTACTTTATTTACTATAAATTATAAGGTAGCCTCATTTTCATTGCATTAGTACCTATAGATTAAGATTTCTATATGGCTATGATCGTCATGATCTGTTTAGGTTTTGGTTTTGGCAAAAACTTGTGCACTGCACAGTATAGCTCTGCCTCTGCCAGTAGCCCACTTGAGTCTCCTACGTACATTTAAATTCAAATTATATTACGTGGATTAGGAAATATTATAATTTTGAAGTAACCCTATTTAGTTCTTGCACATTGTTGTTTCAAGACTGCATGTCACTTACGACTGATATAAGGTAGAGAGGCATGTCCTTATGTCTACTTCTTTTTGCGTATAGAATTTAAAACTTGGTAAATTGTAAATAGTTACGTCAAAAACAAATGGAAAGATTATCAAGTTATATTACATGCATAATATATTTCACGTAAATATTATATGTATCCACGTAGGTGCAAAGATTCAGAAAGATCTTTCATCTCATTCCTTGATAGAATACTTTCTTGGTGACTTTTCCTTGTAGGTCTAGTGTATGGTATGGTGTAGTGAGTAGCATTAATGGTTCAGTGTTCTTTACTACCTAGTAGGTAGTTTGCATCTGAAACTCACATTGTCCTGTGTCCTGTACTGCCTGCATTTCACGGGCTAAACTAGCGTAGAATTGTTGACTAGTAATGTTATCCTCCATTCTCAATGCTACTTACATTATTATGGCCAGGACTATGTACGAATCACATATAGGTTTGTCGCTAAACCCAAGTTTCCCTACCGGAAAATTCACGAAATATATACGTAGTAAGAGTCGGAGTCTTTCTGTAGTGTGTCTGTATTATTGTTATTATGATTCTTGCACAGATGAGATATAGTGATATGGTCTACGTGGCCTACAAAGTGAGCTTGATGTATATATTTGTATTCGTTGTGAGTAGTGAGTACTATTGTCATTGTGTATGGTGGTCCATCGGAAAGGATGGGAGAGTGTAAAGTGTGTTGTAGTGTAGATAGATAGATGCACTTACTCTCCACATTAAGTCTATTTTGAAATCTCAGGGTGCCCTGCTCCAGTCTCTCTCTCTCCTCCTCTCCCTCTCTCCCGTAAGTAGTAGTCACTATGTTGAAGTTAAATTTGGGAGTGAAGACGTATGAATTACGCAATATAAATGCCGTAGTATTGTGCGCAAACATGTAACTTTTTAGATTGTTCGTATAAATACGAATAGGACTTGTGGAAATGTGGATGTGCTGAGAGTGGCTGTTGTAGTAGATAGTAGGTAGGTACATGCTGTTGGTCTTGGTCGTGAGTCTTGGTTTGGTCTTCTAACGTAAGTTAATAATAGTATAATTATGTGAGGGCCGATCCGAATGGATAGAAATGAGAATGGGATCCACGACGTACAGGCACAGAGTAGTAGTGTGGAGAAGAAGGAAGATAGGAGATAGATATTTTCTTGTAAAATCATTCCCATCCTTGTTTTAAAAGCCAAAGGAAAACCCAGCGAACCAACCATCCAAACAGCGAAATAGTCTAAAGAGCCAAAGTCAAAGCTAACCAAGAGGCAAAGTATAGGAGAATGGAAAGGAAGAGCAAGAGCGAGACTAGACACCCAGTGAAAGAGCGAGCGAACGAGCGACCGACCGACCGACCGACCAAGCGACCGACCAGAGTTACACAAGAATTTCGTCTCTCACATTAAATCTGTTTGTCTATATGAAATTACATGAAGATGATAGTTGAGAGAATGATATTAAGCATATCATTTTGTGTGTATAAGAGGCTGAAGCGATTTACTTACATCGACTTCCGTCTCCAACTGCTTACCACATTTCATCTCACAGTCGAGTAATAATTATTTCCTCGTTATATGTCCTGCACCGCTGCACTTGAGTCTTGCCTTGGGTTTTGCATAGGACAAAAACATTATCTTAGCCAGTATGGAATGGGTAAGTGCAAGTTGTACATTATCAGTCCAAGTACGGCACATTCATTGTAGTCATTTAGTATCTTCTCAACAGTCTCACATCTCTGTACGGCCATGAATTGGAAAATTAGCGATATGTACAAAGTATCCCATGGATTTTAAATGCATAAGGACGCTCATGAATGTGAAAGTACTACTAAGGAGCCCTGCACTATACACTATACAATATATATATACTATCTGGATTTTATTTTATACTCTATACACATAGATATATATGTAATAATATGATGTAATATTATTCGGAGTCTGATTCCGACTCTGGTTCTCCTGATTCTTATCCTCACTATCAGTATTGCTCGAGAGCTATACACATGTCTCGATGTGGTTTGGTTTTGGTGGTGGTAAAAAAGTTTGGACATAAAAAAAGATTTAGAGAATAAAACGGGAAACTGACTCAAGACTGAAATAGGCAGCAACTTGGTTCTGTCCAGATTGGCGTTGGCTCTCACGCTCTCTGGCACTCTGGCTTTCGCCTATATACGTCCTTTCTCTCTCTCTCTCTCTCACTCTCTCCTTCAGCTTTCTAATCTTACGATTAGAAATGTGTATTTGAAAAAAATATATAATAAAGTGAGAAATAAATGAAATTATGTTCATGGCATGAGAATGAATTTCAGGTTAAAAGACTCATTGCCTTCGCTCTGTAGAATATAGTGGTGGAGCTGTGAGAGAGTGGAGAAGTATTACGTATTAGACATTGTCAGAGTTTATGGCTCACTCTGTGAAGGTCTCAATTGAAGAAGTCCAAAAGTGGTGAGACCAATAGAGAGTTCGAATGGAATCCAAATGGTTATTTCCCTTCCTTCCCTCCATGGAAACATTGGGAAGATTTTGGCTTTGAGGAAATTTGAACGAGTGGATTCAAGATTAGAATGAGAGTCGCTATATAGGCGCGGACGACGGACATAGAGAGAGAGAGAGAGAGAGTGTGAATAAGAGGATGCGGATGGAGGTATACAAATCCAGACCAGGGCCAGAGATTGAGGAAGGGGATGCTACTGCTACTGCTTCTGCTACTGATGCTGTGGAAGTGGAAGTGGATGCCTCAGACTGGGAGATATATATATATATATACAGATGTATAGATTTGGATTATTTGGAATTTAGGATGAGGGTGGGGTGAGGGAGAGGGAGGGAGAAAGATAGGTTGTTGGGGAATGTAGTGAAGGGACGAAAATGAAAGTTAGAGACAATCTAAGTTTGAATGGACGGGCCCGAGAGAGGTAATGTAGCTGAGTAACGAATTTGTGGAGTCCGTAAATCACCACAACTCTCTACCTTAATCAGCACCAATTGCTCGAGAATCGGACCATTGACACGCCTATCCGTGACCATCCGATGGCCGATTTCCATTTTCCACATTCAATGGTCTTCCTCAATGGGAGCTTTTCTGATCTGTTACTTTTACTCTTCCTCTCCTCGTGTAGTAGTAGCTCATGACTTGTGGTTCGTCGTCGTCGTCGGCTCTGTCTCACTCTCTCTCTCTCCTCTCCCTGCATCTACTCCTCGTCCTCGTCCTCGGTCCTAGTCTCCCCGATAAGTACACTTAATATGTTGGATGTGAAGGATATGAGTCTATTAAAGGAAACACCTTCAGCTATCCATAAAATTCTCTCAAACTATTTCCCACCATGTTTTGAACAATTTTATCGGGTCCTGTCTCTTAAACTAGGTTTGGCCCACTCCTACTATTGTCAATTGTCGAGAGCACATTTCAATTGTGCCCATGTTAAATGTCCGATTTGATAAACAACCCACCGCGCTCCCATGTCATGTGAACATCAACTCATGAATAGATAACGAGCCTCACATATTGTGAGTCCAGGACTCTCACTCTGTCTTGTCCTTGTCCTTTTCAGCTCTCGATGTCCATGTTGATTTCGATTTCGAAGGAAGATGGATAAATTTATGTCGTCATACCGTTTTTTTTTTCAACCTTAAAACACGCCCATTTTGACTTTTGTTCTTTCGTTGTGCGTATAGTATAGTAGGCATACTTGGAATATATACTTTTAATATGGAGCGTTGTTAAGTATGTACCTAGGTAGGATCGGTTATTTATTTTAATGTACTGTAAACTGTTTCGGCTACACAGTTAATATACTCCAAATTACTACTTTTACTTTTACGTCTATTTCTTCTAGTAGTCTGCTAGGTTGAGCATGATTAAAATATTTGGCAATTGGCACAAAGGCAGAATGAAAATGGAATTTAATTTGATTTCATTTCCTGTCCCAATCCCATAGCAAGTACCTACTGGTTGGGTAATTGTATCAGTGTGGGCATAGTTAACTCTACTGGAAAGTCATAGGGCCGAGACCGGGGCCGGGAAGCTCCATCACACTATAGGACTAGAGGCAGTTGTAAGATTCTAATTTTTAAAGAATTTGAAATCTACTCCAAAAAGAAAATTAAAATATGGGGAAAACAACAGGATTTATATTAGGATTGACAATATCGATGATATTTTAATATGAAATGAAGGAAGGAAGGTGATATAATGTTAGTGGCAGGGACATGTTTTGCCTCGGCAGTGCTATTTGTCTGGTTCTCTCTGGTAGGGTCAAAAATTGAGGTTAGGCGCAGTTATGATTATAGGTATTTAAAAGTTGTTAGCACGTTAGTAGTAGTATTTAGGAAAGATATGTGGGAATTGTGGCTGTGTGGAAATGAATGGTTTGGAGAGAGACTTGTGCTATTGGTTATGTGGACTGGGAAGTTGGTTGGTGGTTTAAATAATCTGAAGCTGAACATTGTAGTTCATACAAGTGGAGAAGAGGAGCAGTTTGGATGGAGAGAGATAGAGGAATATCATAGTGTGTATAGTAAAGCCTGTAATTGTGGGAATATTGTAAAAAATGACCTGTCATGAGCAGCATTAGCAGGCGTGACGCCCATCTCCGTTCATGAATGCTTTATTCAGTCGTATAGTTGATAGTTGATAAGTTCGAGGGCTTGCTCAAGCTCCTTCCTTCCTTCCTTTCACAATCGCATAGAGATGTGTGCTCTGGTATGCGGTCGCGGTGCTAACGTAAGGCTCGAACCCCACCTCGTTTTCATCTCTAATAATGTTAATGTGAGCGTCGTAGTCGTAGGGAAAGTAGGTAGCCGTGCATATTATGACTCTGCATATATCTACTACCTTTCATAGGTATGTTCTGATGGGGAGGTGTGTGGGAATGTGTATGTGTGTGCACGATAGTAAGATTTGCTATTGGTTTCGGTTTCGGCTTTGGTCTCGGTTTTTGAGCGAACCCTGTCTTTTAAGGTTTACCCTCGACCCGAGAGTCTTTTGGTATTGAGAGGACGAAGGAATAAGAAAAGAGCAAAGACTTTCGAGAGCTGGAGACTGGAGAATGAGAGCGAGAATGGCGATGAGGATGAGTTTGAGTTTCATAAAAGAAATAGAAGTTGAGTTTTTTTGTGTGTTGAAAATAGATCGGGAGCGGGACCGGGACCGGTGAAGGAGGATTGAGAGAGAGAGACGAGAGGGTCTCGTGTCTCATCAATAAAGAACTCCTCCACTGGAGACTCTCTCTCTTTTCTCTCATCTATACTTCTACTTTGCATTGGAAATTCTATGGTCGTTGTGTTGTGAAAAACTGCAGTTTGGCTCGTAATTAAAATGCAATTTAAAGGATTTAAAAGCCATAGAGGTGTCGTAGCCCCTCCTGATTATAAGTCATGGCCAGAGTAAAAAGATCCACACAATCTTCATTCCTACAGAGAGATATAGGACTAATAGGTATACGTAGGAGCGTCCTCATCATCACTGATATCACTATCACCATCACATTATTATTACACCATAGTTTGTTTGATATTGATAGAGATTTGCTGAGTTAAAAAGCTTGTGGTCTAGTCCCGAAGGATGATGATGACTCTCTCTCTCTCTCCCTCAGTCTTCTTTTCAAACTCAAATGCACGCTCACATACTTTTGACTTTTTCCCATCCCCCTTCCTTTCGGTTCTTTCTCTTTCCGTCAATGACAGGCAGCAGCCGTAGCCGTAGCCGTAGCCGTGGCCGTGGCCGCAGTCATTTCCGTGCCCGTAACTATATAGTCTGTATCTAGGTACTATCTTATTATTATGGTCTCTGGTTCCTATAGTTTTCGTAGCGCTGATCTGGCTCTGGTTTGTATAGAGTACTGATATGGACTTGCCTCACACTTGATAACTCTAACTCATCTCTGGGCATTGTTTTCCAGCACCATAGCCCCACACCGCACCACTTTTTGACTATTAGTCAGAGTTGCAGGAGAGCTAAACTACTAAACTACTCATGTTGCAGTAGCATTAGTCCAGGCTACTACTACACTCCTCAGTCTTGCTCTTGTCTGTCTGTGACTCTGTAAGGGAACGTAAAGTAAAGTAACGTAAAAGGGCACAGGTCTGACAACCTTAAAAAAAAGTTGAACAAAGCAAGGTTGAGTAATAAATTGATGTAGTGTCAGATAAGAAAGTTTTCATAAATGGATTATGAGTAGATTTTGGGTACGCGAGGACTAGCTGTAAGTATATTATAGTCAAGTATGAAGATGAGCTATATGGTTGGGCCGTTGTGTTGGGGTTGGCGTTGTGTGGATATAGTTTATAGATATACGTATACCTTACTTATATAGTTTCCTTCCTTCCTTTACATCTCCATCCAGTCCATACAATCATAGTCATTGCTATTGAGTCGTTCATTCATCCAGTTTCTCATGGACTCTCTCTCTGCCTCTCTTAAATTGTTCATTCATTTCATTCATTCATCCTATAAAACTGTATAAGTCTTTCATTTAAATATCAATAATTCTATTTTAATTCCATTTTGATGGTCTATTTGCTCTTATAATTAACTTCCTATTATAATCTTTTCAATGCTAATTTTTTTTTGCCTATTTTTTTTGTGATTGTCTAGAACGAAAAGGTGGAAGTGAAGCAGAAGTGGGCGTCTCGACTCTTGGGCAAACTTCGAAAAGACATCACACAAGAGTGCCGCGAAGATTTTGTTTTATCTATAACCGGGAAGAAGCCTGCAATGTGTGTCCTGTCAAATCCTGATCAGAAAGGCAAAATGAGACGGATTGATTGCCTCCGCCAAGCAGACAAGGTAACAGAGAAAACATATATCTCCATTATGCCATACTTATTTTTGGTATGTACTATATGCACTATGTACTATCTAAACTATATCCTTTGAACTTTTACTTTTGGTTGTATTTTTTAGTTTGGAGTTTGTTTTAGTATAAATTGGAGACAACAGACAGCATATCAAGGGAAATACAGAGACTGCTGGAAATGTTTGTTTCGCAAAAAAAAAACAACACAATTTATGCTTATGCTCATGATTATTTACGAATCATATAAAAAGATGTGCCCTTTTGAATTGGAGTAAAAAAATATTTTTAGATGCGCTTTCATCGACCATGTGTAGAAGTACTAAATATAGAATTACTCTGGAGGAGTTACATTTTTTTGTAGGCATTGTACTTGAGAAATTTTGTATTTCTTTTTTAAAAACGGAGTAATAATATAAACTCATTAAGAAATTACAAGTCAGGGCTGGAGCGCTGATGGATGAGGATACAAGTATGTGTATAGCTCTCCGTACATAGGGAACTCTATGTATATATGTGTCTCAACTCAGATTTTTTAAAGGATATAGTAAAAAGGCTTTTTGAGTTAATTTATTTAGAAGGGAGTTTTACTCAAGTGAAGAACAAAGGGGAGAGAAAGAAGGGAGAGAAAAGATTGTTGGAGTGAAATACACATAGCTCAAGAGAATAGTACATAGAGAGAAAAGGGAGAATAAGTGTAGAAGTTGTGTTGGTGTGCGGAGGAAGTTACATACTTTCTCTATATTTTTTGGATGTGTCTGACAAGAGGACTACATACTGTACTTTGATGCGGTGGCTTCGGCCCTCGTGCTGCGTTCCCATTCCCATTAGAGTGGACTCGGACAAATAGATACGACGAAGCAATACTGAGCTCGGCTTGTGTACAGCGTATGTACTCACTAAGCTTGTCTCACTCTATCCTTGTGTACACTGAGAGAACAATGTCCATCTTCCTCTCATCGTCAGTATAAATCTCAGAAGGACTCTCACACAATTCATAAAGTTATTTTTTGTATTAAACTTTGTAACATTTGCAACTCAAAATTGTTAAG
This sequence comes from Dicyrtomina minuta, assembly GCA_949802685.1. Classification (NCBI taxonomy): domain Eukaryota; kingdom Metazoa; phylum Arthropoda; class Collembola; order Symphypleona; family Dicyrtomidae; genus Dicyrtomina; species Dicyrtomina minuta. The sequence continues at coordinate 81,221,263 of OX461809.1, forward strand.
ATTTTGTAGCGATTCAGAGACGATATTTTCCTGTGCATTTAATATAATATTATTATATACGCGATACGATTGAGCAATTAATGTTTGCATTATTATTTGTACAATTAAACATTTACTTTTTGAGATGCAATTTAGACAGAGAGAGAGGACAGTACAATGTACGACTAACATGGTTTGAGGATACATTTTTTTTTGGGAGTGTACAAAAATGTGCCGACATGTCCTCTAGATGCCTTATAGTTGTTCATCCATAGACACATTCATAGTCATGGGTGAGTGTGTGCGAGTGTTTCGCGGAACGGTCTTGTTATATTATTATTATTTGTTCCTTTTGTGTGTACGTACGACGTGTATACGTTCCACTTACTTATGTACAATGGATTGCCGTTAAATTGCCTTAGTAAAGAGGAGCGTAAAAAAAAGTCTACACTTATTTCAGACCGTGGCTATGTTTATGTTGTTATTTTTTTTTTCTATCTCTCTCTCTCTTTCTCTCCCAAGTCTTTCACTCCTCGTGATGTCTTTGGGTCGGTCGGCTCAGCTAGAGAGTATCTCTTGGAGACGAAGGAGAATCTTGGGGAGCAGTAGCCATAGCCATAGCCATACAGTTCCATACACCATACCATGTAAATCCATACAGATAGTTGTGGCGCCAGAGAGTGCTGACCTAGCTGCATGCATGCGAAAACGAAAAATGTGAAACTCTCTTGGACTGAACATCATTTGAGAGTTAAAGTCGGACTCGGATCGGACTGGAAATGGTGGAGAGAGTTGAGATTTGTTGCTGAATGTTGAGGAAACTCTTTTGTTGGTTTCTTTCTTATTACAAATGGCCGTCATTTCCCATCATCATCCAGTTCAACCAACAAACTTGACTACCTTGAACATGAGCATCAATAGAATATCAGTCCTGATGGCGATAGAGCGTACCAATCGTATTCATATCTCTCATCGTACGGACTATATAGTTCTTTTAGATAGCTCAACTCCCAAGTCTTTTTGTTCTTCCTTATGTTTACATAATAATATTATTAGGGCTGTGTTATGTACCTGCTACTACTACTACTACTACTACTGCTACTGCTACATGGTGTCACTCGGTGTCATGTTGTGTAGTTACATACCTACCTACATATGACTTTCCATAAAATCTATGTCTACTACACGCTCTCTTTGCTTCTGCTGTACTCCCTGGGCGACGGCGACACTTTCCCTATACTTCCCACACAGCCTGTACCCATAGTGTCATCCTAGTGGAATAAACAAAAATTTCGGCTTATTATTTGAATATTTAGTGGGGATACTTGAGAATATATTTGTACAAATAAAATATCAATGACAAATATAGAGATGAATATTTATTTGTTGTTTATTGTATATATGTTAATTTTGAATGAGCTGAGAATAGAATCGTCAAGTTGGTTTTAAATAGGATCCTCATGTAGGTATATGTACGGTCAGTGCATAGATAGATTCACTTTTGGATTTAGTCAGAGTGCAGTCTACATATTGCTTGTCCTTGTCCGTTGTCTTCCCTTCCCTTGTCTACGAAATTCCCAAGAGACCAATGAGTACATTTCTATTAGTATTTTACCAAAACGAGAAACCAGAGAAAACTCTTCTCGGAGTATCTTCAATCTAGGTACATGAATATATAAAGGAGCTCAAGTTGGGAAATTTTATAGGGAAAGAGCGGCAAAGAGAGAGAGAGAGAGAGGGAGAGAGCTTAAAGGAAATGTTGAGAGGCATAAAGCGCTACTTAAAATATTACAGCGGCATGTACAGGGTTCATACACACAGTTCACATGATATTTATGCCCCGTCAAGCTGCAATGTATGACTTGAAAATGCTCACTACGTACGACTTCATGACAGATGCTTGCAAATTGAAAATTGTGTCTTGATCCTCTCCTCTGACCTCCCTCTGACTTCCATGTGGTCCAGCGGCATCATCCTACTGCCTACATGGCATCTCAGCCATGCCATGCTGTCCCATACCAACCATAACTATAGCCATACCGTACTGTACTATGTGTAGGCAGTACATAATTACGTATACACTGGAAGGACCATGCAAAGCAAAATAAAGCAAGTAAGAAACTGAAACTGAGACTGGTAATGGTTATCGCTCTGTTCGCCTACTCCACTTGACGATAAGAATACACATGCATATCCTCAGTCGTATTGTCAGTTGGAGGACTTATAGCGTGTGTGTGTGTGTGTGTACAGATATTTTGTCCACATGGTCTACCTTCTCCAAAAAAAAACAAATTCTTCCATGCATCTTCATACAGAATAGATTCAGTCGTTGCTTACATACTGGCGGCTGGCGGAGGATAGTAGGCTCCCTGCTCAGCTCAGTATTTGCTATGTACGTACTACAAACATATTGTGCTGCTACTATGCTTCTGATATATAGGTATGTAGGCACTTGTGAAAAAGTTAAAGTTAAAATGTGTGCAGGAGACTTCTTAAATGTGTGAGGGGCTCTCTCTCTCTTTCTGTCTCTCGCTTCTTTCACTACTCCCATTTATCTGTAGTAGCTCTCACAGTATAATAGGTATGTAGATACAGTAATAGTAGAAGCATGGATTTACGAATGCGAAAGTCACAAAGTCAGAAAACAGTGACTATTGTTAACATGGTTAGTCAGCGGGTATACCTATATATATATATGGACAATATATGCATATGAGTCCATGCTGGAGACTCCACACTGGATGTGGAAGCAGTAACAGGACTCTCTCTCTCTCTCGTACTCGTACTCGTGTAAGTTAAGAAAGATATCCTTCCGACGACCCACATAGGAAAACGCAGCTTCAAACTGCAGGCTCTCAGTTGGCCTGCCAGCCCTTTGTTGTTTGTCGTTTTGTATGCAGAGGGGAAAAAAATTCCTCACGAGCCGCTTTTTCTTTCACTTACTTAGCTCAGCGGGTTAAGAACTTCAATTGACCATATCTTAGTACGTAGTAAGGACAAGTGCTTCTACTGTGTTACTTCAAAGCTACAGAGCTCTATACGAGTATTTCGGTGTATGTCGTCTGTGTGTGTGTGCGAGAGAGTGTGAGGGAGAGACATATCATGAGAGAGACAGCAGAGTCCCTACAAACTTTGAGCACTTATAACTTCCATTACAATTTGTTTTCTGACTCGTCGTCGTCGAAGAAAACTTGTATTTAAAGAGATTTAAGGAATTTTTTTCATACGTAACAATACATTATGCATTTTTTCTTGTGAGGAGTACGTAGAGAAACCAAATTTACATTATACAAAATATATACAAATACAAAAACTATATGCACTACTCTACTCTACTCTAGTGTAGTACGTATGTACCTACGTATCTACTATGCCAATGAGACTGACTGTACGGTATTTACTTATTAAGTATGCATGAGCTGTACGTTAGCCAAGTTTTGTTGAGTTAATCACAACACAAGGAAACCTCGAGTTTCCTTACTCGTAAAAAAAATACATATATTCATTCATAACCTTATGTTTGGAGGTATAAGCTTATACTTACTATTGGTCCCATCAGATTGTGTGATACCTAGTTAGTTTTATTTAATGATAATGAATGATGATGTGTAGTTGTTCAGAGTCAGAGTAGAGTTAGACGTAGTTATATTTTGTAATGAGTGGATGGATCAAACTAATTAGTCACACAAGACCAGAACCATAGATCAATTTTTCTTGTGTGTGTCACAAGAAGATACATGTTTTGTATTTATTTGCATTGCAATGCATATTATACTGATATCAGGAGTTCTCTACTACGGTAGTGCATACTATAGGCTTATATGTATATGCTATCTGTCTGTACAAGCTTTGGTCCGAGACCGAGGAAAAGAAGCATGAATACAGACAGAACAAGACGAAGGAGAAGGAGAAGGTCCGGTGATATTTTACTGAAATCTCTGGTGAGAATCTCAACCGGTCGTACGTTCTCGTCGTCGTCATCGCCATCATTATAATTAATAAGGCAAATACATACATACCCTTGTATCTGTCATAGTTTGAAAATTATCTGCTTCGAAAAGCGACAAGATAAAGATGTATGTATGTACTCCACGTGTGTTTCTGAGCTTGTTGTAGGAACTACACTACAAATTGTGATTCTATGGAAAATTTAAAGTATAGATATATCCGGTTTATGAGTACTCGTTACATTGTATATTTTCCATTGTAAAATTAAAAGATAGGAATTCCCCATATCTTGCATATTATGTAGCATGTGAAGATTTAAAATATGTTAGTAATGTGGTTAGTAAGACTGAAAGAGTGAGCGTCCACAAGAAATTGTCAAGAAGAGACGGTTTGAATGAGAGACAAATTTTGTTTTTATTTATTTATGAATAAATTTATGATATTTTGATTTACGTCGTTTATCGCTTATCTTCAGATAATCCTTGGCCTACGTATAGTGTCTATCATAAATTTTAGAATTATAATTTACTACGTCGTAAGTACTTGCTGAAGTTGAGTTTTAAAAATTGTCACTTCATATAGAATATTCTTTGTGAGATTCACGACGGAGTGTGAGCATTTTAAGTTGGATCATAATAGTAGTAGTAGTAGTAGCAATAGTACATAGTTGTATAGGATGTCCACATAAAAATCCTGAATGATTACGAATCTGAATCAAAAACAGGTTTGGGAAGAAAAATGATTAAACAACATTTTTGAGTAATTTAATGTATTTCTTTTTACTTTTTTTTATTATTATTATTTAGGTTTGGCGGTTGGATCTGGTGATGGTCATCTTGTTCAAAGCAATACCTTTAGAAAGTACAGATGGAGAAAGGTTAGAAAAATCTCCTGAGTGTCTCCACCCTGGCCTTTGTGTCAACCCGTACCACATTAACGTTTCCGTCCGAGAACTGGATCTATACTTGGCCAATTTCATCAACAGTCATGGTAAGTGTCTTACAGTAACAAATAACTCACGATCAGTATAAATACAGCACATCGAATCGAATCAGTGGAATGTTCAAGATCAAATTCTTTAAAATCGTTTTTTAATTACAATTCATAAATTAATTGCATGTTTGAAAGAGTCTGGCAAAGACAAATATCTCCTTTGGACTATTAACTATTTATAAATATTCTTCCTACAAATGAGTATGTCATCGTTTTTTTTAATCTGAAATTTTCTGTATACACAAAACAAATTAATACTAAAAAATTACAATAAGAAAAAAAGAAACTTAAAGTTGTATTTTAGATAATTTAAAATGGGAGAGGTTTGGTAGTCGTAATTTTCAATTCTAACTTTCTACTATACCAAAACCAAAGTCCCGGAAAATGCCTTTGCATGCACCGTCACAAGGACGATCTAAAAGTATCTTGCTTTTCCTCTCTCACATCTCGGGTAAAGTGTCCAGAATGGTTCAGTGAGTTTCATTCCAGCTCCATATCCAGACACACATACACACATTAATGGGACGGCACACGGGCGGACTGCTACGGATGCTCTAACTGAGGGTTCTGATTCTGAATTGTAGAAATGTTTGTTAAGTGTAGAGGTATTTGTATGTGGGGGTAAGGGAGCTGTGTATTTGTTGCGTTGTTGTTGGTATGTATGAAATAAGAAGTAGCTAAATGTCTGAAATAGAGACAGAGCGAGAGAGAGAGAGCGTTCGTGACTTTGTGGAATGAGTAATTGGGTTGGACGGAAAAATATTTTGGTAAAGCTGAGTGCGGTTGTTTTGCGTGTTGAGGGGATGTTGGTTGATTGTAACCTTTCATTGGAGTCCTGCTGAGACTTAATGCGAACTAGTGATAGATATGAGTTAGACAGGAAGGAAAGTTGATCTGAGTGGAGGCCAAGGTAGGAAAAGAATTGTCTCTCGTCTCTTTTTGAGCCTCTGCTTCGCCTCTTTTTTCCTCTTGTTCTTCTTCTCCTTTCTGTTTCCTACTTACGACTTACTGTACTTTACTTTACACCATCAGATGAGACTGCGAGAGAGAAAGGAAGAAAGAAAGAAAGAAGAAGAAGAAGAGGGATTCCGACGGCTGGATTCCCCGACCCTTCTTTCCACTTCCATTCCATCCTGTAATTTATGAAGACTGTAATTTTTGATCTGAGTGCAGTACACCGAGTGCCACCGGGTGTATGTCTACAGTCTAGAGTTGTTGAGTATATCTAGAAGTATTTCATAGAGCGACTCACGACGGATAAGACTTAACCAGAGGAAACGAAGGCGAGCTTATAGGCATAGGCCGACTTTCATACATATAGAAAAATCCAGTCCACAGTTTTGCTCTTGTGTATCGTAATAAACTTATCCCAACGTTCTCACTCATCGTGATAAAACTGTCTTGGTATATGTAGAGAATTTTAGAACATTTATAGAGAATAGACTCCTGATGCATATATTTTGCAAGGTGAGGAATGCTACCAACTACTATGTGTTTCCTACTTATTGTACTTCCTTACCTACGAGAATTCTAATTCTAATCTACTGGTATGTATGCGGTTCAAGTCGTAGAGGTAGAATGATGTAGTATAGTAGCTGGAAATCTATATAGAATATCTAAAATACCAAAAACCGAACGTGGGTTGTTATTATTATTATTGTTATTTTTGTTCCTGATGGTGGTTTCACCGTGTGGAGTACAGCCCGCCTCTGTATTAGTTTCTTTCTAAAGAAATTTTGATTCACTTCAGCACTTCCTGTTCATAATTTCATTGTTATTGTTATTCTGTAAACTTTTTTGTTTTTGAGCAAAGCCTAAAAATGTGTATACAAGATACATAACTTATATAGAGATATATACTTGAGAATACTTTTGAGATTTTGTTGTTGTTGTCAAAACTCACAATTCACACAATACAATGTCTTATTTAGAAAGAAACATGGACTAATTGTATTTTCATGTGTAGATATCCTGAGCGGAATGTGCGACAATAATAATGAAAAGGATGAAGATCGAGGATTGAAGGGTGAGAAGATTTTCTTTTCTATTTCCTTATTTTTCTTTATTAAGTTTACGGACGTTAAGACGACGTTTTGTTTTTTGTTTGTTCACCCACCAACCACTCACTCAACTAGATATATATATATGTGTATATTACCCTGAGTACAGTGACTTTATTTTATTATCATTATTCTATAATTTTATAAGTATATTATTATCATTATTACTGATAGCGAAGTTTGTATTGTATCTGTCTGAGCCGGTGGCCGGTGGCCGGTACCGATGCCGATACCGGTAGGGGTCCATAGGGGCCCCGGTGCTGATGTTTTTAAGTTCCTGTTGGGTCATTGGTTAATTGCACTTACAACTTACATATATGTACGTGTCTGTCACTGTGAGGAGCTTTAGTAAGTATACTGTGACAGTGGCTCTAATATGTGTATATGATGATATATAGTAATGGCTTAACTTTAAATTTGAACGACACTGTGAAAGAAATACTCAGAATCTAGATTTATTTTTCCACTCAAGATAAAACCAATTTAATTTATAAATTGATCCATTCTACTACACTACTCAACTTGCCTATATAAAACCAGTAGCTATTTACAATTTCAATTTGTAACGTAGCTATATATCTATTTTGGGTATATATGAGTAAATAAGTTATTGTAATTATATACTGATTTACTCGTAACTAGTGGCCACTTCCCCCTCACCGTCACAGTCACCGTCACCGTCACTCGTCCGCTCCCATCAGCTCACTTATGGTCTCTTTGTGTATAATCAGCCCGATTTCGAAATTTAAATTCAAGGAAAAGGGATTATTGCTTAAATTGTATATCAGGCCGAGCATGTTTCATATACCGTATTCATCCGATTAATCCTCCCGAGAAAACTATTAATAAATTTGATAATGTTGTCCTATATGATTTACCTGTGAAAATGGGGAAGGCTATTCGAATGGAAAGTTATTCGTGCCCCGAGGATTAATCGGATGAATACGGTACATAAATGTTTTGTTGTGTTTTTGCATAAACTGTGTACATTCCCACTTTTATAGAAAGAAAAGTAACCGGGGAGCGGATGAGACATATATACGGATAATGAAATGGAGGGGAAAGTTACCTATAGGACTTCTTCACGATTTCAAGATTTAGTTGACAGTGGAGGAGTTTAGAAGATACCTCGAAAACTAGATAGATATATTCCGTCCTGTGCTCATGGATATAATGTTTTTATTGGGGTTGATCGGGTGCTTTAGGGAAAGGAGAAGAAGATTCATGTCGTTGTCGTTTGGTTAGGTTTAGAAGCTATCGTGTAAGCGTGGAAGGTGCTACGCGTTCTGTACCAACTCTAAACCTCCATCTATGTATATGCACAGATATTCAATATTGGTTTCTCCCCTTTCTACATCTCTGTATATAGTCTGTCGTCTTGTGTATGTAGGTGGTAGGTAGGTAGGTACTTTCTATGTCTAGGAGCAATTTCTTGAGTTTACTACTACTCCAGGACCGACACACTCTCGCCACTCTCCGATTATAAGGCTAAAAGAAGACAAGGACAGAACGAGGACTGATTTTGTTTCCTTGTTTTCTTCTCTCGTCTCTGATTAGATTGAGCTTATCGGTGATTAACTATAAGAAATTAGCAAGAAGTGAAAGAGTGAATGGGCTCGCTTCTTCTTCTTCTTTCCACTTTTCCTAAATTCCTATCAAGTTTTATTTCTTACACAGAGATTTCTTCCCCTGTCCTCAACTTGTCTTGTTTCGTTGTGATTTGTTCAATTTTCAACCTCTTGTTACTACTTAGTTAATTGAACCAGAACCAAAGCTAGACAAGAGCCGACTCCGACTTTACTCTTCCCTCCTACGAATACTCTCTACACACTGCTACTACCACTACTCCTGTCTCCTATATCTGTGGGCTCCTAGAGTGTAGCGACGTTTCAGACTTTAGAAGGATCAACGACTCTTTCAAGTCGGACTCGGATTTGGATTTCAATTCGAATCGAAGGGCTTGGGACAGTCAACTGCCTAAACATTTTGTAGTACCTACGTAGTAAGGGTGAGACATGGAGTCGAATGAGCGTGTAATGGGTGCACACATTTCTATGTGTAATCTGTACATTGAGGTACATGGCTCTGCTATAGGATAGGATAGGAAATCAAATCCAAAGAGATATTGGTAGTTTAAAGGATGAAATGGAAAGGGAATAAATGGGTGGAAAAGTTGTGAAGAAATTCATCCAAAATCTCAAATGTTGCATACGGTTATATACATCTGTAGGTGGGGGGACCTACATGTAGTATGTATTCTTAATGTTTTGATATTTCTAGAGTTTATATTTTGAATGCCTCTTTACATTCTCTCTTGTCTGTGTCTTTACTAAGCTTAGACACAGAGATAACAAAGATATTTCCATTAATAATTATCAATCATCTATTAACCTCTTTGTTTGTATCCTCCCTGTAAACTTGTAAAAACTTTTTAGATTTGGAAAATGTCGAAAATGTAATAATGTATTGAATGTACAGTGTAGTTTTTGAGCTCTGGAAATTTCTCTTTTTCGCTCATTCTTGAGTTTTGTCTGTTGGGCTGCAGCACGCTCAGTAGTTGTTGTTTGAAATCTACAAACTACAGACTATACCGGTGCCGGTCCCGGTGACTGATAATCGTCATCGTAAGTTAAAGTTAAAAGCATGGTGTTTCGGTGTTGTTTCGGATTTCGTCGATTCCCTGGATAAAGTAAACAAAGAAATTTAAATTGATTAGGCAATGTGTTTTTGATTCAATGGAAGTACAGATGATAGGAAGGGAGAGCACGTTGACTCTCTCACTAATTTAGTTTCTATCAATTACTGTGAATCCTGTTGGCAAGACAAGACGGTGACTGTAGTTGTAGGCAATAGGGAAGACATTCTTTATTAGTATGTTTCTATCTTTAACTTTTTGATTTTCTCGGATTCATTCTGTTCCCATGAAAATCTATACTGATCTGAATTTTGTTCGTTTTTCATACTATCCACACAAGAAGAATCTTGTTATTGAGATTCTATTGTGTTATCTTAATCTACAAAATGTAGAAAGTAGAAACGTCTTTTATGATAAATTGCTACCCATAGAGACAGATATTTAGATAGTTATTTTTGATTTTGAGTTTTAGTTTTGAGACACTTCTGCTTCTTTATATCCGAATCCTCATTCAGGTAATTAGAATCTACACAGGCAAAATCTATTAAGAATATAACAACTACAAATATTTCTATATCTTGACTATTGAAAAGTTGCTATTGTTTTGTTTGCATATGAGCTCCGAGGCAGGTATTCGGTCTGCTATTTATTTCGTACTAGAGAAGAAGAACTTGCTAATACTTTGGTTCCGCAGAATTTATTATTATAGATACATGGCTTGATTTTCAAAATGTATATATTTACTTTATTCCTCGTTTCATTTTCGTTTTCTTTTTTTTCCGAGCAGGACGACGATCTATGAGTTCAGGTTCAGATGGGGATGGTAGTCGACGTGACTTGATATGGTACAGATACAAGGGATATGGATGGGGTTGGACATGGACATGGACTGTAATAAAAATGAATATATTTTCTATAGAATACTGAATACTTGTTTTATGAGGTTGTGTCTTCGTTTCGGCTTTGGTCTTGGGCGAGATTTTGGTGTGCATTTTGAGAGAGGGTCTATAAGTAAGTACCTATCTCTATCTATCTGTATAGATAGTACTCAGATATTCAAAGGTTGTATCTTGGATGGTCGTTCCTCAGTTCCGTATTTCATGTTCCATATTCTTTAGTCCCTATTTTTGTCTATTTGTTTGTTTGCTGGATGGTTTGGGTTGGTCTTGGTTCCTCTCTTGAAATTCAGTTCAGTGTCTATTTCCATTTCCATTTGGAGAGACATCTTTGCATAGATAGAATTCATTCCTCCTCACTCTGTAAATTCCTGAAGAAATAATTCTTGTTTATGACTTGTGAGAGAGAGTATAAGTTAAAGGAGAGGAAGGTCTCGTTCCTTGTCGTTGTCGTCTTGGTCTCGGCTTCGGTCTCGGCTTCGGTTTCTCGCTTCTTTTCTGATTGCATGTAAAAGGGTGGGAGGGGGAAAAGAGGAAGCGTGTGTTTAAGAAAAATGGAATAGCTTCACGATACTTGTGTCTACACAGAGTATCTGAGGGATTGAAATGTGCGAGCAATGTGGACCGTACATAATAATATGTAGTATATACGTATAGTCGGGGGGAAGACTATGAGAGGAGGAATAGAGAAACATTGGAGAGTGTGTCCTGATCTAAGATATCAGTTTTTCCCTCTTTTTTTCTGACCTCATTTCCTGTTCTTCATCATCTTTTATGCTTAGCTGGTAGAATTGCGTTTTTAAATAGGCTTCTCAATCACATAATGCATGGGGAGTTTTAGGACAATGACAATAGGCAACGTTCTTGTTTATAAAAAGATTTATTATTGGTCTCGTCGACATATGAGAGCTCACTTCATCTCCACTAATCATAAGTCGAGGACTTTAACTTTCCCTCTTGGTTTTTTTTATACTTTCTTTTAGATTTGATCACATGTTGTTATTTACTATTTATTATCCTCAAATTCGTTTCTTATTGCTCGTGAAATGTTTTATGAAATGGTACTGGGGATGAGTGTGCCTACCAAGGACAAGTAGAGAGGTTCGTCGTGCATCCCTATGAATTGATTCTTATGTGGGCATAGGTAGGTACTTGTGTGTCAAGTACATTTACCTAGTTGAGTGTATATGTAGTTGTGTAGATATTTATGACCAAATGGGCTATGAGGTATGGGCTATGCCATAGTTTAAATTTTTTGCATAATGCAAAATATATAGGAGAGCATGCAGAAAAAGTATAACCAACATACGAATTTGACAATTAAAACCTCAACTTTTATAATAAGAATTGGCCAAATGAAATGTGGAAATTGATTTTCCTTTTTGTTCAAGAATTCAAGATTGATGAATGATAATAACTGTAAAACTGTATGTTCAAAATATTGGCTGGAGACACACTTTTTTAGTTGTATGGAGTGGCATTGTTTTGCTGTTGTTGTTCCTGTTATTACGAGAATGCGTTTTCCCCCCATTTAGTTACATTGAACAGAGTAGGAGTCGAACAGAGAGAGAGAGTAGTCTCTAGAGTAGTTAGATAGTTTAGGTTGCAAGTTTGAAAAGAAAGTGAAAAGAAAGACGTCAGTAAGTCAGTTCAGCTCAGTTGAGTTTGTACATGAGCTCTCTCTCGCTGGACTCTGGAGACAGAAGATTAGATGGTTGGAAATAGATAGATACGTGTCGGTCGTTTTCCTTGTCTTTGTCAGGGCCGTTGTGTCTCTCCTTGGTCTGGGTCCGTATCGGTTTGACTTGGTCTGGTTTTAGGTGAGGAGAACTGTGTGAATTGTAGAAGTGGAGAGAAAGTTTTGAGGTATATATGACACATTTGTGTTTGTCCTGACGACGCAGACGACACGTTTGTTGACTGTTGACTGGATGACTCGGGCGGATGGGGTGGTGAGTGAGAAAAGCTTTGTGATTAGGCATTCTGCTGACGACGGACTCAGAGGAGTGAAAAGTGATGAGTAAATTGGCTAGTGGTTCGACTTGGACACAGAATTGGAAGGAAGTGTATGGAATAAAGGAAGGAAGGAAGTGGAAAGCATGTAATGTGCACCTCGTCTTCGTCTTCGTCTTCATCTTCATCTAGAGACATATGAAAGTCATATGCTATGGTCTATGGTTCGGTTTGGTTTTTGGTTTGGTCTGGATTTTTAGGTTGAACTCAAAAGATTTTGCTAGATTTTTTTTTATTTTCTGCCTTTATTTGTGGTGAGAATGTGTGATGATAAGTAAAGATTTTCCCTATTGATATGATCTGAGGACTTTTGTTATAAATGTTGGGTCGAGCTTTGTCATTTTCATCCCTTCACACTCCGTTTATACTCATCCCATATCACATACCCTTCTCAAAATCTGAGATCTATCAAAGAACTCAAGACTCAGAGGGAAGAAGAGTAAGAGTTTTTAGCTGTCCTTGGATTTGGAACTATATATATGTGGAGTATGGAGTTTGTTCCATTGGATGAGCAGGGCCAGGGCAGGAGAGCAGAGGCGGTTCAGGACCAGGATTTGGATTCCAAGTCTCTCCTGCTCTGCTGGCTCTGGCTTTGACTCTGATGAAGGTGTCCCTATCGTTCTCCACTGAAGAGATAAAGAACATGAAAGTGTTTATTACATCTCTCTGTCTCTTTCCGTGTCTCGATATCAGACTAAATACAGATTTGGAGGGAATTCGTATATCTTATGAGATCAGCAAGGAGCTTCTAAGGTAGGTGGTGATGGTCTCCTATACACTATACACTCTACACAGAGATTCTCACTACCATGTACCTACACCTATAGTGCACTTGGTAATGGCAGTAGTTTTGACTGTAGCTCTGTGGCTGATATTGTGGACGAAGGTTTGGAAGTTGGAATGGTTTGAAAATGGTGAGATGAGATGAGGCGACATAGAGAGAGAGAGAGAGAGAGAGAGAGAGAGAGAGAGAGAGTACGAGACGATTTGCAGTTGATCATGAGTTAGAAAGTAGAGTTGAGTTCTTCTTGGTTTTTAGCCACTATTTGTAGAGGTGAAGATAATAATAATGGGACCCTGTGAATTGGTAGGATGTGTCGATAGATAATAGTTCTTTAGTATCAGTCCATTGAGTCGCCTATGGCTGTAAAGTGCAAGTGGTGAGACTCAAAGCTCAGCAACCCGCACTGACATTATAGCTGATGTATAGGTTCGTAAATCTCGTCTGCTTACCACCCACTACACATCTTCTCCTCCGTATTATCGCTCTGGGAGAGAGTACATGCTACCACATGTCGGCTCGGCTCATAGTCTCCTTCCTCCTGCTCGCTACTTGCTCTTCCCAGCATTCGTCTGTCGCTCTTGGTCTCCAGTGCTTTTGTCTTTCACTTTCTCTCTCTCTCTTCTTTTCCTTATTTTCACCATGTTATTTTTTTTATTTAAAAGTATCTATACATCTGGGGTAACAAACGATTCTATGGATTTATTTTGTATGGGAAGCTACTACCCTGACTATCTCTCCTACTCTCCTCCGTCCTGCTCTGCGTAGGGACCTACGTGTATATATCTCTACTATTCTCTACGTAGATAAAAAACATGTAGCACAGGACCAAACATTTGATGAGGAGAACTAAGGTGCCAGTAGATACTAGGCCGCGACATGTACCCACCCGCCTATCCACCCATCTCAGTGTATGTCTATGATGTGGTTGTCAATACGCATACCTAGAGAGCTACTCTCCTATCTGTATGATTCCAAGAACGAATCGCAAACGTGGCGATTTTTTTACTGCGAAAAACATGAACCTAGGGTTTGTCCGTTTGTCTGGAGGAAGTCATGAAATACCGATATAAGACGCCGATAGGAGAGAGATTCACAGTTATTACAGGGAGCTATATTGGTTCTTTAAGACAGCAATCAAAATAAAAAGAAATACAGCCAAACAACCCATAAATAAATACCTAAAATAAATAAATAAATTTTATTCCTTCTATTGTGCTCAAGAAGGACGAGTACGAAGGGAAACGAGCTGTGATCTCTGATGGACATGCACGGTACATATTATATAGAGTATATACCGTATATTCTATAATAATGCGCGGGTCTGTAATAGTACGCGGGTCTGTAATAGTGCGCGGGTCTGAGAGGTCTCAGGTTGAATAATACGCGGGTCTATTTAACACAGTATTAAATGGTAGTACGCGGGTCTATAATAATACGCGGGTCTGAGAGGTCCAAATTTGAATAGTACGCGGGGCGTACTATTATAGAATATAAGGTTAGGTACGGACTTCTATGGAGTACTGTCGACGTCTCCCACTGTATAGCTCCATTACATGGTGTGGCATTGGTTTAATCATTTTAGGGTTATGTGACAGGGATATTAGAAAGGAAAGTATGTGGGGTTGATGATATTAAATGGCATTGAAATGGGGGAATTTGATTTTGAATTGTAGGTGTTTTATATTGAATGGTGTTTTTGGGAATTGGAAGCTTCTTGAGGAGAGCGATTGGATTTGAATGGTGCCATTCCCATTTTACTTTAGCTTTCTCTCGCTCTCTCTCTTACATATGATTAAGTTATTAGAGTGAGAAGGACAATTTTTCCTCTGGGCCTGGGATCTGGGCCTGGTCGTAATTATATGCTAGTGGTTGTTTGAGTCAATGAAGAAGGAACAGGGGAAAATGCTCTTTACACGAGTCTCTCGCTCTGTTCCTGCTCATCCCATATAGTCCCGGATTTACGGGGAGTGTGGAAGAGTATGGGGTAAATGTGTAAAATTCAAAGAGATTCAAATTTAAGTAGTCTTCAGAGCTGAAGGACTTGGTTGTGGTTGACTAAATGGGGGTGTTACGTATACAGAGGGAAATTTAGTGTGAGAGCGGAAAAAGATTAAGGCGGAATATAATGTTAAGTAATCCTGATCGAAGATCTAGATGGGTGGAGGAGTGAAATGTGCGGGCGACAGGCATTGTCTAATCGCTGTAATGGCTCATAAGGAGATGAGAAGACAAATTTTTAGCGGAGAAGTAAAAAGATTGGGGTATTGGGTGGGTAACGAGCTTTTCACCACTACCACTACCACCGCTCCACTCTTTCTCTATATACGTATTTAGTTAGAGGAAAACTCAAGACTCCGTGACACCTAAACACAAAACCACTGGGACATACTATGTATGCAGTATGTAGGTCCTTATTATGGAGCCAGTTAACTTTTTAGACCATAACTAGGACTAGTAGGACCAGGACCAGGACCAGGGTTGGTTAGTGCGAGTGCCGAAGTAGAAGCAATGCATTGAGGGGAAAAGTAAAGAAGAGAGATGAGAGAGAAAAGGAGAGACTACTCCTTGGACTGGTTTATGTACGGCAGTATCCTATGCAAATGAGTGTGTGAAGAATTTGCATGGAAAAGTGCTGCAATGTCGTCATGTGCAGCCAGAAACTAAGACTCGGAAATTTATGTCATCAGATCTTGAGAGATTACCACACCCTTTCTGATCAACTCTTGCTCAACACGCCTAATCATGTGCGCATCCTGAAGTCTCGGGAATGCAATCATGAACATACCGACAGACCATTTGGAGCCAATCTCTTCATTCCCCTCCAAGAAAAAAAAATATATAGGAGGAACTCTGAGACCCAAGTCCATTCTCATATTTGTACTGAATGGGTCCATTTGAATATGAGTACGAATCTTCTCCAGGAATATCATCTTCATATTATATATTATAATATTCAGTATGTAGCTCCGGGCCGTACTAACTATGTGTGTAACTCTCTCTCCCTTTTGACTTCTGTCAGGAGTTACTATGCATAATGCATAGTAATGTTATTACACTGAGAAAAAGATGATGGGCATATGTTGCCTATAACTTGTGTTTATTACATGTTACATACAGAATCATAGGCTGGGCTGGTATTACTGTATGTATATGTGTAGGAAGCATGGTAGGCTGAAGCTGGTCCTGGTCCTAGTCCTGGTGCTGGATACTTAAATGAAGCTGGAAGGTGGCTCAGATTTAGAATAGGGATGAAAGTGTAGAAGGATATAATGAAAGATATAGTGAAGTGAGTGATAGAATGAGCGACAGATTTCATGGACGACGGTGTATGTTTATGAACTGTCTAGTAGATTCTACTTCTCTGGATGCTGGGTGCTATATTTTTTCTTTCAAAAGGAAAATTCTTGAGAAAAGAAGAAAAAGAAGAAAAAAAATCTGCCTTTTCCGTTTTTTCTTTTTTCGCCTCTCCTTTCAGTTTGTATTGGTCTTGGTTCTTGGTCTTTGGGTATCTTTCTCTTGACTTGAACTTTGTAGTGAGAGTTCGTAGCGAGTTTGAGTTTGATTTTTTTTAGTGGCACGCCTGGATTTCATACCATTGCATATAGTGAGACTGATATGAAGTCTTGAGTCTGAGGATGAGAAGGAGGAGGGTGGAGGATAGAGACGAGAGTTTAGAGTGAAAGAAAAAGAGAGAGAGAGAGAGAATTTGTGTCTCCTTTTTGTTCGTCTTCTTTGGCTGTTTTTTTATTATCTGAGTTGAGAGCCGACGAGGATTTCTTCTCGCCCTATTTGATATCTCTATTATTACATTGCACCCAGTTGAGTGGCATCTGCTACCCCTTGTCGTCAATATTGGTCAAAGCCATGAATATATTTGGGTAGAGGCCATGAAATCAAAATATTCTCCAATATCAAGTGAGCGATGATTCATAAAGTAGACGGCCTTGCCCTGTGATCATATGGAATGGTAAATGATCAACTTGAGAGCTTCCCAGCAAATGGAGACAGACAGGCAGAGAGAGAGAGAGAGGCTCACTACCACGAACGAAGTAGACACAGAAGCTACTACTACATTACATGCATTCCCATGTAGTCAAAGTCAACCACCGCGACCACATGCACATCTACAATCTACAGATCTATGAATCCACACATCAATGAGAACGACCCCACCAGACCAGGACAGGCCAGACCAGGCCAGAGTCTAACGCTCCATATATTAGAGCTATGCATCCCCTGTGTATCTGACTTCGGTATATTAATATATATCATATTATATGCCATATGAACTATTTTCAACCAGCACTCACGACGATGTGAGGGAAATCATCGGAATTGCAATATAATTTCGTATGCCCTTTAAATGCTTAGTAGATGAAAGATAGTGCTGATAGACACCGGGAGGGTGTGGGGTTCATAGGTAGATATTTGGTTTGTGGATTTTTGGATATTCTAACCTTGCATTTATATTCATATACTAGGTACCACTCCTATTTACGGTAACCTTATCAGTAGTCCGATGTGTTTATATGCATAGTACCTAAATAGTATAATGGAGTGCCTGGTTACTGGTTACTGAGACTCTGGATATGATGGGAAGATGATACTTGTTATGCAGGTATAGGGACACGGGTGGCATGAGGATTACTGCGAGCCTGACATCTCCATACCTATGTTGATGTATGTATTTTTTGTTCGTTGGAAAAGTTACGAGTCGTATATGTGTGTCTCCCATCCAGGATCCCCCATATCCAGATCCATAGGTCCAGATCCAGAACCAGAACCAGCCCAACCTTCTCCCTGTTTCTCTGCTCAAGAGTCGTGATGTTGAAACATGATTTAACGTTGATTCATACTACCAACAGAATTTATCGTCACATTTCACATGCTCAGGAGAGTCAACAACGACAAAGTTGAAATCTTTCCGTCCATGTCCACGTGAACATACATTTTAGGAATAGGAGAGACATAAAATATCTGTACATATGGACAACAATCCAATCTGAATTTAAGTTTATACATCTCTCTTACACATGAAATATTTTTTTCTTCCCTTTTCCAACGGATAACAGGAACGGTAACGGTAACGGATTCATCCCCCCATTCAGACGCATTTTTACATAGCAATGTGTATGTCGTCCATTCCTATTCCCGTTCCTCAAGCAACTACCTACGTACCTTCACAGTTTCACACATAAAAGCTCAAGTCTAGATTTCTAGATCCATTCCATTCCTCTGCTGTCTCGAGCTGTTCGTCTCCCTGCACTTTCCTACTGATACGAGTACACACACACACACACACACACACACACATACACATTTTATTTCCCAAAGCCTTTAACGCCAAACAGAAAGAGAGACAGAGTATGGAATGGATTATCAGAGTCAAAAGTCAGACGCACGACCTACAGTCTACAATAGAGTTGTGTGAGTTGACTTTTTACAAGATTTTCCTTCTTCTCCCTCTGTTTTTTTTGTCTTTGATTTTTTCCTTCACCATTTACAAGATATTTATTGTCATGTTCAAACTGTCTACTCCTGAATGGGGAATGACAAATGTGTAGGTTGAACAGTTTTCAACTTATCAATGATTTATTCTTATTCAATTTTCCTCTATTCCCTTCCCCAAAGGGTGGAGGAAAGGGAGAGGCACGAAAAGGAGCTGTGAGAGATTATGTAATATTTTAAAATATTCCCTTTACGGTTTCCTCTCTCTCTCTCTCTCTCTTTCTTCTATCCCTAATCCGTGTGTGTGTATGTGTTTTAATTTAATTTATTACAATTTGTACTTTAAATTCAAATTCAACTAGGACCATAACAGCAACAATCATAATACAGTAAAATTATATAATTACACATATATAATGAGGGCCAGAGAAAAAAACCAGGCCATGCACAAGAGCTGTAGCCGTAATTGTAATTACAATTGTAGAGCGGTAAATTTAATCAATAATTTGAATCAAAAAATGACTGTGCAAATTGTGATAATCACTTTACCCTTAATTCTCTAATGGTAATAGGGGCGTTCATGTTGAATAGGAAAAGATGTGCTTTTGGGAAGATGAAAAGCGGGAGATAAAATGAGGGAAGGAGCTGCTTAATTTTCATATTTAAAAGTACAAATTGCTCCCAGTATTTTTTATTACAGTTATTGTGAGGAGCGGAAGTGTGTGTGTGTGTGTGTGTGTCTTGTTGAGAATACATACATAATTACATGAGAGCGCGGTACTTGGTGGCGGGGTCTATGGGCTGTCTCGGTTTAGTTAGTACTTGATAGCTCAGGAAGAGAGGAGGACGTGGAGACGGAAGAAGGTGGGTGAAGGATTTAAAGGGAATGGAGGAAATTATCATGATAATCATGATGACTCGTCTTACACTCAAAAGTCTTTTGCTTCTTCTTCTGCTTCTTCTTCTTCCCTTCATCTCCAGTCTGTTGCTCCTGCTCGTAAAAGTCTTCTCCTTTATCGTTTGTACTCTGTATAGTTTGTATTAGACGCTGAGGGGGACTACAATTGGGTGGTTACAATTTTACACTCACAGTGTTTAGCCTAATGTTTTAAAAGGCAGCATTCTCAACATGTGTAATGTAAACGTAACGTTTAAGGTAGCTAGGTACATACCAACGTAAACTACGTACGGCTCACTTACTATAACTAGGTACTATATGTATATAGATTTTCCATTCATACGTATGCAGGTAGGGGACATTCTAGAAGGGACTTTGTGTGAAATAAGACATGAATATGTGAATGGCGACTGGAGAGCGGGAATAATGTTGGTTAAAAAATAGTGTGAGAGAGAAAGGAGAGGAAAGTTGTTACTACTTTTAAGTGAGGAAAATAGGGTGAGGACATGAAAGGAAGGAAGGAATGTGTGTTGTAGGTGCATAGCATATACATGGCAAATTCGTAGTGGTGATCGTCGGTGGTCGTGCGGTGGAATTTGAAGTGGAAGGACGAGAGTGTTTGTGTGTGTGTGTGGATGGAGTGAACTGAGGACTGAGCGGTATGAAAATGAGAGTGAGAGGAAGTGTTATGAGGAGTTGGGTGGTTGTCTTTCTCAATGGTTCTTGGATGGAGGAGTTGATATGGAATCTAAACAAGAGCGAGAGTGTGAGAGTATGAGACGGGGGGAAGAAAGAAAGACCTATTTGTATTCCAGTAGTTTGCAACTCATTAATGAAATTTGCCGTATGCTTGGGGAAGTCTTAATTATGGGCCGTTACTTTCCCATCATCACTTACTTAAGGATGATACAGACATGGAGTGTGAATGTGTATTAGTGAGTAGACCCATGCAGACAGAAACGGGTACCGGTCGGAGGACCACACTGAGCCTTACCGGGACCGGGTACCATCACATGCATTCCCCTACTTGCATAGTTATAGGTATAGGCGTGTGGCTGTGTCTACATATGCATATGCAAATGCAAGTAAAAGTAAAGCATGTGTAGATTATGAGTGTGAAATTTGTGAGTGGGAGAGACTACAGCGGAGCTGAGAGGCTGGGAACGGGATGCGGTGTATGACTATGGGGTTGGTTGGTGATGTTATATTTTGGTGGGGAGATGGAAATGGAATAACAAGTCCATTATGTACATTTGTACAAGAGCTTGTCTTTTATCGTAAGTGTTCATCACCTCGTTCTCATTCGGGTTTTGTGCATAGGTAGTGTAAAATTATTCGGTGAAAGTCACCTACTCTCTTTCCCTTTTCCTTCCGTGTCGCCCTCACTGTCGTTGCCGCTGTAGTACTCCGGCCTCCTCCTTCGTCCTTCGTCCTTCATACAAGTAGAATCTTGTTGGAGGAGCAGATTGAGATGTGAAGCGAGATGCAAGGATGTTATCACAAGTCTATTTCTATTTCTATTGGGGTCCGTGATTTTATCTTTATCTAGAATGATGCACTGAGAAAGCGTCTCTCATGTTCATGCTGACTGGAAGCATGGAGAACTTCTTAAGACGGCTTAGGATTTGCGAATGGCGAAATTCCATAGATGTATTTTGTACAATTAATAGCTTTTAGTCTTATATTTTGTACTTCCTACTCTTTAAGTATGTCCTTCTATTAGTATTATTAACTATGTAATACGAGTGTGTATCTGCATACTTATTTCGAATTTAAATTTCAGGGAGTTTATATACAGTGTGCTGAAGTAGTTTTATCTCGTTTATCGACTTTGGTTTCGGCTTCGGCTTCGGCTCAGCCTCCACAGATAATGATATTAAGTAGAGAGAAGGGGTCTGTGTTTTGATTATAATTCTCTCAGCTCACCTACTACTACTACTCCTTGTCTCGCTGGAACTGGAAGCTTCTTAACTATGGGAGAGAATGGGGAGGATGGTGCATCTCCTGGCCCAAGAAGTGTAGCACAGTGTGTGACAGTGTACACAATATTTAGATGGAAACGTGCTTGAGCTATCAGCATAGAAATATATCATCATATCATATCATAGGAGGAGAAAACAAAGACATTTTGAGAGGAGAAAATCTTAGCTCTTCATTTTATGTTATGCTATTTTATTTTTTTCGACTCGTGTTGGTTGAGTGGTGTGGTGTGAAAGGAGAATATCTGTAGTATAGTGTAGTAGGTACTTATATATGCTTACGTATGGCCTGGAGAAATAATGGCAGTTGCGAATTGCGACTAAGACTTTAAGCGTGAGAGGAAAGTACTACTAGATTTGTATGTAGTGGGATCCTACCTACACTCCTTCACCATTCTTATTTTTTTCCTACCCGCAATGTCTTTCTCAAGTTGATTATACACGTTTCCTACTCCATATAGCGCATCCCATCACTATGCTATCTGTACTGGAACTGGAACTGGAACTGGAGTAGAAGTGAAGGGCATAAGGCTAGCCACACGATATGATAGTTTAGTTTAGTCAGCTGGAGACATAAGGGCGATGCTGATATGTAGTGGTGGTAGTCGTTGTCGTTGGGGTAGTAGTAGTAGTGAAGAGTATGTTAAATAGAATTGTCCTTGTGGAGTGTATATGTAGACTGTATTTAGAGGAATGGAAGAGATGTGAAAAGAAAAGGGAATCTGTCTGAAGACATTTAGATCAGAGTTGTAGATGAAATGAGGAGCATAATATATATGCATCTTGGTCTCGGTTTGATATTATTTCTGTAGACTATGGGGGTAGTTCTGAGTTTCTGAGCTGAAAATGAAGCTATTCTTTTTCTCTCCTCATCCTCCTCTCTCCTCCGTCTTCCATTCTCCTCTCTGTTTGTTCGCTCACATTTCGCTCGGATTTCGGATTTTCTTCGGGAGAGTCCATGGGCGACAGTTGGAACTGCATAAATTCTATGTCCAATGATCCGATGTTCCCGGTTTGTTGGCCAGTGGCGTTACTATTATTTTAGGATTGTGAGGCATAAGGGATGCGTCTTGTCTTTAGCATGTACAACCACCGACGACGACGACTACCGACCACCACTGCTACTACTACTACTACTACTACTACTACTACTACTACTACTACTACTACTACTACTACTACTAGTATTCACGATACATTCCACATTTCTATTTTCTTTCTCAGCACAATGACATGGTGTAAACTGTAGCTGTAAGCGATTATAATATATACCCTTGCTATGCTAGAAATTCTCCTCGGTCACGATGAAAACAGTTTGTGGAAGTGTTCAAATATGTTTTGCGTCTTCTCGTCTTAACCAGATCTTCATTGCTTTTGCCCCTTCTCTCTCTCTCTCTCTTTCTTGGACTTGTACAGATTGGAATTGGAGAGTCATGGGATGAGAGGTACTTGTGCACTTACGTGTCTCCATGTGTGGTACATGTTACATGAAAGGGAAGTGTTGTGAGAGTACGTAGGAGTAGAAAAAAAAATATATAAGAGTCGTCTTCGTCGTTTTCGTTGTAATATTTGCTATGACTAGAACTGAAACGTTTACTCATCTTGAGAAACTTTTTGTGGATTCGGAGAGCGAGTTTGAAATGGGATAGCGGTGGACAGAGAAACCCATTCAAGTCTGCCTTATGATTACCTTCTTCCTCAATAACGAGTGATGAAATTGCTGTAGGAAGGACGACTTGCTTCCATGTTCGGACGTCCTTGTCACACAGGATGGGGTGAGGACTGTGATCTAGCATGTAATCGCTGCTGGGTCTGGATCCTGTTATGTATGACACCGACCACGGCCACCCTTACCTATAGATCACTATCCTCATTCTCTCTCTCTCTCTGTCTATGTTGTATGTAGTACTGCCTTCTATATGTGTAGTAGGGCAAGCTCTCTGTCTGTAGCCCACATTTACGCTACAAGTATAAATCCATGACAAGACAGTATTTTAAAATATTTTCTCAACGAAATAATATATAGGTACCTAGTAGTGGTAGTGATCGTTTTTTGTTGTGTTTTTTGTATGCTCTTGCCACACTCCTGTTTCATGTATGATTCGTCATAAATGGCAGTGTCGTTCGTATAGTACCTAGTACTGTATTATTTTGAATGTTCTTGAAACTTAACGTGACCCCATTGACCTTTTCTCACTTCCCTGTGTCCTTAGAAAGATTATTTACAGTGTAATTATTACTAGCTGTAAAAAATAATGAAGAAATATCAAGCTTTTCATCTTTAATCGGGGCACAATGTAATAGATATATTGCAATTAAAACTATCAATAATTACCAGAATAAATTATGATACCAGCAAGGGCATTTATAAGGGTATCTGTTTGGCATAATTATTAATTAAATAGGTAATAGTTGAATAGCTATTTATAGTGATGGAATAGGAGACGAAGGCTGGGGGTTGAATGGAGAAGGAAACAAGGGGATAAGTGAAAGTGAAAGCTTTAAGGTTCAGTATTACTACAGTAGAATGAAGATGTGTATACCACTGTACATATATATATGCATGTAAGGATTTTTTTTATTTGTTCCCCTTCACATGTAGAAAATGTCTGAGAAGAGTATAAAGGAACTGACAGTGGTTTAGAGTCACGAGCAATTGGTTGATGTGCATCGCATATCGCATCCTTGAAAGGAGAGAAAGATTCATTCAAGTCTTTTGAGTTGGAAAAGTTCAGGTTTTATTTGAAGGGTGAAAAAGCTGTATAAATCAAGATATTTGATTCCGTTTTTTCTACTTTCACTCTGCTTTCCCTCTCTCTCTCTCTCTCTTTTACTGTATTTAGAGGACGAGTAGATCTGAGTTACGGTCTAGTATGCACGCGAATAATATTTTTTTCCCTCATGGAAGGAAGTAAGGTTGGTTTTGGGTTTCAGTTTTAGTTACATAGTACGTAGATAGGTAGGTAGGTAGGTAAGGTAGATAGTTGAGTAAAAGTAAAAGTAAACATTCTAAGAATGGGATGAAAGTTAGTTGCCGCTCTTGTAAAACGTTTGTACATGTATTTTTAGGTAAAATAGGGAGCGGCAAAGGGAGCTAACTACAGATATGTAATGCTATCAGACCCAGCAGAACCAGAACCAGAACCGGAACTAGAAATAGTATTATGTATAGCCTGCACTACGGATTATGGGTGACATGGCATGGGAAGCTCGTGTGTAATAAAATAATTGTGGGTTCTAGTTGTATAGTGCTCCGACGAACGTAGAGTGTATAGGTAGGTAGCTATGTGCATAATATGCACTCGCCCTGTCTACCTCGCACAAAGGTATGTAATCGTTTCCCAAGCTGTACATTATAACTCTATGCGGCTTTCTATTTACTTGAATGCGGAGCATTGGATGTTGTAGTGTGATGTAGAAGTGGAAGTGAGTGTGGAATGTGTAGGATCCGAAAGATATAAGATTGTTTTGTTTTGTTCCTTTTTTTCTCCTTGTCAGTCCATATGTAGAGAGGAGCAGTTGTTGTTGTTGGAGTGTACAAATCCGGAGAGCGTTTCTCTCTGTGAGTGTATGAGTAGCCATGAATCTGATTGCGTGAGTACTCTTTTAGATTGTGCTGATATTTATCTATATCTGGAGGATGTATGCACGGACGTTTTTTTTAAGAATGGAAATGTGTAAGGGATAGCGTTTGAAAGAGAAAGTGAGTGGAGTTGTTTGTTTCGTCTTGGTCGTCGTCGTCGTTTTCCCGAGTAGTTGTTCTTCTCTCTCAGTTCGTTTGGGTTCTAGTTGTACAGTGTGTATATAGTTTGTATTTTGTATCTATATGTTTTCTCTATTCTGTGCTGCTTTGTTGTGTTGGGCTGTACTGCTACTGCTACTGTAGTATGGTGTGGTGTGGCGTGGCGGGCCTGTAGTCGTCGGCGTCGACATTGGGAACACATGGAATGCCTCTTTAGATTCCCCTTCCCGTTCGTCTGTTTTTGTAAATTGTGTACGTATCTTTAATACTTTTTACTTGCTACTGTTTACTCAGAGAGCCGAGACCAGAACCAGAACCTAAAACTCCAACTACTTTCCTCGCAGATCTCTCTCCGCGCGCGAAGCTCTAGAACTTTATTGAGATATATACTGTAAACTCGGCTATATCATGGTCATGGGACGGCGTGGGTGACGGGGCTCATAGTCAGTTTCGTGCACCTACCTATACATATCGTATGTACCCACCTAGGAGAGAGAAGGGAGCTCCAGCGGCAGTCCCTGCACCGGTACCGGGACCAGTACCGGTGCCGGTGCCGGGACCGGGACGAGAACTAGCTTCACTGCGTTTAGCAACTGCTGAACTGAACTGTGAGCGAAGCTACTGAGCTGAGCTATTAAGGTAGATGAGGACTCTCTGTAGCAGGGCCTATAGGGGGAAAGCAGGAGATATATGTAGCTCTGTCTCCATAGTTCTGTGTTTAGGGGTAAAAGAGGTTCACATCTTCATTCCCTTAATCGGTCTCATGACTCTCTCTGTTCGTCTTACACAATAGGGATTTATGTCGGGTCGTGTTCTACACACCACTTCCTCTCGGATAAACAGTTTCCTTGGAACATTTTCATGTTTCATCTCTCTTCACTACTTTCCACGGCTTCTCCCGTCCTTTCTCTCCCGCTCTCTCTCCCACTCTCTACTTCTACTTCTCTGCCTCTCACTTATTGTGCTTCGATTCCCTTCGATTTTCAAGCCCCATTTACATCTCCTTTCCCTTGGACCGCCCCAGACCCCATCCCTTTTATTGTCGACCCAACTGAACTGGCCCTGGTTTTGCACTACAAGCCATTGCATTTTACTTTTTACATTTCTCCTGTACTCCTATTTAATTCTACACATTCCATTCAAACCATTCCCTTCAATCTCTTCCCTTTTTCTCTCCACTTTTTGCATTCTATAAGTTCCCCTCATCAACCTTCCACTTCTTATATGTGCTGTAGCAGAATTTAGCTTATATCTAGTAGTTTGGTTTTTTTTTTGTGCCGGCTGGTAAAGGTTTGACTGAATTTCTAAATTCAAATTCGGTTGGATTATTCACAGTCTTCATTATACATTTAATGTAGGTTTCTAGATTGTGACTGTCTTGGGTGTTGAATTTGGACTTTTCAGTTTATTTATGTTAATTTAAGTTCTTCCAAACTCAAACTTTGCTTGTATTTATTGTGTAGGGCTTTGAGTGTAGGAGTAGGAGAATGTAGGCTAGGTACATATTTTTTAGCATGTTTTAAAAGGACAGCGTAGGTAGTGTTGATGGTACTATTGCTATATTTATTTGTAGATTCCTTATGTGAATTCGTACCAAATTCGCACACAATATTTTTGATTTTGCCATGTGTACCCATTTGATTTTAAAAATAAAAGGTCCAGCCTAAGTTGAATGTAGAATGTCGGTGTATGATTTTTTTTCTTCGCAGTATTGGAAATGGATTTTTTATTGATGTCGGTAAAATTAGAAAAGGACGACATAAAAGCTTTTTTTTTTATATTTTATACTTAGATATAGCTATATATTTTTATGAATGAGTGGTGGCTTGTAGTGGATGCTATTTGATATTTTTTCATAAAGAAAAAGAGTTAGTCGAGAAAAGAAGAAGAAGAAATAGAGAGGACGAGATAAATTTATGTAGTTGAGCTTAAGAAAATACATTGACAGATAGTGAGTAGGGAGAAGTCAACAGGATTCGGAAGAAGAATAATTGTATGGGATAAATGGGGTCGTAAATAGGTGCCATCGGTTTTTACAACTGTTTCACTCTCTGAGGGGGAGGGGGAAGGTGATATTTTTTTTCCTTGATGGGTAGTAAATGATTTATTTTGAATTGGTTCATGTAAAATGTTAAGTGCTTATGTGGTATTGTGGTATGGTGGAGTCTATGGCCTGGCTTTGGCTCGTAATGGTCTGGGTCCTGGTGGATAGATAGATACAGATTGGCATTATTGGTTGGTGGATATGAATGGATATGGATTCTTAGGAGGAGTGTAGGGACGAAGTGTTGACGGAAAAGAGTTGTAGAATCTGTTGCTCATTTTTTTCCTCTCTCTCTCTCTCTCTCTCCCATGAGTTTCCTATGAGGCTGAAGCTGACGGGGTTAATTATGGCTGCGGCGACGAGTCAAAGAGAGGATTATCTGTATTTGCAAAGGAAAAGGATTTGGGTTGTGGAGTGGAGCGAGGAGAGTGCATTCATGGACGGAAGTGGAGTGGAGACTCGTAATAATTTTGTTTGAAAAGATTTGATAGGTATGCAGACACGTTATAGGGTCTGGAGCTCTCTACGTACACATTACGATTACAGTTATAGCTCCAATTCTAAAGATTACGATGACACCAGTTTCGATTTCGAGAATTCGACTATTCCATAGGACTCGACCGACAAGCGGTGGGGCGGACGGAGGCTTTCTCTCGTTCCCTTTTGATCTGTTTTTGCTCTCGTTTTGAATGGAATTATTGAAGGACCTGGAACTGGATCATTTGGATTTGTAGGAGTAGAGGCCGGCGATGTGTATATATAAAGTGGTCGGGGTGGATATATCGGTTCTGGGGGATGTGTGTGTGTAAACGTAGACGGGTAAGTGCTGATGGTTGGTAATGTATGTGGGCTGCGTGGTGGCTGGCTAGACTGAGGAAAGTGGTCGTGGTGGTGGAGCGGGTGGAGGTAGCTAAGGATCGGTGGAGTGAAGGAGAGAGAGAGAAATGTTGAATAGTAGAGATGAGTATGGATGAGCAATCTATTTGAGATTTTGGGATTTATAGGTGATATTTAAAGGGAAGTCAAAAGAGAGGGGCAGGTCCCGATGGCTCTTCGATGCCGTTGGTGGTTGTAAATTTTCTTTGGTAAAGGAAGACGGAGACTGGGTTCAAGGGACATAGCGGATACGGGTCTTTCCTTGTACTCATATGACAAACGATAGTGCTCGTATGTCTTCAGAAATGGGGATCCACATCTCAGGAAAGGTCGGTTTGTTTCAACCCATATCAGAGGATAGAACTTGTCATCAATTCACTTCCAACACCACCAAAAAACCACTCTTGTCAACATATAAAACCAACTCCATAGGCACCGCCAACAAGATAACGCTAGCAATTGACGATTTCGATAGTCCTTAGTCGGCAGTTCCTTTTCTTTCCTCTCCAGCTTCGCTTTCCATTTCTCCCTCTGTATCTCCCTCTGCATGTGCATGTGTGTGTGTGTGTGTGTGTGTGTGTGTGGACTTCGTTTAAAGCTTCGTTCGGCTCTTATGTGCCTACGCAACCCACGGCTAGATTCCCCTGTCCTCACAGTCACACAGTATCTCTATCTCTCACTCGTTTGGTTTTTGGTGGTGGTCCTCGTGGGTTTTGGTTTCTCTGGTCTGGTGGAAGACCACAACACAGTTGAGCGAGCCCCTGAGACATAGACCACCACTGTACCCGAGACACATGGACTCGCTTTGGGCTGTTGGTCTGACTCTGGTCCTGGCTCTCGTACTAGTACCAGTACCGGCACCGGCTTCTGGTGGCGAGCTCCCCATTGACTATTAGAGAAAAGCCCAACTGGATCTTCACTAGTTTCTTTCTTTTTCTTTGTCTCGGTCTCGCTCAAGAAGACAGAGGACAAGACATATAGCGGAGAGCAAACCACTCACTTGTCCTCAATCGTTTCTCGTCTGTCATACTTGTTCCTTTGTTCACACTTGAAGGGTCGTCGTTGTCATTTTGTATCGCCACTTGAGACAATTCCCTCACAACTTTCTGACTTTCTCCCACCTCCTGTCCTCCTAATCCACTAGTCGACTGTCCAGGAGCTCCATCTTCTTTCCAGGCACACCTCCTCTCATCATTCCTAAAACAACGGAAGATCAGCTTCAAATGTTTTCCCTGTACACTTTTTTGTCACATTTACCTATTCAATTTTTAAGTCCTTTATTTTCATTTTAAAACACTCTCGATGGCGGTCAATATTTTATACACCAATTGTAGCTTTCATCGTAATATTTTTACTATTATACCGTTTTAAACTTTAATTTAAATACCGGTTGTGATACTAATAGGCTAAAGAAAATGATTGCATTTTAATTGATATGGACCTAAAAGCCTTTGATTTGATAAGATCCAACATCCAACTCGTCCTAATATAATATGTAGGTACTATTCCTAATAGCCCCACAGTTATGAGAGATGTCTTGTGGTAAGTGGTTTGGGCCAGCGTGGGTTTGGATTCTTGGGCGAAATTCGTCAGTCACGACGGGGGGTGCCTTTGAGAGCTACAAAAATGTATGTGGAATGAACGTTTCTGTTTATTTTGTAAGTTGAATTTGACCGAGATATTAATTGTAGGAAGATACAAATCCTGTAACTTCATTGTCTGTGTTCATACACTCAGTGCTGGCTCATAGTTACTTCTCTTTAGAATTTCCATCTCGTGTAGTCCCACCAAATAAGTTTGTTGTTTGTGGCATATTATGCAGAGCAAATTGCGTAGGTAAGGTGTACAAACTCAGTTTTTCATGGGAGGAATTAAATTGAGAAAAATTATTGAAATTACGTATTAAAGAAAAATCAAGCATACAACTGACTATAGCCTTGTTAAATCTCTTGAAAACTGTAAATAGTATTTTGAGGATGCAGGGAAGACAAGTGAAGTGAGATATATATATACAAAAAAAAACTGAATTTAATGTCTTTGCCTAACTCTGATCTGAACATTCCACGTCCTTCACGAAAAACACACATTCTATTTAGTATTTTGTAATCAAATCTTTTTTTTTCTTTTGGCGTAATTGACTTTTTGACTAATGAATATTGGTTTATTTGGACAGGGTATGCTCACAATCCGTACAATGGTGTAATATGCAATGACACTATACTGGCCACAGGAGTTTTTGCTTCGAAAGAGCTCTGGCGACTCTCCAAAGGTGAATACATTCTCCGTTTACTACTAAGTATTAGCCATATATAGAAAATCAAATCAAAAATCAATGCTTCCTTTTTTGCACACAGACTCATATACCTACATAAATACAGATATACATTTTTGTTGTTGTTCTTTTTTTTTGTTGTTGTATGTATCCTCATTATTATTACTATATATACATACATACTATATATATATTTCCAATGCAATTTTTTTTTTCCAATCTGTTCCCTATATATATTTATTTGTATATCTTGACTATATTCTCATATCAGTATAATAACACACATTACAAATACGAATGCGAATTACTCAATAATTATTACAGCTTTACAAATATATTATGCAGATCGACAGATTTGCGCCATACAGTCTCTCTTTAGCACAACTGTATTATATAATGTACCCATGTATAATAATAGGGCCATTACACCATAATATTAGCATGCGCCTATCTACCAGATGTTTCCAAAATGTAGTTAACAAAACAAAAACAAAACAAAAAGAAACCAGTAGTGGTAGCATTGTAAGTAATTAAAAATTAAAAGCATATAAATACCGCAATAATGATCACATGCTATGTATATGCCTATGTAATAATTTATAATTATAGAGTAATGAAACTATGAAACTACAAAGGCAGAAAGGAAAATGAAAACGAAGGAAAAGGCTGTCATATAAATTACATTTTTCTGTACAGTATGATGTTGTGAGATAGGAGCGGGAGCAGGGCTTGTCCTGTCGTTGTATTTGTATTTAGATTCATGTGTCGTTGTCGTAGAAAACTCACTCCTTCGACTGTTTTCCTCATAGTCTCAGGAGCGAGCTTCGTTTTTCCTTGCTGTGCATATAACACTATGAATACTGTATGAAGAAAGGAGAAGGTTCTCTCTCTCTCTCTCTCTCTCTCTCTCTGCGTATTACTCAGAGGCATATAGATACGAGCGACGTGTACGTCGTAAGTAGAGCCGAAAATGTGGTTACAGATAACAGATTATGAACTGTGGCGAGACAAGACAAGACTACCATGGCTCGAGGTAGCCTGGTTTGGGTAATATTGTCATGTGTATTTTATCCAGAAAGAACATAAATAAGCTCAATGAATATATGCGTAATCATCTATATATTTCCTTTTCTATTTCACAACTTGTACTACAACTACTACCACCACAACGACCGCCATACCATCATCGTCTATAGTTCATTTCCATAGTTCATAGTAGAGAGACGGAGTAACTGGAGTGTACACTGACTGAGACTGTACTTTGGGGGTAGGTTATTGGACTGGTTGAATGTTGAATTACATTACATAGTGATGATTATGGAGGAAACTGTGTACTATTAAATGTCTCTTATAAATTAAGTACAGTGAGAGTTTGGTTTGGTTTGTAGAGTATGTAGTAGGTGGAATATCGGGGGGACTGGGACATGGACTGTGTGATGTCGTATGGTGGGATGATCTTGTGGCTGGTCTCGTACAAGGCTCTTTCTCTCATACATGATATCAAATGATATGCTCTGATATGGGGGAATGAGGAGATGAGGAACTCAGCGAGCGATAAAAAGTGTTGTACTTATCATTATGATATAGGTAGTTCCAGTTCCAGTTCTCGACTCCTATCACTTCTTCCTTTCCTTCTGTACAAACCAAAAATCCTTGTTTTTCATTCTGTCTCTCCAATGATATTTCTCTCTGCATTTCTCTCCATGGATAGCGTGGATGGGGAGATGGTTGTGTAGGTTAACCTAACGTGTCGGAACGTCTCTCTGCTTTTCGTTGTATGGGATGGCATGCTCTGTGTGTCCGTGTTGGTCCTCTGATCTCGGTTCTGGCTTGGGTCTTGGGACAAGGACGGGTACTGTGTGAGTACTGTGCTACTAGTCCTGTTGATGATGATACGAGGCAACGAGGACGAAGGAGTCTTTGCTCTCTCTCTGAGTAGGAATCTATATTATCTGTATAATAATGTGTGTACGGGTTTTTGGTTTTTGGGTCTTTGCGTTTTCGTTGTGTACAGTAGTGACTCGTCGTCGTCGTCGTTGTGGTGGTGGTGGTGGTGGTAGTAGCGTTGGTGGTGGTAGAAGTAGTATGTGTGAATTTGAAAATGGAGGGAGTCCTGTGTGGCCCTGGAAACAGTGTGGCGTGTAGTAATTTCATGATATCATCAGAAGCTTTTATGGTCTGTTGTATATGCATCGGGAGGCTAAATGTTGTGTGTAGGAATTGATGACAAATGGTGTCTCCTTTACTAGCCATTTAACTAAGCAGTTTGGGAGCAGAGCTTTGTCACTGCGGTTTCCACCACTCCAGGAGGTATTTGACGAGTTGCTCGGGTCATAACTCTGACCCTTTTCATCACAACCCATTCTATCTATCTATCTCTCGCTCTTTGCCTCTGCCTTTGCCTTCTACGCCTCTGCTTCTCTCTCTATCTCTCGCAGTTATCTCTACTCCTCGTCTGTTGTTCATCTACTTTGTATCGATCACTATGCCATTGCATCATTTGCATCGGAATCATGATCATCTCCTATCTTATCCTGAGTCTACGTGACTCCCGAAATTTATTTCGTTTACATGGTTCAATTATGTGTACTATCTCATAAATTAAGCATTACGCTTACTATTTCAGCTACGTTCCCACATATTGGGCATTGGGGATGATTACCTACCTGGAGCTACAGCTAAACCTACTACTACACTTTTACCTCTACGTAGTATGTTTAGTTTTAGCATGCCATTTGCTAAAGTTCTTGCGTTTGGAATAGCTGTGTAGCCTATCATTGTCTGTATTCAATGGGATTTAATCCACTTCATTGCTGATTTCCTTTAGGGGGTAAGCTCCGTTGTGTTGTGTATCTCTCCAAGTGCAGTTTTAGGGAACGTGAAGAAAAGTTGTATTCGTTCGTCTTATATATTCTTATACGTGGTTTTGGAGTTTTATTTGAGATTATGATAATGATCATGGTGTGATGGGCTCAAGTGGAGGCCGAGTCCCATATCACCTCACGAACAAAAATTCCAGAGCACATGATAATTAGTTGTAATGGCTCTTTGAACGTGGTTGACTTGGAATTTGAATATGACTCGAGAATGTGACTGTGAATACCCTATATTTTATTGTAGTCTGGATAGTTGTGTGCAGTTGTAGGAGATAAATATAGTAATTTCTTGACACAGAACTACCACAGCAGAGAGAAGGAGTCGGGCACTGTCTACATAATAAATGTATGAATCCTTGAGTTTGAAACTCCATAAAATTGGAGGCTCCTTTTGGTTTTAGTATTTGGGATTGGGGTGAAAGTGAAATTCGTTGTTTTAAGAATAAGTGAAAGAGAATTTTATTTTATTTTTTCAAATATATATACACACACACACACAAAGAAATATATCCATAGTCATGTACTGTACATAGGTATTATGTCATACAGTCAAAACCCCTTTGAAATAAGTTGAAGTCTTTTCTTTTGAAGACAAAAGTATGAGAGGACAAGGCGAGGAAACTACAACAAGTGTACGTAAAGTTGAATCTGAGATCGAGATCCATGATCTATATCCGCTCCGTATCTACTTAGATGCAGGGGCTGGCTATGGAAGGGAGTTGTAGCAGTAGTACAGTACCTACTACTTATGATAAGACAGTAATACATAGGTAGTGGGTGAAAGTTTAAATGCAATATGTATGGTGGGGTGCTACTTGTGACTAAGATCCACTGGGTTTATTCAGATAAATATATATAGAAGTGGAGAGTGTAGGCTATGGGGCGCACTGTGTATGTGAGTGTGCGTGACTGTGTGTGTGGATATGGGGCTCCGATATGGATCATATCATTTAGTTAAGTTGAGTTTGTAAAGTACCTTTGTAACAACTATTAGGAGGAGTTGTGAGCCATCAAATGAAAGGATGAAAAGTATGTGTGACTGGACGAAGGATTGAAGAAGATTTCATAAGCTGTAGTGATTTGTTGCTGGTGGCTTCATCTGATGCTCTCTCTCTCTCTCTTATGGTGTAGAAGTGTAGACATATCCCTGGGTCTTGGTCTTAGGTCTTGAAGCTTGAAAAACCCAAACCTTATATACACTTGGATTCTTTTATGGCTCTCCTATGGAAATCCAATGTTCATGGAAGCGAGTGAGAGTGTGGGTTTCATTTTCCTCCTTCACGATTTACCGACCGTCAGAGTAAATATGCACAAAAGTATCTACGCTCCTCCGAAATAGCTATGACATTCCCTACCATAGATGCCTTTGTGTGTATGTCTGTCCTCTTTCTATTTGTAGTACAAGAACTCACCAGCTTACATGATTATCTTCGTAGCAGAAGTAGTAGTCGTAGTGTAAGTAAGCTACTAGAGGGGAAGCAAACTGTATGGGAGTGCATACTGTATCGAAATGTATAGCATTGAATTGGTGTAGTGTAGACTAGGGCGATCTCTGTCTCTCCCTGCTTCTTTACTTGTCTTGTCTTATTCACATTCACAGCCAGAATCACAAATAAAACCACCCCTTCTCTCCTCAGCGACAATGAAGCGCGACAATGGAAGGGAAAGGATTAGAAAGGAAGGGAAGGGAGAAAGTAGGTACTGACTACTAGTTTCCCTGTGTCTTATTCCCTAATAGGTAAATGTACATTGACCATGCTTGACAATTTAGTGACATTCCCATTTCATTTATGTATCCATCAACCCGGATATTTTTTAATTCAGTCTTAGCTGTCCTCTTTTGTGTTACGATGGGACAAGTAAGAATCATGGTGCGAGTGTCCTTGTCATTGTCATTATCGTGTCAGCCCAAGTTTTGTTTTAGTCGTGATTCTCAAAATTTGTGCAGAATTTTCTCTGCCTTTTGAGAGGAAGACAGGGACCGGGGAAACAATCACGAAAGGCAGATGAGCGGGAGGGAAAGCAAAGACATTGAGATGAGTGACAGCTGGATCTGGATCTTCTAAATCCATAGTGTGCCTTGGGCAATTGCTATAACCTTCCCCTGCTTCTTTGATTGAAAAGGGACTGTCACTGCATTATTTAGCTGTCTGTCCCCGTAAAGGTGCTGTTGATGGGCGTCATATTTATATTTATACGGCGATTAGAAATGAGTTTGTTGGACGTTAGTGTTAATGTTAATCGTGTCAGGAGTTCATGGGTGTGTCTTTGGGCGACTGGACTGTGATTTTTGGTCTGATGCGAAGTGATGGGAAATGTAATACGTAATAGGTAGACATGGACATGTAATGTATGAGGAACATTAAGAACAGTTCTACAGCATAAAGGAAAACGGATGTGTGATTTGAGGAAGGAAGATAAATAAAAATAAAGGAAGCTGTCTAGTGGGAAGGGAGGGGAAAGAAGAAAAGGATATAAGTGTGAATCAGAAAGTCTGTCATTTCACTTCCAGTTGTCAGCAATGATAGTTTGACGGGTGAGTGTCAGGGACGACAAGTCGAAGATCCTGCCTCATTTTCTTGATTTCTGAGTCCGTCCGTCCGTCCGTCCGTCCGTCTCGGTCTCGGTGACTTTGACTTTTGCTTGGGGAAAAATATTAGATGGAATATACACAATACCCATAGCTCAATGATGACTGTCCTTCGGGTCGGGTTAGATTTCCCTCTTTCTGTTTCTGTTTTTCCCGTTCTGTCTACTGTATAACATCATGGTAAGTGACTCAAGTGCAGACTTTTTGGGATATACTAATAATACATATATGTGTAGACATGAGAGGGACGCAGTATACATACTAGTGTAAGGGAACTTTAACCTATGCTATGCACATCTCCTTAGAAGTGCTGTGTGCACATTGATCCGTGATACATTTAGCTCACTTGGATGAAAGTATCCATTGAAGAGAAGTTGATTTCATGTTTGTTGAGACAGTGTGGATGTTCGATTGGGGATTTCAATGCACATAAGTGAGCTTGTGAAGCAAATTCTCAGTTGATATCATCCTCATGTCTTAGACGGTTATAACATGAAGTAGTGCAGTGTAATATCCAGCTCTCGCTGTCTCTCTTGAGTACATGATGTGATGAGGTGGATGTGGATGTCGAATGTGGATGATTGTACATGTGTGTACATACATAGGTGTACGTCAAGACGTATAAATATAGTACATAGCCATAAGTACTCACCCACCTCCCCTACCTTTTTAACTGCACACAGTGTACGGACGGATTTTGACTCTGATTTGGAGAAGGAGCTATGGATAATGCGTGTTAGTGTTAGGATATGATATGATGCCGTAGATTGTCAAGGTTCGACATCGGGATGCATTCAATCTCCCTCACTATGAAGAAATGTCATGTTTTCCTTCAGCTCAAGCCTCGTAGCAGCAGCGTTTGGTGGGAGTGAGAGAGACTGTGAGAGTCGTAGATGGGTAGGTGACTGGTTCTGGTTCTTGGGGTTCGTTCGGGTGGTTGGTTGGTTGGCTGGTTTCGCTGGATGTTTTGTTGGATTTGGATGTGGATGGTCTTTTTTGGTCTGGTTCTAGTTGGGTTATTCGGTTTTGTCGGTTTATCTGACTGTACAGATAGTCGAGGACATAAGATGAGTAGTTAAACTGCAAAAGAGGAGAATTGTAAAGAAGGAAAGGGACAAGAAAGTAATAGGAGCATAAAAATCTAGGGAAGCATGCACAACGTGCTCACCTCGTAATTCTCTCCCTCCTCCGTACATTTGCTACCATTCGTATTCCGTATGACACAAGATGCAAGTTACTACCATATCTATGACGAGAAAACTTCTCTACTTACTTGCGTGTCGAAGTCGATTTTTTTCTATCCACATGTTCACTCATGAATATCTGTCTTGTCTTTTTTTTTGACTGGTTCGGCTGGTTCTGGTATCTGGTGCTGGTGCTGGGACTGGGGCTGGGACTGGGACTCGTACTATTGATATGGTTCCTTCTTGTGCTCTGTTCCCTTCTGATCTGTTTGCTTCACAGTCTCACCAGTTTTCGGCTCTATTTGTATTTCCTCTCCATCTTCCTGCATTGCATTGGTTTTTATTCGTTTTGCTTGAAAACTATTCAAAATGCTTGCGTATGTGTTTGATTAGGACACAGATGATACTCTCTGTGATGGCACATGAACGGGATAAAAAGAATCGACTAACAATCTTTAGCATGTAGGTAGGTACATGTACTCATGGATATATCACTAGGGATGAGTCTCCCTCTGTACGTATATCTGTATTCTGGTCTGTACCTTCAACTTTCTTTCTGCTCTCTGACTTCTTGTTCTCTGGTTTTGGTTCTGACTCTGTGTAGTTCTGTAGTGTGTGTAGTTTAGGTCAGATAGACAAGTTTCTTTCAGTATTCATGTTCGTATAGTCGTAGTATATAATATAGGAGCGAATCATATGGTAACTACAGACTACAGAGAAAAAGACAGACTCACACATAGTTGATATAATATAAGCAGAAACACAACACGTAGGTATACAAACACTCTCACTATACAGTTATACACATTTCTCGTCACATTTGTGTTTTATTTTTTTTTATATCTCCGACCAAAGATCAGGATCTGCTCAAGTTTTACAACTATTTCTAGGATCATATCGCATTTTCGTATTCGTATTTTCCCCCCGTATTATGCATGTATATTTCCTATGTACTTCCTACGGCGGTGGCCATGAGTATGAGTATGTAAATTGCAATATGAATTCTTTTAGTTAAACTAATAAGCTACATTTCTGATTTCTTTTTTTCTTCTTATGTTCCTTCTATGATTGTTCTTGACGAAAACTCCAGCGTCCATCGTTCAAGGCTCAAATGGACTCCAGCCTACGATCAAAATTGAAAATCCCAGTAGCTACTATTGTAATAGCTACACCCCTCCTGGTCCAGACCATTCGGTTCTTATGGGATCCGGCACTTACAGTAAGTTTTATTAAATATTGTGTGTAGTAGTACTGTAGTATCTACAGATGACAGATATATGTACCTAGTACGCTGCGTACAGTATATATACTTTGGGTAGTTTTTTTTTTGTTGGAATTGGAGAAAGAAATTAAATTGAAATTGACAGATTGAGATAACACCCCACTTGGGGTTGCGGCGGGCCTGATTGTGATATTTTTATATCATGGGGGATGAGGGGTGTAAAAATTGAATGAAAGTGTGTTACGGAGTTTTCCGTCGATGTCGATTCCGATTCTGATTCTAATTTGGAAATTGTATTGTGTCCTTCAGGCCCGTTGGCGCTGCCTCGAAGTTTACCTAGTCCACAAACTGAGCATAGAAGTAAGAGGCGAAGACTGAGTTCTGAAGATGACCCTTTGGATGTTGGAGGAGGAAGGGATAAAAGTAATGAAGTAGCCTACTACGGTCAGAGTCCAGCATCCTTATCCAGTCAAGCTAGTTGGCACTCCGAAGTTGATCACGGTATGGGTTTCGGAATGAGGATTTAAGCAGATTATTTATTTTCCAGTTCTGCAAGATGCGTTTTGCTTTTGATTTTATTTTTTTGATATTGGTATTTTGTGTGCTCTGGGCAATGCTTTTACCTTGCAGGACAGTATATGTATTAACTCTAGCCATTCGTGCTATTAAATCTGTTTTACTTCGCACTGTTCTATAAAATGCTTGTTAGTAACATATATATTGTGCTTTTGTTTGGATTAATTATGCATGCATTTTTTTTCTGTGTAAACGCATGATTTGTTTTTGTTAGCGCAAGAAATCAAGCAAACGACGTAAAAACACATGTGTTTCTAGACTTTAAAATCGGGCTGTATAATGTATAGGGCACAACTTAATTTGATGCAATGTAATCGCTGTCACAGGAATATTGTTTGGATTTTGGGGTTGGTTTCAGTTTCGGGTCATTGCTTCCATTTCCATTTCAGTACATTCTGGCATATTGATACTTGGTATGTTACAAGAGGTGTGTATGTGTAGTTGCATGCTAATTGTGAAGATTGAAATTTGTAGGGTCTCATAACCGGCATCACCAATCCAGTCATCAAAGTAATCTGACAAGTAATCATCATCACAACCATAACCATATTAACAACAACAACAACAACAACAATAGTAATGGTAATAGTGGTGGTCACCATCACTCACACCATCCACAGCATTCTGGACATCATCATGGACACGCACAACAGAAAACGCAGGCTGGTAACTGTAATTCTCTCATGAAACAAAATCGAGTGAACCACAACGGAGGTCCACGTGAGTCTAATCATTGTCCCTCAAATCTCTTCACCTGTAGGTCATATCATAATCCTGGGAGCGCCATTGCTATTACAATTTACAACAGATACATATTTCAAACCATTTTTTTTATTACTTATGTAATTACAAACTTGAAGTTAAATAAGTTAGGCACATTCGATCTATCGCAACGTCTAATTACCGTATATCTTGATTGTAATATTACGCCCCCCGTACTATTCAAATTTGAACCTCTCAGCTACTATTACAGACCCACGCACTACCGTTGAATAGTGTATTATTTAGACTCGCGTACTACTCAGAGATTTCTGAGACCCGCGTACAGACCCGCAGACTATTACAAGATATACGGTAGGCCTTGTGGCATTTAAGGGAAAAGTGTTTATGTATTCGTATCTCAATGTATCTCTTTTTAATTCGCAAGTAGTATTTGAGAATTTATTGGCAGCTTTAGTTAAACTACTCCAATAGACACCACAGGCATATTTGAGGGTATAAAAGCATGCTACTGAAAGATAAACTCTGACCTCTTTTTCCTAGGAATGTATCATTTTAATTTTATAAGGAAGCTGTATTGTTATTGTAAATTGAATGTTTTATACAATGTGTTTCTGTGTTCTGTTTGTTTTTGAAATGTGTAAAATTGTGAATTTTTGATTTTTTTTGTTTAAAAATTGAGAAATATCTCTGACTTACGACCCTAATTTTTTTTGTTTTCCTCCTAGAATGCATGTTCGAAATTTTTGGTTGTTGCTGTTGTCATAATAAGAATTAGTAAATGTTTGTGTAAATAGAAAATTACAGATTCGTATTAATGGGAACATAATATTGGTCTCTTCAAAATGCTTTCTTTTTACTGCGCAGGTCTAAATCAACACACAACCGTTACCACTCTGGGTTCAAGTAGCCTCGCCGGCGGTGGGACTGGCGCATCGTATTACCACACGGACAGTCATGACCATCATGGCAGTCCAGCCAAGTACCATGAGAATGGTCACGATACTTTCTCGGACTTTGTCACCCTCGTCTGTCAAGAAGCACAGAGTACTGGCGGCCAGGTACTCTACTATGTAACGACTCAAACCTCATTCACCTCTTTCTTAGTCTTTGTTTAGTTCTCAGCGTGGTTTTATGCAAAGCAGTTCCCAACTTGTTCACTCATATGATTTGGTTACCAGCTCCATAACGTTTCCGTTTGCTCCCTATTGCAGTCTTTCAATTTCCGTTCAAATTTAAAGTTAAGATAATTAAATGTGGTTGCGTTACATAAATAAA
This sequence comes from Dicyrtomina minuta, assembly GCA_949802685.1. Taxonomy (NCBI): domain Eukaryota; kingdom Metazoa; phylum Arthropoda; class Collembola; order Symphypleona; family Dicyrtomidae; genus Dicyrtomina; species Dicyrtomina minuta. Next base: position 81,262,276 of record OX461809.1, read on the forward strand.
TCTCATTCTGGAACAAGTTGGGTGTAATTTGAGAGCATTACTAATATGTTGTTCAAGTAGATCAGATCTAATGTACAGAATATAGAATGCATTGTAATTTATTTGAAATGTCTTGGATGTTACCATAAAAACAGAGAGACATCTCTGAAATTACGGGAAGAACCCATTGCTTTTTGTGAATTTTTATTAGAAATTTTAGAAATTTAGAGTTTTATAGAATGGGACCAAGCCTCACTCTAAACAAACACATTACTTTTACTTACACCGAAATACTAAAACTGGTGTATAGTTTTTGAAGTTGACTAAGTTTTGAACTAGATGACGTTATAGAATTTGGTGTGATGTGTCATGATTTTGATTGAATTGTTAATTATTACGTGAGATAGAACTTATAGCAAGAAATCTTGAAATAATGACTTTTCAGGGAGGGAATGCTCGTGTGAGTAGCAAATTATCCGCTTACTACAGTAGCTCAATGCTTCCACCTCCACCTCCACCACCAGCAGCCCCAATGGCGAGACCGGTAACAATTATCCGATCAACGGACATGGGTGGTAGTGGACTTGGAGCATCACCGCCAGCATCCAATACACCTCCTCTTACCAGTAGTGATTCGAATAGTGCAGCTCGGGAATCTCGGGGTCCTCTTAGTCCAAATTCACAAGGAAATGACCCCTCTTCTACCCCTCGCTCCTCTTTTCCTGTGTCCAGAGATTACTCACTCAGTCATCTCCATTCTCAGTCCTCTGGGCAGGTGAGTTCCTCAATATAATCATTTAAGTCTACTGTAGCTAATAGTAGTTCTGTTCCTACATGGTATGATTTCATGCATATATTACTAATAAACTATTACATTTATTTACCCATTTCCAGCTATTCAGTTACAGCAATATTAATCCGGTTAGTGGAATGTCAGGAGTAATCAGTCCAACGAATCTCAGTTTATTCCCTTCAAGCACGAATTCAGGTTCCCGGAATCCTGGGTCAAGGTCAACTCCATTACCTAGATGGAATGCACCATTTATAAGTTTAGATGAGAACATTGACTACACAATGGTCTCACCGTTGATGCCTGGACCGGCTGAGCCCAACACAGCCACTCTAATCGACGATGGTGAGACTCACTAAAAATCATCCCAGACTCTCTTCCCCATGTATGACTCTGATATCATTTTCGACTTTTCGAACTGTCCAATCGTTTTGGAGCATGTTTATATTGAGACGCCTTTTTAACAATTTAAACTTTTTACACACTAATTTTTTTTGTGTCGATTTCTTTACAATAGTTTTTGTTTTGTGCTTTTCACAGTTTTTTTAGTTGGCTTTTTACATTTTTATATCAGTTATTCATAGACTTGCATAGCTTCTACTTAATTGAAACGAACGTAGTTTCTCTCTAGTACATTCAGCTTGTACTATGCTTAGATTGGGTTGTAGGGCATTTTTCTCCCGGAACTTTTCCTCCTGTTCCAAACACATGCCGGGAGGACATTTTTTCAAAATCATATCACATCACTAAAATAAACATGTGATCCATTTCGTGATGTTTAGGTAGCTTTATAGACATTCTCAAAAATATGCTAGAGTCCTGAATCTATTCCACATTTTAATGGCGTAATGACTATACGTAAATGTCCGGGAGGAAAATGGCCTGGAAGAAAATGTTCAGTTGGAAAGTGTCCCCATACCCTTAAATTGAGTTTTTGGCTTTTGGACACTTTTGGTTACTGTTCCATGTTTGTTGTTTTGTGTATAGTATGTTGACTGTGTGACAGAAATTCTCTTTCCTGGCTACAGCTCAAATTCAAAATCAAAGTCAACTGTCCACCAAGTTTCCACTCCAGTAATTTTGTTGTTTTTCTTGTTCCATGCCCTATTAATCTACTACGAGTAAGTTAACTAGAAACTGTGCATGTCGATGCCTACATACATGCAGTAGTACACTACATTCATTAGTTCTTAAGTAACTAGCATGGCCTTGTAGCCAGGAAAATAAGCTAAATAAATGACTGTATTACATACGAGGTTTTTTTGCTTTCTGCCGTTAGCCATTAGAAAAACAAAAATGAGTGGGTAATATTATATCTTTCAGCCGGGAACCACGTTCAATATTTTCCTCTGTCACTCCTGGTTTTGACTCGTCAGTCATTAGTTTTGACGCTTGTACTTAACACTACCTCTAGCTTGCTGTGTTTTGTTTGTGTTGCGCTGTATTGTGCGCTCTCCACTACTACATATAATTTTCATAACTTATTTTTTAATTTACTCTCGTTTATAGTGTGAACTTGAAGCCCGCATTTGCTGTGAATCATCACCAATCCTAACTAACAAAATTAAATGAAAATTGAAATAATTATTTTTTAGCAGCTGTAAGTGTTCGACCTTCTCTAAAAACGAAGCTGTAAGTAAAATATAGTCTGATTCTCAATTCTATCCTTTTAAAACAAATAACACTACTGTATACTACTGTAACCCAGAAAAATGTAGTCGGGGTTTTCCCCAATTATAATGTCAAAAGAATCAAGTATTATATGCTCTAAAATAATTTCAAATGTGTTTTTGTTTTTATTCCCTCTCGTTTTTATTATGTGTATACCTATTCCCGTTTTATTTTTTGCACGTTTCTGACTTTGCAGTGCAATTTCAGTCTGTTTCGTTCTGTGTGACTTTAATATAAAACGATTTATTTATTATTTGGAAATTTTGACCCATTCTTTTCACTGATTGATTCCCGTCCTCAATATCAATCTCTCTATATCTGCAGTATGTATATCTATGAAGAATATCAGTGGAAAATGTCAGTAGTAGTTGATAGGGAAAATATGCGAAGGTAAAGTTTTGTGTTGATGTGGAAGGATATCCAATTAATTCCTGTATTTGTATGATCCTTTAACAGAGAGGTACTTCAGTGTGGTTGTGCATGGGAGTGAAGGACTGGATGATACGAATGGCGGAGGGAATCAGGGTATGGAGAGTACACACTCAGGAAGTGGAACAAACTCCTCATCCCCTGTCCATCAGCAACCTCAATCGAGCACACCACCAAGAATGACATCAACGCCAAATGGAGCACCCCAACAGATTCCTTCCTCGACGGCTCAGAAAACGTAGTAATCTGAAAAGAGAGTGAGAGAAAACATTTTAAGGAAAAAATTAAACCAACCCCCACCCCATCCCTCACCCCACAGAAACAAACAAATAAATATCCTTGTGGAGTTCAAAGGAGAGAAGGAAAAAAGAATATTCAGCAATACATACAAGAAATATACTTTAATGTTCACAAATCTACTTAAATCTACAAGATGTATTTATTGTGTCCTACACATGTAATGTAGCTTCTCTCTATATGAAATGAAACACAAGAATTAGTGTGTCTTCGCAAGTAAGCATTTCATTGCACACATTTTTTCACAATTTCGAGTCTCACTTTCTATAATGGAATCCTTACTTAAACTAATATCGGAATGAAACGAAGAATGGATTGACTTCTTTGCAAGTAGAAGAAAGAACTTTGAAGAATGTCATGACTCTCTATATACTGTCTACAGTTTAACGTTTTACAGAAATATTCCTCAAGTCGTTTCTCCTCGTAATATGTATGAAACGAAAACGACCAACAACGCGACGCCCATATTTCTTTTGGTTTACTACTATTAAGTACTTGTAATTTTTAAATGCTACAGTCATTCTTACTATATATAATTAAGTAAATATAAATTGTGCACAACTATTATTATTATTATAATATGCACACTAATGGAACTAATAATTGATGTGAAGGGGAAAAAGGAGGAACTGTGTTTAAAAAAAAGAGGAGGCAAATATACAAACGGAGATAAGGAGATTCAAGGTTACCTGAGTATGAAGTTCTCGGAAAATCTTTATAAAACTGTAATCTAGTTTTACGATTTAGATGATGCGCATTGCGATTTACAAAAAAACTCAGACCAAACCCAAAAACCAAACGAAATGAGGATGAGAAAAATCATTGTTGACAAAGAAAAAAAAACTATTTGAAAAAACTAGAGTACTTGAGAATGAAGACAGCCAAATATAACTTAGCTTTCAAAAAAAAAAGAAATAATTCAGATTAATACTATTATATTAAACTTGATAGCATAGTTGAGCAATAAAAAATAAATAAAGTAATAATATCTGTGCTCTGTACTAATGTATAGAAAAGTATACACTATATTATAAAGATGCTAGTGGGGGAAAATGTAAAAATACGGCCTACATACTCAAATTCAAATTGACATTTGATATAAATCTACATAATATACTCCAGATAAACTGACAACGTCAGCATCCGCCAAAGTTTTATTTAGTAATTATTGTAATTTTAGTGTTCCTCTAACACAAACAACAAAAGTGAATTGAATATATATTAATGAAAATAATATTAGAGAATTAGACAGACAAACTTGGAGATTCGAACAAAGACAAGTGAATTTTCCAGCTTTAGGTTAGTCATAATATTTAAAACAAAATTAGGAAAGATATACAGAAAACTCGTTTTAGTATCTATTTTCTATATTGTACTTTCAAAAATTAATTTGGCTCCTTCATTTTTTAAAACACAACAAGTATTAAACTAAAAAAAACAAACAAAAGTTTAATATCCTCCGTTGTCTTTTGATTCCTACTCATCCAGACGTTGCCCTCTAAATCTAAACTAAACATTTAGAAATATTCTCAAAAATAAATACATATAATAAATAAATAATAATATTGCAATTTAAAGTTTCGAAATAAAATATTTGCTCTACTTGTTTGAATTATAAGATTTTTTGAGATTACTTTCTATGTACCTATATACTAAATTATTATATACGAGTATAAGAAGGATACTAAAACTGATAATTAATAGAAAATTTTCACGAACGTGGAATGCGTTGAAGAAACTATTATTATTATGATTATTATCTATATATTGTAGTTCTGACTATTCTGAACAACAGCTCACTGAATGTTAAATGATTAAATGTAAACGTAAAGGATAATAATTTCAATTTAGTACTTTATTGTAGTACGTAGTTGTAATAACGAAACTTATAGTTACTTAGTATTACTATGTACGGAGATGGAACCGAAACCGATGATGAGGAGACATGATATTCTATTGTTCCAAAGTAAGGAAAGTGATCAACTTTGAACCAGATTTCCGTCTTTAGATAAGATTACAAATCGCAATAAATGCTGCACTTACAAATCTTTAAATATAATTACAATTGTAATATAAACACTACTATAAACATTAATTATTACTAAAAAAAATAGCTCATGAGTTATGTAGGCCTATCTTACAATTACAATTTATTAAATTAAGTATACTATTACAATTATTATTATTAAACTACTTTACAAAACATTTTAAGCATTACAATACGAAGATGAAAAAAAGTGCACTAACTGGTATGGTACTGGGTAGTGTGTGGACATTATTCTATGAAAAATGACAACGGATGAAGGAAAGCAATACTATAAAAATTGTGCTTATAATTATAAGATTTTACAAATATTTTAATTATGGATGAAGCTCAGAGAGAGTTTGAATGTCTGTAGTTTCCTCAACTTATTACTATCCTTCTACTTTTACTCATTTAAGTATATATTTATTTAGGTAAAACAATAGCGGTTTGGACAACATTGTTATCTATTACTACTTCCAATGGTTACGACTTACGATACGATTGATTGTTATTGCAATACGTATAAGTAATATGTTCTAATTAGATCGAGATCGCGAGGGCCCATCATACAATAAGCTCATCATCAGTTGAATTTTTTAATTAAAATTTACCTTGAATTTTCTTAATAGATGATTAAGTGGGAAATTGTAAAACAAAATTTAAAGTTTAATAGAACAATTCAAAATCCAATTATATTAAAGCTCTTATCTCGTATTTTTGGGGAAGGACAAAAAACGTGACGAACAAACATGAGGTTACGGTTTTATAAAGCTCAATAAGACAAAAAACAAAAACAGCGGGAGTGGTACTATAATTTTGAATTTTACAAGTCTCACTAGTCACGTTTAGTCACAATACTAACCTCGTTGAATAATAATATAAAGAGCAATGTTTTAAATAATACATGTACTGGCCTTTCCCCAAAATATGACAAAGGAACTCATAAATACTGATGCCTGTTTTATTGATCTGTTATAATTTGAATTCTGCTCGATCTTGACAACATTCTTTATGTACCACCTTCCTTCAGTTTATATTGATCACATCTAAATTCAATTTTTTCTGTGAGCTTGAAGGTTGCTGCGTACGTGAGCACGTCATAATATGTAAGTACTTGTTAAGAATTTAATTAGCTTTTGATAGAAAAATGGATAAAATGTTTTATGAGTTATATTCAGAATGCAAAATCGTTTTTAAATCTACTTATGTTATCGCAATATTGTTTCATTTACTTAATTATATTCTTTCCCCCCTTAAGTAGTTGTATAAATAAACGTGTTTGATTTAAGGCAAGTTAGTTTTGATGTGCGAGTCACAAATGGAAATTACAGGGCGCTAAATGAAATCTCAAAAATACGTGAATTTTGAGCATAGTGTGAAAGATTCTCATTTCATTAGTAATGATTGTTTTTGTTAAGGGCCCAAATCTATTGAAGTTTGACGTCGGTCCTTTTGCTTGTGAACCCCAGTCCATCCTGCGCTCAAATGTAATATAATTTTTTGATCAACTAATTTCCTGAATCAATCAACTAATCGACACCGACAACTTACAGACTAAACAGATGTAACCAACAACAAAACATTAAGCGTAACTTTAAGAACAACCATAACGAATATAAGTCACTGTTAAAACAATCTTACTATACAGCGATTTGAGAAACAAATTCTTATGTAGTAATAATTGTTACTGTTAATTTATATAGTAATTGTGATGAAGTCTCAAGTCATAACAATTTTGTTAAATAATAATGTGCTATTAATTTGTAGATTTTGTAAAAACGGCTAAATGGCTTTAAATCAATTGAATCGATAAGGGAGAAAAAATAATATTCAAACTCAAGCTAATGACGGACTCCCCGAGTATGGATCGTACGTAATATATAGTAAGCTAAAATTCCCCAAAATAACAACTACAACAACATTAAGTATAGTAAATGCCTGTAGCATATAAGTAAAATAGTAGCGCCATTGATTTATATAGGTAGTTCCGTCTCCGAGTTTTTTATTTGTGCAGAGCGTGTTGGACAACATGATTATGTTTGCATCACTGGGAACCCGTATGTGATAGAATCTAGTTATGAGTTACTGGTTGAATTTGAATAATTGATAATGTGTACACTGTAAACTGTAAACTGTAAAAATAAAGAGACACGAATCACAAAAGAAAATAATTTGTTAGGAAATTGTTATGTAAATTGCTACTAAGTAAAAAACAATGATATACCCTCGTACCGTGGATCTTCAAACGGTTTTTGGTGAGTCATAAAATCTAAATCATTACAGTAATAATACACTTTATGTACTTAGAAGCCTACTCGTAGAACAGATGAATAATAGTCTAATAGTTTGTTACTTTTCCCGATTAAAACACTCTCTCGTTTCTATCATTCTAATAATCTGCTTCATGTAATAATTCTGAAATTAAACTTTTTTTAAACATTCTTATTTAAAAACCATGTAGTATATGATCATAGTTCTTTGAATAACAATGATTATGATTACGAATTACGACTAATATTTCGTCAATGAGTCACATGAAAGGTGCGTAAATTGTATAAAAAAATGTTTAGTTTGTAAATAGTAAAAGATTACAACATTAATTATTTATAATACTTCTAATAATTATATAAGTTGTCTTGTCATTGACATTGTTCAGACGTATCAATGGCTGACGTCACTCAAATATGGTTCGTTAAGTTCGCGTGAACGGTTTTAAATTTTGAAATGCTGCGTTATTAGTGCGTTGGACTTAGAATGGGGAGTAAAAAAGAAAGAGATTTACTTACATAATTATATAATTTGTGGTAATATTATATAAAAACCAATTTAAATAGGTAGAAAGGAGTATGAACACGTATAGCTATACTTGCACACTATTATATCTATATATCATGTAATCATACGTTCTTTATTATACTATGCATATATTGATTCAAGTTATAGAATTTAATTTAAGCTATAAATGCACTTTATAAATGTATCCTGTACTTTATTCACACATTTAAGCTACGATATAATTACGTAAGTAATACTTACTAAGGTTATTATATTAATCAACCAACTTCATATAGTTATATTAATACGCAATTTTCTACACATACATATTATAGAATATAGAGCAATGGAACCGTAATGAAATGATCACTGAACTACGTACTTACATATACTTCTGCAATGAACCAGGATTTTACTTTTACTTTTATTTACTCTATAATTATATTTTATTCAATTATATTATTCAACGTTATTATTTTGTGATTGGGGCTTATTTATACATAAGAAATAGTCCATATGTTTTTAGTAGATTTTTTTTTTGCAGTCAGACAATGACAGTTAATTTGTTTTCAGATAGCCTATATGTTTGTCTGTGCGGTTTTGTATCTGTGAATCTGTAATGATATGTTCAGGACCGCGGAAACTGTAACCACTCAGTGTGTAAGTCGGTCTCTGCATCGGTACTTACTTATAATTGTGGGATGGAAAATGAAGTTGGGAATCGATAAAGGATTGAAGGTGTTCAATTATTCCTATTTTTAAAAAAACATAACTTGTCTCAGTTTTTTTTTTGACAGAGCTTTATATAGTTATAGCATTTATGTTTAGAATTTTATGATGAAAGAAGAACAATACAAAAAACAGTGATGACTCAATTTGTTTTTGATTTTGATTTCAATTAGATTTGAATGTTAGAATCACATTTCAAATTAATGTTTGATATATTATATAATTATTATATCTGTGTGCAAAATATGTAGATTTCAATGCTAATGTCCACGTCAACGCTCGATGTTAATGTGTGACATAAGCGGATTTTTAAAAGAATAATGATTGCTCCACTGGTTTGTATGAAGACCCGTGTACTTATTACTTTTATGGTAATTATTATAGTGACATTTACAAAATTATTGCAATTATTATTTATTATAGTCTAGACTGTAAAGAGTGAGTATCATTATCATTAACTTACGCTATATTCACATATACTATATATTTTAATTATAATTATACGTACCTAAGCACCCATATACAATGATATGAGATGGGATGATTGTTTTGACCTTCAATGATTTGTCTAATTTCACCTTATACACCCACACATTACACACCATACAGAAAAAATAACAAAGCTCGCAAGGTTTTATACTACGTAAATAACTTGTGCTCATTGTATTGTGTTTACTGAATGGCCAGCGTCAGATTTTAAAATTCTGATTATGAATATTTATTTTACAAATTTAATCGAATACATATTATACTAATTACAATATTACAATTACATTTATTATAACTATCCATATATTTGTAATGTAATTGTCTTACATTATAAGTTGATTTCCTTCTATACAACATTAAGACGTATTAATCGTTCTCGTCAGATAAGCCTTGTACTTACACTGTAATTGATGAATTTGAGTTAAAACATAAAAAAACCAACGTTACACACAGATATTTGGATGAACATGGATATGACTATACGAATGAAGAACAAGACGGAAAAGTTACTTGGAAGAAAGTGAAAACATAATAATTATACAATTATAATGAATTATTCTATATGAGTCTGTTTTAGTTTTTTTTTCTCCTGAATTTTTTACGCACGTGTAGTAAAGATATATAAAAGAAGCAAAAAAGAAGAAGAAAAGCTGTTTTTAGAATTTAAGTAGTTATGAAACACATTACATAAATAATAGTGTATGCTTACAAAAAATATTAAAGTTTTTTTGAATTAATTTATTTGTAGAATATTATTTAAATACCTAATGACAATTACATACATGAAATTTGGTATTTGTAATTTATTCGTAGCGAAATAAAGTATTTCCTAGTTTTTAGAAAGATTATTTTCTTTTCTTTTCTTTTTCAGTCTTCAGTGTTGTACACCTTTATTATGATTTCTTTAGTTTTCATTTAATTTTTTCAATGTCAGCTTCCAAGCTTGCATGAAGTAATTATTATTGATACTGATAATGTCCGGCATGCTGCATCAGTAGTCAGTAGATTATAGTTTTACATTAGCACTGTATAGTGAGCGTGATAGATATAGAAAGCAACCAAAGACGCCTTCATTATTTAATCATACATGTTAAGTAGGTACACGTCTGTAGATATGACTATGGAGGGAAAAGAAGAAGGGGCAAGTTATGTTTGCAATATATCGTCGGTGAAGAAGCAAATCCGCATCTTTCCAATATTTTATAAAAGCAAACCCGACGCATCTTTGGAAAGGCGACTAACTGCGGAAAAACGGTGTGATTTGCAGCCGAACTATTTCAGGGCAGTAGTACACTTGGGTGGGTCAATTCACTGTAGATACAGAAAATATTAGTAAGATTTCAAATTTGCTTCTTCACCAACGATATGAGTATTATTATAGATCAAAAATTAGTTAGCAGTGCCGCAACATTGATATAATTACAGTAAAACGGTTAGACTACTACAACTAGTATTACATTTTTGAGACGTATTAATTTAGCTTAAGAATAATTTACAATTTCAAAGTTGATGTTTTATAGCAATAGACAAAATTGACTTGGTGCTCGAAGCATCCTTCAGTATGGCTCAACAATGTGCCAAAAATACTATAACTTAATAATTATTATAAATAGCCAAACTTTCTTAGACATTTAGATACAAATAGAATATGTTTTTTATACTTACCAGTACCAGCCCAATTATGGCCGTCATTATTGTCATTTTTTGCTGAAGTTGATTTTTATTCTGTGCTTCTTTAGAATGTTGCCTTGCATAAAGGTTCACGCTATAATTCATATATAATTGTGAGTCGACTGCGTCTTTTAAAACCTGAGTCTTTAAAATCGAAATTTTTCTAATTAAAGCTCTAATACATTATAAAGCTAGACGTATACATACTAAATCTGGAAGCAGAACTATAACCATACTACAGATATTACAGGTAGTAACGTATTTATGTGTATTTTGGATCTAGTGAAGCGTGGACGGCTGCATTATTTAGATAGAGTATATAGAATAGAATTTATAGAATATATTACAATGATGTAATAATTGCTCAAATTTCTTCAAATGTATTTTTTTCAAGCAAATAATAAAACAAACACGTCACAGAAAAGTCAATGTAGCCGTACAGCCAAACAAAAGGCAGTAATAGTTTAGATTTAGAATTGAGAAAATGCCTATATTATCTAATGTTTCTAGATTTTGCTGACGGACGATTCAAACACTGCTATACACCCATAAAGATACATTACACTCACATAATTACATACCTACATACTTAGGTACCTACTCGCATTCAAGTACTATCACTATCCTGAAAATATTACTATACTTACAGCTATAGTACTATTTATAAAAATACGGATAGTAAAACTTTCTTGCTAATGCATGTGAGTAAGTAGGTAAGTGAATATTATGGATGTCGAATGTCGAACGTGGGGAATGGAAACTATATAAATTTCAGGTAAAAGAAAATACAGTATTTACGCTTTCAAATGTATTGCTATTTACTTAATTTGTTGATTTTCTTCTTCTTCTTCTATATTGTGAAATTCTTTCCTTAAATCGTCATCAACATACAAATTAAAATAGAACTAATTGTACGCATTACGTGAGAATAATTAACTTAATACATTAATTTCAAAATTAATGTGGGGTTATAGTAGAGTATAACTAATCTATGACGTGCAAAATTAAGTCGCTCAGGAAAAATTAAGTAGAGTTGAATCTTTTATTCGTAGCAAAAAGCAAATACCAACAGCTATAGATTTTCAGTTGATATTACTTCTATACAGTTTCTAGTGTCAGATATTTAAAATGCAGAGGAAAATCGTGCGTACTTAAATCTACTGAAATTAAAGCAACAGAAGCTGAATGAAAGGAAATCCAAGTTTTAATTTCCAATCATTTTATGCATTCGTATACATATAAAAATTCAAATTATTCTCTACAGTTTTATATAAACTATTAAGCAACATATACTTATAACTTCTTCAACCTTTCTGTATTCTGTCGTTCTCGTACTAAAAATTACTAACATTTAATTTCCTTAATGCTACTAATAATTAATGTTACAATTAAGAATACATTTAACACGTATTAGTTATATTACACATATAAGTATTTACGAACACGAGTAATGAGTAGACATCTGAATCTGAAGGGCGTCATTCGTTACAATGTTATTAAGTAATGGTAAGGAGTGAAAAACTATAAAAAATACAATAACAAAATAAAGTCTCGTAAGTGTTTAAGTATATTATAAGTAAGTAGGGATAGGAGGATGAGGTTTGCGTGGTGAGAAAATAATACTTGTAATCTGTTTAAGAATATATAGAAAGTCACGAAAGTGTTCAAGTTTAACTATATTCAACGTAATTATTATTATTGGTAATCAATTAATTTTAGAGAAAATAACTTCGGATGTGTTGTGCTCTTTGACGACAATTTAATAAGTTGAAAGTTGTATAAATTACAATGACAGTACAGTGCCCAGTTATACATTTGCAATAATGATTGGAGTTGCAAAGGATAAATATATTATGGTATGTGGGGGGGGGGGGGGGGGGGAATGGGTAAATGTTTTTGTATAAAGTAAAAATTATAGCACGTAGATTAATTAATTATATTCCTATTTAGTATAAGGTTAAATGTAAGAAATAATAAAAATAATAGTATTGTTTCTGTGTAAATATATATGAATATCTCCTAGAGATTTAGAAACTTCACGGATATATTGATATTCTATTATACAATATACCTATACACTTTTATGATTTGCTATAATAATTAATTACAAACACACGTCTTCAACCGGGTACTACACATTACTGATATAGATAGAAGTTTTTGGTGCAATAATAGAATTTCCACGTGACTAAAGATTACAATGACTACATGTACTCAAGTACATATACTAAGAAAATACAGATAGAGCCTTAGTGATTTGAAATCTATGAAACCATATAATTATATACTAATTAATTTATTAATTAATTAATGAAAGAGAGAGAGAGAGCGTATGAAGTAATGGAGTTCGAAGTCGAAGTCAAAAGTCACCGAGAGATCAGTGTAATTATTTTAAAGAGTGACGAATAAAACTTTGTTGAAGTAGAGAATAGCTATTTACTTAAGTAATCAAAAATAGGGGCAGTGATAGAGCAGGTTTGTTCGTAATTGTACTCGTTACCGTTATCGTTATCGTAGTTGGTATTCGTATATTGACTATTGGTACAGTATAGTTGATAATGTTTTACTGGGTAGGTAGGTAAATAGGTATATAGAAATACTTTTACTGATGTGAGTAATAAAATACCATAATAATGGCATCTTCGAATTTTTTACACAAAAATAATACAAATACAAAAATAAAAAATTAATTCAATTATGTATAAGTATATTATAGTAATGAAGTAAATGATGTTGAATAATGTATTTATGGGGAGAAGAATTCAAATTTTGAACTTGGAACCTTATTACAGAAGTTACATACATTACAAAAGTGTATAATAAAAGCGAAACAAATATTAGAGAAGAAAAAAAAATAACATTAAGATAGTATGTTGGAAGAACGATACAGAATTTTACCGGTACAATATTATTGTTACATTAAATTATTTCAACTCTTGCGTGTGAAATGATACGTACAATGTAATAAGTAATGGGATAAAATTCAATGATATTATTATGATGTAATAAAATTAACTATTGTCTAAATCAAACTCGACTTCTTTGACTAACATAATATTATGGAGTATATGCACATGATTGGATGGAAATGCGGTAATATCCAAAATATTACCATATCGTCTATGAAGAACCAAAATGACCCATATCCATTTTTAGCTAAAACCAATATCCACTATCTACAAAAATATTGAAGCATGTCTTGAGAGCATTTAAATAGAACATTTTGCACTTTTCAAACGCATGGAATTAAAACATTTTGCATCTTTGCAAAAACATGGAATTAGAACATTTTGCTACTTTCCAAAAACATGGAATTAGAACATTTTGCACCTTACAAAAATATGGAATTAGAACATTTTGCACCTTTCCAAAAACATGGAATTAGAACATTTTGCACCTTTTCAAAAATATGTAAATACAACATTTTGCTCCTTTCCAAAAATATGTAAATACAACATTTTGCACCTTTTCGAAAACATGTATGTCGATACTACATTTTACACTTTTCAAAAACATGGGATTAGAACATTTTGCACCTTTTCAAAAATATGTAAATACAACATTTTGCACCTTTTCAAAAATATGTAAATACAACATTTTGCACCTTTTCGAAAACATGTAGATACTACATTTTACACTTTTCAAAAACATGGAATTAGAACATTTTGCACCTTTCCAAAAACATTAAAATAGGACATTTTACATTGTTTAAAAACATGAAACTAGAATATTTTACGTTTTTGAAAAACTCCTAATTAACATTTTACATTTTTGGTTTTCATTTTGTTTTTATGACATAGCTCATTTTGATTGTAGTTTAAATTGAATATGAGCCAATTTGGTTCTTCACAGACGATATAATATACTTTACATATTATTACATTCTTTTTTTAGAACAGAACAGCATAACGCATATTATATGGATATACATCTGTGTGTATTAAGATCCATTGGCAAAAGAAATTTTCCAAAAATACAAACGTCTTTCACTCGATCCGTTGAATGAAATAATAAATGCACTCCCAGGGTTCAAATATACTACAATTTTAAAATTCAGTTTCTTTAATTATTCTTTCAATTTCTTTCAACCAAAATGAAGAAGAACAACAGTAACAAACTAAAATAGTTGATGGTTGGAAAGTAAATGGTTTTTTCATCAAAAATGAGCGTACACAAGAAATACTTGAAATACAGATGTACAGATAAAAATTAAATATATTTGGACTTTAATAAAGTTTTAATCGTTGCATTAATTACTTATTGTAGTAACATGACTAGTCATAATAAAGAAAACGACAGTATTAACAAAACTTGATATAAAAAACCGATGCACTACAAGTTCTCGTACTAATTTTTATAATTATACGGGATGAATAAACATTAATTAATAATAAGTACTATAACTTATCAGTTCAGTAAAGTAAGTACAGCGGTCCGTGGTTTTTGGCTTTGGCTTGATTTAATTTTGGATCGACCATAGTTCGTAGTGGCTGCATTCGTAGTGTGTTGTTTCGTCGAACTTTTTTCGTAGTTGCCAGCATTCGTTGTCAAGCTGTATTTGTAGTTGACATTATTCGTTGTAACAATTTTGTTCTGCTCTGATATCTCTCTTTTTACACGTTGTGGTAAAATATTGTTGGTAAAATGGAATCCTCTCTTGAAACCAGTGATTTTGAGTTCGAAAAATCGGGTTATTGTGAAGACAATGTAAGTGTTGACGGAATTAAATTCGAAGTTATTGGAAAAACGAAACGTGGGGTCATGAGGTTGGTACGTTTAATGGTTTTGAATATAAAGAAAGAGAAGCAGAAAATGGAAGCTGGTACTATGGTGCCGCCAGATTAATGGTCGTGCTTATCCCGGGCGACTTATACTTCACATTAATAAGACCGTCACTGTGACTAACGACCATATGGGACACATACCGTCATGTGTTGAGCACACAAAGACTAAATATTTGACCGAATTAAGAGAAAACACCTTTTATAGGTGGAATAATAATATTTTAATTTTTTAAATACTTTACATTATTTTTATCTGTACTGTTTTTACAAATATTTGATCACGATTCTTGAATTCGTACGTTTAACCTCATTAACCAACAGCCCTTCTAAGAGCCATCACTGTCTCCAAAGAGCAAAAAATTCATACAACGAATAATGTCAACTACGAACATAGCTTGACAACGAATGCTTTAAACTACGAAAAAATTTCGACGAAACAACACACTACGAATGCAGCCACTACGAACAGGGGCGTAACCTTAATTTTCGTTCTCATAAGAGGCATGCTAACAATAAGGTAGTTTTGAATACTACAAATTTGTTGAGATCAATATATTTCAGGTAATTAATATATTTGATGAAGGGGCACACAACATTAACATGCAGTAACTATATATATTACTGATTCTAAAAAACGATTCTTGGGGGTTTAGAACCACATTTTTCAAAGTTGTTAGGTTTTGGGACTGACCAGGGAACCACGCCACATGTACCCTCTCGATTTGAAAAACATTACTCACAATGAATTAGGCCGCATTTGGTTACTACAGTTCTAAAGTAACTCGACTGCATTTTGCGCCGTTCGGTCACAATCACTCGCCAAAGTTCAAAAAAGTCGATTTTTTGCAACTTCGCAACCCTGTAGCTTTTACAATTTTCGTCTGATTTTCAAAACAGTTGTAGTTTTGTGATCTCTGAAACACTATCTAAAAAGTTAATTAATAATAATAATAATTTATTCATTGGGTCGATTTAACCGAAGTTCATACAAACAGACTCAACCAGTCACTGTGGGTGAGGAAATAGGAGGCTACCGCGTTAGATCGTCTCGGTCTTTGTACCCTTTCACCTATCCCCGTCCCCTCCTCCACAGTAAAGGAGTCCCATTCCCTAGGCCCCTGCCCCTACAGTAAGTAGTGGTCCCTAAGGAGCACCGAAGGAGATTGGGTTTCAATCAACCATCCAGTGACGTTTACCGTACAACACCGAGCCGTAAACGATTAGCAGTGGCCGAGGATTGAAGCCGGGTCTGAGGCTGTAAATTTCGTTACAGTCTGCAGTCGTAAAAAGTTAATTAAAATCTTCATGTTAATTTTGTACAAAATTAAGGTATCTTGAGTGCTTTAAAAAAGAAATCAGAAACAAAATATTTTGTTCGAAATTTCAAAAGTTTTAATTTTTATTGTAATACAAAGCACTAGAGATCACAAAAATTCAAATGTTTTGAAAGTCGGACAAAAATTGTAAAAGCTACGGGGTTGCAAAGTTGAAAAAAAATGATTTTTTTGAACTTTGGCGCGGGATTGTGAGCAAACAGAGCAGAATACACTCGAATTACTTTGGATCTGAAGTAACCAAGTGCGGTCTAATTCATTATGTGAATTATTTTTAAAATCGAGAGAGTACATGCGGCGTGATTCCCTTGTGAGTTTTATATAATTGGTATAAATAAATAATGATACATAAAACCAATTAAAACATAGTTAAATAATTACACATAATAGAGAGTACACATTTTGACCGGACACAATTCAAAAAATTATTTAAATTCTGTAAAATCTAAAGTAACATAATCACATTGAGGAACTGTGCTGGATTTATAGAGACATTTAGCGTCCACATGTATTATTAGAGTAGTAATAATTATAGCATGTACATAGTTATAGCATTTAATATAGTTCAATAAATATGCATTTTATTTTCCTATTTCCTATTTTTATACATAATATACTTGATGCATATTGTTTCGTTTTTTAGACCCTATAATACTCTAGTTAAACTTTTTGTTCACTGACACATACTTTCACATGTAGTATTATAAATTATATATATAATTATGTTTTTACCCTGTTTTTTTTCTGTTTCCCTCCTTTGCCCTGTATATAGCCTTTTGAGCTAATGGCTTAGAACTATACACATACATATGACCAACTTTATTTAATAAGCAAAAATGTTGTATATATTTATAGAATTAAATTACTGTCACTTAGAATCTATAATACAATAGATTGCATCGTAATCGTAAGTTAGTGTAAGCTCATTCATTCTTTTTTTGGCTATATATTTTGATTTAAATCATTTTTAATAAATTACAATATTGATTATTGATTTTACTTGGATTTGTAACTAGAATTTATCGGAGTTTTTTTGCTTTTCAAATGATGGGTATTTTATTTATGTATAGTTCATATTCTTAGTACCTACACTTCATTACCTAATTCAAATCTCTGATTAAGGTCTGCTGAAGCTTTCAAACTTTTCACATTTCACGAGAAAAAAATTGAATTTCAGAAAAAATTATTAGTAAGATTTACTTGCTGGTTTGTATAGAATATCATTAAAATAAAACACTTTTTTTGTGTGTTTCACTTTCAATTTGTAATTCTTGAAGTTTATATTGGAATGCGTATTTACAGTCTACATCATATTATAATATAGTCGCACCAGACCGTGCCTGAACTAGTGAATTGCTATATGTAGTAGTGCTTTTGCAATTTAAAATTTTGACTTGTATAATAATTAAAAATTATCTTGTGTGAGAGTACCTATGCAAGTTTTAAGTCATTAATTTTAAAGGGCATAGGGTTAAATTTTTATTCGTGAGTACAGTTTAGGTAATTTAAGTTAGTAAATACTTACAAGGTATATTATGGTATAATTGGATTCTCTGTGCTTTCAGTTGTACGTGAAAGTGCCGCATTTTTCATTAAAATTTTAAATCCTTATATATGTATATATATGTACATTAGACTATAGTGTGTTTATTTATAATAAAATTTAAAATCGTAATTGACAGGAATTTACTGCAATGATTTCCTTATTAGTGAAAGGGAAAGATCAATATTTGACCTTTGACTTCCTACTATTAAAGTGGGACTATATGGGTCTGTCCCATTGACTGTGTGTCACTGTATATTTTTTTATGTCGAGTTACCACGGAGACTAAACATAAATTTAAAAATTAGGGAATGGAACCGAGTGACCTATTGAGATGAAGGATGGAATTTTGCTTGTTGGGGTTCATGTATTACTCGCATGTACTCTCATGTGTCTGTTGAGATTTCCAGATTGGGAGAATCGGAGGAGGCATAATTTACATTGGTATGGCTTTTCTCCGGAGTGAATACGAAGATGTTTGGTGAGGGTGGAGGAGTCCGAGAAAGCTTTCTTACAGAGTCGACATCTGTAAGGTCGTTCTCCTGAGTGAGTTCTCATGTGCGTTGTGACTGAGGAACTCTGAGAGAAGCGCCGATCACAAATGGGACAGCGAAAGGGTTTTTCGCCCGAGTGTGTTCTCACATGGGCGGTGAGATTGGCGGCTTGACTAAAGGACTTGTTACACTCTAGACAGCGGTACGGCTTCTCCCCAGAGTGCGTTCGTAAGTGTGTCTTGAGTGTCGAGGGCCTTGCGTAGGTCTTTCCACAGATCCGGCAGAGATTCGCCTTGGATACGAACCCATTCGTCCCCGTCGGACTACCCGCCTCTGACCCTATAGTTTGATTTAGAATGATTCAATTTTAATATCATTTTTTGTGTAATTAATTAGTGATAGAAAATTAGAATGTACTATTTTATGTGGAAGATGGCGCACTACATGGGAGTCTGAATGTGGCCCTTGCCCCAGCGTGCAATAAAACCAGAAATAAAATTTGCCATTTTCTCTAATCTCGCAAAAATTGCCTGAGGCAGAACTTTTAACGCCTTTTTTAGAATTTGTTTTAGAAAAAATTACCTATTTTTAAAAGAAAATAAGCGCCACGAAAATCGTTCGTTGTAGTCGTAGTGAGCTGAATTTTTTTTAAAACGTACAGAATAGATTGCACTTTAACGCTTCAAATGTTACGTGGGATGTTACAACAATCAATCCTTTTTCTGAGCCCTTCGCAAAACTGCCCTAATAAAGGAGTAAATATAGAGTTACAGCGTCGCACTACGTATACCCCTACTGCTGGTGCTTCATACATCCAAATTATGAATTACTTTCTGACTTTACATATTTCCGGAGCTTGCTTTAAAACCGCGTTATTTTGAATGGACCAACAAAATTTGAACAATTTTAGGAATAATTCAGGGATTTATGCTGATTTATTAAAAATATTTCATAGTCTTCAATGGGTAATAATTCAGCTTTGGATTTATAAAAAGTAATCTATTTAATGGCGCATCTACAGGATTATTCTTGGTAGTACAGCTGTAATAGTTACAAACATCTGAATAGGGACAGGTGCCAGGTTATATTAAGCTGATAAACTCTTAGTTCCCACTTGCCAGGGCTGGACGAAGGAATTGGATTTAGGCAGCAATTTGTTTCCATACAAAAACCACCATTTTGATTTCATTGATGGGTTTCTTTGGTAAAGCAAACTTTTGTATTTGCATGTTTTAGAAAAGTCTAAAATGTTGCATTTACGTGTTTTAGAAAAATTTTAAATTAGAATTATTTTAAAATGTTCTTTTTACTTGATTCAGAAAAGTGCAAAAGTTGTATTTACATGTTATGAGAATGGTGTTAAATATTTTATTTTCATGTTTTTGAAAAGTTAAAATATTCTTTTTATATATTTTTGAAAACTGCAAAATGTTCCATTTACACGTGTTTTTTGAAAATTCAAGCAAGGCTCCCTGCGCTGGCCGCATTATCCAACCCTGTCACTTGCAGTAGTTACAACGCAGATATTATATTCCATAAAAGTGGAGAATCTTAGCAACTATGTAAATTACCTACTCAAATTTAGTCCAGTAAAAATTAGTTATTAAGAGGTTCAATTTATTATTTATTAATCTTTTAATTGTAACAAGTCAAACTTGTACAGACTTTTGTATTTAGATGCTATGGTACAAAATACCAAGAAGGTTACGTTTGTCTGATTTGACGTATACCTTTTAATATAAATGTGTAATAAACTCACTTGAGATTTTCTGTCGTTTGGATGATGTGGAGGAGAAAGAGCGGGAGTTTGAGGATAATCCGCTGTTGGTTGTGATGAGAGAGGTGGAATTTGGTATCCATTGTGATCTAAAAGCATCTAACGTAGGCTCAGGTCTTATGTCTGCAGCAAAGCTGTAGGTGGTTGTGTAGGGCTGGTGACAGAAACTTTGTGTGGGGGAGGTACCATATGGAGCGTATGTGGGGGCGGGCTGCGCGACTCCAGCTTGACTTCCTGGTCCAGACCACTAATCCATCCAAAGCAAATAATTTCATTTTACTCTTAATTTTCAGTTATTTGTAATATTTTAAAAATAAACGAAATGGAAGGTAATGAAAGTAGGTACTATCAATAAAATATACATGGGTACCTAGGTATATATTATGTAATTATGTCGAAAAGCCCCAACTTTCTCATATATACACAAGTGTAACAATTACACACATTTAAACACTTGCCTAAGTATGCATTTTAAAACTAAAGCACCAGAGAATCCAGCAATGAAAACAGAGCGGTAAAACACATGAAAACTATAAACAAATTTTAAATGAACGCATTTTGTAATCTGCAGACTTCAATGCTTATTGTGTGTTTTAGCTACTTCTAACGCAAACTTTAGCTCACATTTAAAAAAAGAAGATGCGTTATTCATACAAATTTTCTTCATTTTGAATGATACTTCAATTATAAGTTTTAACCTCGCAAGCATTATTTTTGTTATTGCTATTTTTAAGCCATTTATTTGATAAGAAAAAAACTAATGACTAAAAATCAGACTAAAATCTGGAAATTCAGCCCGAAAATAAAAGGAAGTTGCATCAAATTTGAAGCTTAATACCAAAAAATCTTAGCTAAATCAGGATAGTTTTAATAATCAGATATTCCGAAAATGTGCGAGGGATTGCATGGTCATGACTGTGACAATATAATTATTGGATTTGTCGGATTGATCTTACTTGGTGTTGGAAGCCAGTTTCAGGAAGATATCCCATCGTCATGTTCATGGACACATTGACACTCATGGAGGGGAAGGCAGCTCCAAAGTTTGGACCCGCTGGAGGAGCGGCGGTGGGTGGAAAATTTTGATCCAGACAATAATTAGGGGAGTAGCCATTTGGAGAGAGCAACTGGACACAAACGTAAAACTTTAGTCGTCAAACATCGGTTTCCCTTCCTAACGCTTAACATATACGTGTTAACCTATTACTCCATCGTTGACATTCATGCCTTCTCAGTTTGTAATCATTAACCTACAATCTTAATCAGGGCCGGGTAATGCGGCCAGCGTAGGCAGCCCCCGCTGCTTGAATTAAAAAAAAAACATGTAAATGGAGCATTTTGCACTTTTCAAAAATATTCAAAAAGAATATTTTGACTTTTTAAAAACATGCAAAATAAATTTTTTTGTACATTTCAAAACATGGAAATAAAACATTTTCCACTTTTCTCAAAACATGTAAATAGAACATTTTGCAGTTTTCTGAATCAAGTAAAAAGAACATTTTAAACTTTTCTGAAGTATGTAAATACAATATTTTTTTTTACAAAAGAAAACCATCAATAAAATCAAAATGGTAGATTTTGTATGAAAAAAAATTTCTGCCTAAAAGCAATTCCTTCGTCCGGCCCTGATCCTAATCGTTTCTAATCTCTGACAGTAAAACTCCAATAGTGGGCAAAAGCATTAAGTCAGAAATGTTTGTGATTCTTAAAGTTACAAACATTATTAGGTATTATGATAATATTGCATACTTTTGAGCATTATAATAATTATAATATTTAACGAGGACGTTCCAATAACTTAAAGTTAGTCTATACATATTTAAATATTCTAAAATCAAGAGTTCACGATGCTCAAAAGATTTAGATTTCGAAGTTGTAACCGTGAACAGTAAGACCCTGTGAGTATCAACAGGGGCATATTGATAAAAAAGGAATGTGAGGGATAAAATGATTACAAAAATACGCATTAGAAATGAAATGAAAAGAGACTGGATTTAAAATAATGAGGTTCGTAGTTTGTATAATATAGTGTGAAGCAAACCTGTTGAGATGATGCATATGAGTTTGAATATGGCATTGGAGAAAGTTGCCCAGGACCTACAGCTACACCCACTTGAGGAGATGTTTTGAATGAGAACAGAACATCGGAGAGATCATTTTTGTCGCGAAACAACGAATTCTCCCTGAAAACAAAAATCATAACTGCGGTTACCTAAATGCTCAATTTTGAATTCAAACTGATGTAGGTACCTAGGTACCTACATTCATAAAACGAACAAACATATAAAATAAAATAATTATTTTTCAAGGAAATCGATCAGCAAACAGAAATGTGTTTTCATAAAAAATGAAATAAGAACGTGACACATAAAAAAGACAGAAAAAATTAAGTGAAGCCGCCATACTCTCTCTCTTTTTAGCATTCTAAATTTGTTTTATATTTAGATTCTTTTCGTTTTTAGTTCGAAACCAAAATTAATTTCATTATTTTATTACAATGGTCAATGGTGTGGAAATGCTTTAAAAAATTTGCAAATGAACGTGCGACAACAACAAGTAAGTTAAAAAAATACATAGAGGCCACACAGATGAAGATTACCTATGATTATGATTGTACATGGTAACGTCAATTTCAATTTGGAAACAAATGCAGCTCAAAAATAATTTTGAATTCAAATCACGAATTTATTATTTACACTATTGTAGATTCACAATTCACAACAGCACTGTAATTGGGATTATCTCTTCTTTAGGTTAAAGTGGGTCGATTACTTAGGGAAAATTTATAAAATTGAATCTTATATTTTTGTCTACAGTGAATTCAAAATAAAAATGGGTGCGCAATTTCTTTCAGTACCCGAATTTTTTATTTTTTCAAATAATTGTGCTTTCTTTTAAAAATAATAATTTGACGTGTGTGAGTGTCGGCTGAAGTATATATGTGAGACTCACTTGTAATTATTTGTTGAGGTGAAGATGCTTGGAAGTGGTTCCAGCTCGAGGGATGGCAATGTAAAACCCGTCATATTTGATGTATTACTACTGAAGATCTCATCGGGATTGGGAGAGTTCAACTCTCCACACGTCCAAATTGGACTATCGGCTGAAAATAAAGTCTCCATCTGGATTCCAATCCCTTCAGGATCACTGCGCATAGTTCCCATAAAATATATAAAATTACATCATTTTCATCATTCTCATCTTATGATTCCAGCATCCGCATCCTAAATACTATTTTCGTTATAAGTCATTGTGCAAGTATAATGATATGTAGGCACATTAGTAGGTCTACCTATAATAATAATATACCAAAAATATATTAGTCACCAATGGCTTTATACACAAATACAATTTGTAATTTCATTGGCTTCCACACTAGCTATAACGCAGCACAATGACATTGTAATTACTGATCATAGTCACCGATTTATTTGTACGTAAGTTTATCTCTATATGTTCTGTTCTCAGAATTTACAAATCAGTGTATCCATTTCCAATTCCAGTTTAAATCCGTTTTTCATGGTATTTGCAACTTTTTGAATTTTACCCGTATGCGTATTCACGCTTTGAAAAGGTCTTAATAACAATCTTGTACGGTGGGGCTAACAGGTTTAGATGTTAACGTTAACAGGTTTATGAGTAAATTTTAAAATATTTGAGAGTGGCGAAATCTGTTAGTCACTAGTAACAGCGCTGTATGTTACAAAACCCAACAGCAAATCTGTTAAAATCTACAGAAAACATGTTGAAGCATTTACGTCACTGTATATTCAACTTTTAGTGTTGTTTTTCAACGAATAAAATTGTTCAACAGGATTAGCTGTTGGGTGTGATCTAACAGTGATTTCAACCTCCTAAAAATTTAGTTTTTTTAAGGTTTTGCGCGCGGGAAAGAGCGCATTATAACTGGGTTGTAGTTATAAGATATTTTGAGCCGTAATTTTATTTTTGTAGAATTTGTATAGATATTATGTCAAATATTGTAGTAATGGTATGGGGATGGCTTGTACAATGGTAGGCGTACATATGTTTCTCGAATTTTAGTTAGATAATACATAGTATATACTTTTCTCGTTTTTTAGTATAAACGCTATATATGGCACAACGATATCCTTTTTCTATATCTTTCTTTCTTTCTAACTTCCCCTTTTCATTCTTTGTTTCATTTTCCTGGCTTCTTTCATTTCTCTCTTTCTCATTTTCTCTCTCTCTCTTTCCTTATCTGTCTCTTTTGCTCTCTTGCCCAGCCCATAGTTTTTTCTCTTTTCTTTTTGAAGCTAACCATACCCAAGTTTTTTTTCATACATGACTTGCCGATGCCGATGCCGATCGGTGGGTACCCAGCACAGGGAGTTGCTCGAGTGGGCGCAGAATCCATTTCTAAGCAATTTTAGATATACATAATATACGTATAGTTATATCAGTAGTACATATACACAAGCCACAAAAAGGAAAGTAAGAAATGAGAGCAAGAAAAGTTTACTTTTACAAAAGACACAAATACAAAATACGCTAAAAGTGAAAGTTTCCAAATAAATTGAACGTAAGGTAGTAACTGCCCTATATACAATAGCACAACAAAAGTTTGAAAAGTATTCATGGTTTTTGACTATATAACTCTAGAGTTGCAGGAAAATTAATGTTTTTGATTGTAACTTGAACTTCTTTAGTATTTTCTCTCCATTCTAGGAAATACAAAATACGTAGATATAGCTATATACAGTACAACCAATATAATATCAATATGGAGGAGGAGGAGGCCTACAGGCAGGGCCAGATAATGCAGTCAGCGCAATAAGGCAGCCCCCGCTGCTTGAATTTTCTTAAAACATGTAAATGGAACATTTTGGAGTTTTAAAAAAATATGTAAAAAGAATATTTGACTTTTCAAAAACATGCAAATTAAAGTTTTTGTACATTACAAAAACGTGCAATATAAAACATTTAACACTTTTCTCAAAACATGTAAATAGAAAATTTTGCATTTTTCTGAATCAAGTAAAAAAAGTATTTTAAACTTTTCTAAAACATGCAAATACAACATTTTGCTTTACCAAGGAAAACCATCAATAAAATCAAAATGGTGATTTTTATGTGGAAAAAAATTGCTGCCTAAAAGCAATTCCTTCGTCCGGCCGGCCCTGCCTACAGGTAAAAATAGTTCGATGTAAAATATACTGAAATATAAGGAAGTGCCACACCTACCTGAGTTACCTAATTTATGGTTCAACCAAGATTGAAACTCGTACGTAATTTTTAGAAAATAACTTTGAAAAACAAATTTTTTTTAAACGTTTGATCACTACTATAATGCAGTGTTTGACACATAGATTACAAAAATAAAATTACAAATTACCAGCCCTTAATGTGGATACTTACGCTGTCAAATGTTGGTAGGGAATAGGTAACTAAAAAATATACATTAAGCATTATGAGTTTAATTGAAAGGCAAGTTATGAACACAGCTAACTAGTCAGTATACGGTCCAAGCATTTAAAAATTGATCAAAAGTGTGATCAAAAGGGGATTTTTGTTTGCAGTAGTGAGGACAAAGCGAGTGAGTGAGTGAGTCGGTGTCGCGGTGCCTTTGATTGATGAGCTGCGTATTGGATTGGGATTGGGATGCTCAGCGCAGAGCGAACGAAAAGGTAGAGACAGTTCCTGGAAGTTATCTCATTGGCTAGCGAAAATTCTATGCAAACTCCTACTCAACCCTCGACAAGCCCCATTTCCGAGCTCCGACCTTATTTCTCATTCTTTCAGCCTTTTTGCCTTATATTTGTAGTTTCTCTTATAGATATACACATTCTTTTTTGGAATTGAAATTATGGAAAATCTCTCAATGTGATACTACAGTTGAACAAGCATGTGTTCTCACAACTTATAATCATACTTTTTGGTATTGATGATGATGTTATTGCGTACGCTATTTCGAAATGTTCTATTTTTAAGTAAAGATACGAGTGAAACTGGGAAAGATATTGGGAAATTGATGATGTTTGATTTACATACATGAAAAACAAGGCTACCAGGAAAAAACTAAGTAAGATTATTTGTAATTAAGAACCAACCATATATGGAGCGGGACCTAGTCTTAGCCGGTTTTATATGGCTATGCTATGGAGATTAATATAGAATGTTGAACTCTACTACTATCGCAATGCTTTTAATAAAAACATTCTATTATCCCGTACTCTAATGAAGACCCGGGTTCTATTCAGTTTTATTGACAAGATTTGACTAGTGCATTATATCACCACAAGACAATGAAGGCAAAGTGTACCACATTGGAATTGGAATAATCGTTGTGTACGTTTCTAGGCACTAGTAGGTACGTGTAAAACCCAACCCGTCCGTCATGGACTATGAATACAGAACTATATGAATGATTTACCATCTATTTCTAAATGCAGATGCATCAGTGACTCTGCCACTCCGAACTTGATCTCTCATTGAAAGACGCATTACCAAACCTCTGGCTTTTTCCTCAAATACCAACACTCAAAACATGCGATGCGAGTGAAGCTTTCCAGGCTTTCCTGGTATACCAAACTATTGGAGTTTTGATTAGAGTGCTATGATTTTTTTGAAATCGAACTTATTATATTGCTCAGCGTACTTTGTAGTAGCATTGATTGTCAAGTTATTAAAAACATACCAGGGTTCCGTGGTGCAAATGATGACTGCTACTAAATTACTGTAAAACTTTGTACGTCTCTTTATCCTTCTTATGGATAACGCTCTCCAGTTTGGGACGAGAGAGAAAAGTAGTTGCTTCCTTTTGATGGCGTTTGGTCACTCGGCATTCTTTAACTTAGGAGAGTGCTTATACACTATAATTATTGGACAGGATCTATTTATTAGTAGGTACTTTCACTAGTACATGAAAATGTAGGTACTCGTATGTATAGTGATTAGAGAAAACAAATTTGAACACGACACAAACAATGTATAGGTTTCGAATTTCGAATTCCAATCGATGTGCAATTTATTTATTTAAGATCCTGGGTCCTCGGGAATTTTCCACGCTAAGAAAGTGGCACAATTTTGAATTTTCCAAGAGGAAACGTTAAAATATTTTCTACATACTATACGGACACCGCTTACGTGTAGTCACAGCGCAGAAAAACACAGTAAATTAGTAAATAGCACAATCAATGTCCTAAAAAACTAAACACATGTTAATATCTTAGAGTGGACCACTGATGATTTTGTTATACGGTTATATAGTATCTTTGTATTTCTATTGTTGTGTGGGTGTTGGATCCAAACTGTGTTATATCATTTATTATTATTATTGATGTGAGGGTTGACACTAAATATCTCCAGTAATTACTGGAAATACCGGAGAAAGACAATGTCCACGAAGACGGAGTCGGAGGCGACGTGGAGGACCCTGACTGCTCAATGGAAATTGAGTGGATGAAAGGAAATAATAGTTAATTTGGGTGGTAGTTTGAAGAAGAACGGTCATGAAGACACTGACGGTGACGGTGACAGACAGATAGACAGCAGGTGGAGAGTGGAAAACAAGAGAGAGAGAGAGAGAGAAACAGAAAAAAACGAGTCATTTTTCACCTAGAAAAATATGTACACAGTCCATTGGATAGGTGGGCATTTGTATTTGGAGTCAAGCGAGAGCTTTCATAAAGAAGGATGTATTAATTTTGAACATGGAAGGTACAGCGGGTCCGATGCCGATGCCGATACCGATGCCGATGCCGGTGCCGGTGCCGATGCGGATCCATCCATCCTTTCTGTGTAACACTCCCTAGTCAGTTTCATTTGAGAACATGACCACACCACTCACTGACGTAACCTTACCGGCTCATAAGCTAAACGAACTTAGCAGGACGAAGAGCGAACACTATACGAACCTATACCGATTACAATCAGTCAGAGACCAGCCATATATATATTTTCTCCAATTTTTATCAGGTACCAACATCCTATTTAATACTGTACAAATAGATGGTTGACAGTCTATATATCGAAACTATATATGGACATCGGGACCCAAAACCAGACCAATATGACAGATATACATCCTTATTTGTACGAAATTCTATCATATTAATTGGCTTCACGATACAGACTTGCAATACTGATATAATTATACTATACATCTTGTTGTTGATTTTGGTTCTTAAAGTCCTAAAATTAGAGCATATACATGGGTATGTTGCTTGGAGGAATTATAGCTCATGTAAAACCAATAGGAAAGTATCGTGTCCGCAAGTCGTGTCCGCCTGTCCCCTTAATACGTTGCATATAACATAGTTATCTGTCCAAAAAGTCTCAGGCCTCAGTAACCAGACAGCATAGTTACCTACCAGTTGGTATTGATACTGTGAAAATGAATGCAGTGTGCGCACTAGAGTATACAAGCAGACCAGTATATCTATGTATAGGCGCCTACATAGTATTTACGGAAAACTAAAACTAAACCGTAAAGTGCAAGTCCAGCGTTTATCCTGAACCCGGGAAATACATGTAACCTGGTAGTGTCTGTTGGCTACTCATAATATAATAAGTTGCAAGTCGATTGTCAGTCATAATAGGAACTAGACTGTAATTTATGATATACTTGCAAAACTATGTAAGGTATTCGGTTTGCACTGGTTGGTGGCCTACGTCTACATGGGATTATTATTTAATATATTACTATTTTACATCTAGTATAATAAGTGCTCTTAAACTTATGCATTATCAAGTATCTCAATGGCTATATTAACATGCATATAAGCTTAGTACATAAGTACATGTGTGTGTGTGAGACTGCATATAGTGCACAGATGTAGGGCATTTGACTCACCCCGTACCCATCCTGTCCAAGTCCAAGTCGAGTCGCCGGCATATTGTCGTAATAGGATCAAAATCAAAAGTTTCCCATAGTCCATACTCCATAGTCATACTTTCAATTACAGAATGGTCTTTTGTCTTTTCGAATAGTCTAATCTCATCAATACAGAGGTGTAATATGCTACTGTGCTTTATTATTGTAGTCTACATCGTAAATTGTAATGCAACTACATAATAATATGCAGGTACATGTATATAGGTGCTCTGTACGAATTGCCAGTGACGATATAAAGAGGAAAAAAAAGCAACGCTTGACGATTTTAGAGGTATACAAGGAATTACAGTAATTACACATGACGTAGTTTAATGGCTATAGTTAATAATTTAAAAAGTAATAATCAGCAAAAAAAATCTTTTTTCATGAAATTGTTGTCGTCATTACTTGTAGTAGGCATTTAAATTGGTAAATATAAAAACTATTTTGATATAGAAAATAAAACGCATGGATTTTTTAAAGTAAAACTGTAAGATTATGGTTTTCTCTGCCACACGTCAATACTCGCTTAGTTGGCAAAACGTGATGTAAACGGTACAGTGTACGTAGGGAAAAAGTTAAAATATTTATAAAATTCAATTTTACTCATATTTTGAAAATGTAAAAACTCGTGTGAAATATTCACTTAAAATGCTTAACTTTTTAGACTTTACAGAGTTAATTAGGTTGATGTTTAGGTTGAGGAGATGCATGAGAAGGGGAGACAAGGAGGACATCAATATGAGCCTCACAAAAGGATATTGATAACCAGCTCGAATTTTGTCGGAATAATAGTAAAACCATTCGCCGTCACTATGCGGGACTGGTCCGGTCCGGTGTCGTGGTCGTGAAGCGTTGAGTCCTGATGAGTTTGTGTGACACAATAAGGAAGGGAATGTTGAAGCTGGATGCTCATGTAGAAAACGTCATTGTCATTTACTTCTTCCCTCATGACATGCCAAACCCGGATTAAGTTACTCAATACGGAAGTGAGAGTTATGTTCTGTTACCTTCCTTCAAAAACTTTACCTTCACGCTGACACTCTACAATCCAAATCATGTACGTACCTCTGCTATAAGAATATTTCTTTTACACACATAATAATGATTATAAAATAAAATACGCACCTATATGTCTCTGTACTTACGAAGCTTACAAACATTTATGTACATAGGTACCTACATTGAACATTACTGTTTGGTTTTGGTCTTGGTGAAGACAGAACGAAAACGAGCTGTACATATGGAGGGGCTTGCTTAAGCTTCTTGGCACTTAGCATTTAATGACAGTGTGAAGTACTGGGCATTTAATATACATAATAGTGGATGTGGCTTTCTATTTTCTATGTATATATGGGTAGATGAGTGGGGATAAAACTGACTATAGGGAGATCAATGCTTATGAAGGAGACTGGAGTACTGGAGAACAGGAGACTGAGAAGGAAATAAGCTTATGGGTCTGTCACCTGTGTTTTACTTCCAAGTCAGGATGCAGTCGTACGTTCATTTAATACTTGATCCACTTCATCCGAACGACGACGAACGAACGACAAACATGAGTTCAACGCTCATAAGAGCCGCAATCATATTTACATATGAACAACAAACGGTTTTATGGTTAATTGCTCCAGTTTTAAGTTACGGGTCCCCATAGATTTTTTTTAGTCCAGACCTCTCTCTCTCTCTCTCTCGCTCTGTTTCTTCCTTTTTTCTTTACCCCCAGCCCTATAAGTACCTACCATGATGTCATATCTTTTCCCTCTTTCACACACTGTATTATAACCGTTTACAACTACTCGAGACTCACTCACTCTTTCACTGAATGGGCTGACTATAGTGACTGGTGATGAGATGAGATGGGATGATGGAGATCGAGATCGACGTGGAGATTGGAGATTGTCATATTTTCTGTGTATCCTTTGTGCAGTCTGATTCTGTAAAGTAAAGGTTTGCTGTTTGCAGGTTCATGTATTCATATATTGGTACAATAATGGTACTATTGGAAGCATAGGAAACACGTCGATAATGTCGATGCCGATGCCGGTGTTGATGTTGCGTACCGGTGTGAAGCAAGTGTTTTTGGTTTCTATTCAGAGATCCGATAATAATTAACAGATTGGTAATACAATCGACATGGAGAGTATACGGAGAGATCTTTAATCTGACCTAGATTGGATACATTTTGGTTGACTTACCATTTTACCAATGCATCATCACATCCTATCTCAAAATCCTATTTTCAACGTTTCCTTTTACATCCGATCATCGCATCGCATCGTTCGCATAGTATAGTGAAACATATTGGAGATTGGCGGGTATATATAGGAGTCGAAACCAATAAGGTAGAATATGATATGAATCTACTGGGCCTTTAATCATAAATATTACAGTTACGGTTATCCCTATTTGGTGTTGTATAATCTTTGGCATCTTTTAATTTGAGTGGGTTGCTTTTCTGAATCTGGCAAAGTTTTAGTGTAAACAAAACGATGGGTGAAATAAAGCTTCCACCTGTGTTGACACGTCAGATTTATTAGTGGTTTCTTTGCCTATTTACTATCTGACCAGAATCTACTATCTATACATTCTGCATTCATTCATTTTTTTTACAAGGTAAAATCTCACTCAGTGCACAAGCACCTACTTGAGCAAGCACTTAAACTAATATGTATATGTTTCGAAATCAATGCACGTTGAGGGTAATCAATAGTAATACACTTGTACTAGTATAAAGTAAAGCTAATAAGGTAGTTTTTTCAGTTTCATGATTCATGTATCCATTCTGATTGGAATTGGAATCTATTCCATGACTGCGCTCGCACCTGAATTTAAAATGTGGATCCTTTATGTAAATATTGACTCGTAGTAGAAACGTTCTGGGAATTGGGAATGGATGATGAATTGTGATTTTAATTGAAGTGAGATTCCAGAATTTTCATCTAG
The DNA here is from genome assembly GCA_949802685.1 of Dicyrtomina minuta. Lineage (NCBI taxonomy): Eukaryota > Metazoa > Arthropoda > Collembola > Symphypleona > Dicyrtomidae > Dicyrtomina > Dicyrtomina minuta. Next base: position 81,294,846 of record OX461809.1, read on the forward strand.
GTATCTTGCCTTATCAATTGGGAATTTGTAATTTTTGAGTACGGTTTATGAAAAGATATTAACCTATAGGTAGGTTAAGAAATTATTTAGAAATAAGTTGATTATTACATCTGTAATATACATCCAATACCAATGGAGTTTTGGTGTAGTTATTATTTTTTTGTGCTTGCCATGGCCATACATAACCTCGTTATGAAAAATTTAACTTCAATTTTTCGGTTTAAAATTCAAGCAGACAAGTTTAAAATCTTTGAAAAGGGAAATTTAAAGTTAAAATTAATAGTCTATAAAGTACACACAATACAGGCTAAGGAATGATATGCTTTAAGTAGATACATCAAAATGATTGTGATACTTTTAGGCAATCCGCCATGACCGAGGCACTCGACTCTGAGACACATGAACGTGTGTCCCTGTAATCCGCAGACAATAGACTCTAAGGAATTACATAATAAGTCGAATTCGAATTGACAATACGGTTCGCATGCATATGTAGCATTATTTATATCTACCCATTTGCAGTGCCAGAATATAAAATATGAAATATATATGCTCAACAGGAAAAGGTAAGTAGGTAAAGGGCAACCAAGATATAATACGGATGTAATGCGAAAGCTTTTAAATAAAATGAAAATGGGGATAATATTCGACAAACGACGGAAGGAAAATCCGATTCCGATTGCTCATTTCGTTCCCTGTCGTTGTATGTATAGTTGAGCCTTTGAATTTTCGTTTGTGAGGCCGATGTTCTTTACTCTTTGATCCTTCGTCACAAAGTACAGTAAATAATCTGCATGGCGAAAGAAAGTATGATGTCAAATATGTTGGCATCCATGAACTTTATTAGGCTTTGGCTTGGAGAATTTGAGAATTGCAGACTAGAGAAAAGAAACTACACTGCGGTTTTCGAGCATGAGTCAAATCAATGTACGTGTGCAGCAGAAGTACTTTGGTGATTGCTGTTCTTTTTTTGAAAATATGGATGACTGGTAATGGTTTTGACATTTAGTTTCATATATAATCATATAGGTACTTGTTAACACAGGATAATAATTACGCAGTACTTGCATGAGCTGAAATACCAAACCAACGATGATTAAGCTACTGGATTGCATAAGTAATAGTTTGCCTTTTTCCTTGCATGAAGTCAGGGCCGGATAATGCGGCCAGCGCAAGCAGCCTCCGCTGCTTGAATTTTCTTAAAGCATGTAAATGGAACATTTTGGAGTTTTAAAAAATATGTGAAAAGAATAATTTAACTTTTCAAAAACATGTAAATTAAAGTTTTTGTACATTTCAAAAAAATGGAAATAAAAAATTTTCCTTTTTTCTCAAAACATGTAAATAGAACATTGAGCACTTTTCTGAATCAAGTAAATCGAACATTTTGTACTTTTCTAAAAGATGTAAATACAGCATTTTGCTTTACTAAGGAAAACCATTCATAAAATCAAAACTGTGGTTTTTGTATGGAAACAAATTGCTGCCTATAAGCAATTCCTTCGTCCGGCCCTGCATGAAGTCATATATGTATGCTACATTTTTACTCACTAGCCGTTAGAATTTTACTTGATCAGTATTCTTATTTCGGCAACACATTTCAGATTTTAAAAAATGCGTTTATGAATTGCAACATTCCACAAGTGCACTTCTCCCCAAAGCTTCTTTAGTTGACATTTTTTAAAGTAAATATTGTAATTATGCAAATATCTAATTAACATGAAAATGGTCCAATTTTTCATCAAAGGAAAAACAGCAGTTTTATTACGATAGTTGTATTTTAAATGCAATATGGAGAAATGTAAAGTTGTAGTTGGATTTTAGCTTTTTGTGCTATTTAAGCTTATATGATTAAATAATTCAATTTTGTTATTAGACTTTGATTTAATCAATGATGTGGTACAATTTATTCATTAAAAATACAATAATGTGTATGTATATGTATTTCCTCAAGAAAAAGATAAGCTTTGAACTTCTCGTTCTTCCACGATGTACTTCAATCAATTTAGTATTAATTCTTCGATGCTGAAAAAGCATGGTGTGCTGGTACTGCATTGGTTCAAAGAAAACTAAAACGTGGAGTATTTGAGGAGTATGACTATATATTATGCTACTGACTAGTGAGTAAGAATTTCGTTAGTTTATTTTGGTGACTGACTCGGGATGAATTGGGGTGGAACAACTTCCTTCCACTTCCTCTGTTCTATGCTTCCAATGCCTATGAGGCGGACAGCTTGAGGTTGATGATAGTGGTTAGTATAGAATTGGTATATAAATACCAAGTATAGTTCATTGATAGCAGTACTCGTACTACTCGTGATCATGGAAACCCACTGTGTATGTACATTTTAACGGGCAAATTTTGGTTTTGTGAGAAAGATACCCGGGGAAGAAGCCTTAGGAGCATTTTGACTGATAAAGAAGAAACCTTACAGGCACAAGGACAAGTTATTGATTAAAATCATGTACATAATACAACAAAGTCAACAGCTCTGGTTAGATTTCTAAATTAAACGTACCGTTCATTGTAAGTCCTAATACAGGTTCTGACTGACTAGTGAGTAATATCTGCTTTTTTGTATGTAAGTGCAGCACAGGGCACTCGGGTAAAAAGTAAAAGCCATCCCTAATGACACGTAATAAACGAACGTAAATCTTGATGAAACTACTCTCTCGCCATCTATTCCCAATAACAACAACGTCCACACAACAGTATGCTGGACTAGGTCGAAAATTATAGTTATTTATAATAAGTAATTATATACCTAGTAATTATTTTTGATTATGCATTATGGTTCCAAGTATTGTCAAATGGTGAATTAACTTCTACTATTAACTTATTTCTTATTAATTATCTGAATTCATCGCACCAGTTCATCCTGGATTAAAATGCTCTTCTAAAGTCAATGCATAATGCAAAATACATTTTGCCCCAAAGGTCCCACTTTTGATTTCCACCCTCTAAAAATCCTACTTCTTACATTTTAAAAACTGTCTACCCTACATTTTACCCTACCCTCTTTTTTAAAAACGATGCCCTCTTTATTACCCTCTTTTCACTACATCCTCCCAACTTACCCAACTCTCTGTTTAAATACTTTACCCTCTTTATTTACCCTACATCTTGTACATGCCCTCAAATTTTCATACTTAACAGCTATTTATACCCAAAAACAAATTAAAATTAATTCACAAATCAAATTCCAGGTGTTAACGCTTTATATAACTCCTTATAAAGTGCATGTTTGCAAACGTAATATATAGATAAATATAATATACAAAAATAATTCAAAATATTTCGAAGAATATTCTATATTTAATCCGTCAAAACCCTAAATTTTTTCCCCTCTTTATTTTGTATTCCGCAACCCTACAACCCCTCTTTTTTTCTTGTAAATAATGTTACCCTCTATTTTTTTAACTCTACATTTTTTAATTCAACCCAAAAACCTAACTTATTACCCTCTTTGTGTACCCTCTTTGTTTGGATATTGGGACCTTTGTATAAAATATTCTGCTTTCGTATGTATCATACACGCTTAGAAAATATGGGCGAGTTTTGTTATTTTTTACTGATTTTGCTGTTACTCCGACATCAACAGCAGAAGCTTTTAACAGAGGTCAGCACGAATTCCAGTTAGGGATTTACCAACACTGCAGTCATATGCGTTTTCCGAAATCACTGTTAGATCACGCAACAGCTAATCCTGTTGAACGATTTTATTAATTGAAAAATAACAACAAGTTAAACTCGAACCCGCAACCTTCGGCATAGGTAACTTCCGCCTTAACCACTGGACTGACACAACATATTCAGTAATGGATCAATTTAGCATACACACAGTGGCATAAATGCTTCAACAGGTTTAATGTAGATTTTAAATTATTTCCTGTTGAGGTTTTGTAACTTACAGCTGTTACAAGAGTCGCCGGTTCTTCGTATAATCCATATTTACAATTTACTAAATTAGATATTTATCTTATTAGGTATTTAACTTATCGATTACCAATTACCTATTTGCGAGTGCTCTTACAAATTAGACTTGTGTTGAACTATGTTTCCAGGCAAGTAATGAAAATTCAGTGGTTCCTATTTGTAAGTTTTGTGGAAGAGATATTGATGATTAACGCACAATTGCGTTGAAATTCAATTGTTCAAATTCAATTGTGCAATTTGCAATTTGCACAATTGCAAATTGTTCATGCACGGTATGATAGCAAAGGTTGTTATATGTTTGTATAGTAATTTAATTCTGTAAATCGAATATCACTAGCACAAATTGAAATTACACTTAATAAAAACTTTTGTTACCGCATACTGAATCCTTTGGGCTATCCGTGGGGAAGGACAGTTTCAATTTTATTTTTGTTTGCATAAAGTTGTCTTTAATTATACATACATTAGGAAAATGCTTTTAAAAAATCATGTAGAAAATCAAAAGGCCTATTTTGATATATGATTTGCGCTACTGTACGTTTTTTTGCAAGCTCTTTTCAAAAACAATTACATTATAATTTCGGCGTGCCTGCTTGTAACTTGTAAGCATTTTCTCGTTAGTAAATATTTCAGTGTTTTTTATGTCGCAATCTTATCAGAATTGCTGCCAATATGCAATACATAAATACTCGTTAAATAAATAAATACTCGATTAATGCTCGAAGGGTACTATGAGGTGAGTGATGACTGTTATAGAGTGAATGTGAATGCAACAAAACAACGGGAACTTCCCGTTGTCGGGAAGAACCCCAAGGAAGAATTATTAGAGGATTATTAAACCTGCTTTTAAGTACTTACACGGTTCACATTATAGACATTTAGACAGCTTGCCGAAACATTTAACCATATTCGGAACTTGCAATTATACTGTGAATAAATCTAAAATAATATCCATTCCATAGATTAGAACATAAACTGCAATAAAATACTATAAATATAGCTATATAACTACTATAAAATAAATATTAGTTTTATTGCATTCGCTTGCATAAATTAATTAGTAACCGCACAGTTTCTAGTTTCTAGTTTAAAATAAAACAATCATTGTGGTTCACGACTTTGGACACCACACAACTTCTCCATTCCGTCCACTGCTAAAAAAAAAAGTTGTCATTCTATTGGGCATTGTCCTTAAATGATGTCATGAGTAGGGTCAGTGGGCCTAGTCGTGTATTAATGACATGCTATTTTAAATGTAGTCGTTTAAGTAATTACGTAACACTAAAGTGAAGACGTGGGAATATGGAGGTATTACAATTTATTACAAATTACAAGAGTTATAATTTGTCTGGCATCATTTACGGACTATGCCTTGTCAGGGTAGGTGGGTCTACTAAAAAATGGCACGTCGTCCATAACATCATTTACCGTCCATCCTTCGTCAGATTAAGAAGTTGCGTTTGAAGAAGTTGAGCCTTTAGAAATCGTCCGTAAATAATGTCATGGAAGGCATGTAGTTTTTAATAGAATGACAACTCTTTTAAAATTGCCTTAAATGGAGAGAGTTTTTGTGCCAACCCACCTGTCAGGAGTTAAGCTGTATATTGTTAGCTATAGCGATGTAGGCATCGCTTATAATGTATGTAGGTATAGGTTTATAATTTAAATGTAAAGGCATTATGATGTAACATTTATTTAATTATTAAGTTTAAATGTATGCCAGAGGAAGTGGCGAAGGACAAGCTTATAAGAATGAAATTGTTAATAATGAATCATGTGTTGTGAATTTCGAATTATGTAATAATTATAAATGAATCATGCGAATTAATTGTGTAATGTAAAAACAATGTGATTGAATTCTTGAGCTTGTCTCAGATCTTGTATTGTAAGGAGAGAACACTCCTTTGCCAAAACTCAAACCAACAACTTGTTAATCTTTTACCATTGTATAGTTAGTCTTTAATAAATTACACATTGACACTTCGTTCAATAAAAGTAATTTAATTGTCACAAACAACTGAACTCTTTCCAGCTTCACTTTACACTCGCATTATTTACCTCAACATACGACTAGCATTTTCACACATTTAACATGGCGGTTCAGGCGGAAAAAGGTATTAGTGTTGCGCAATCATTTTAATAGCAGTAAAAACAATTAAGGTATTTTGGATTTAATTTGTTCTGGAAAAATATTTTACATACATTTTTGGTTGAATTTAATTTATTTTCATTGGTACAACGTATTTAAAATCTAATACTGCCTTCCTCGAGGAAAAGGGTGAGATACCAATAAGCACGGCAAATATTATTTTTAATTTATTCTAAAAAGGATTTAAAAGTAATTTTATTTTTCCAATGGTATCCACCGTGGTGAGGATTTTGATAGTTGTCAGGAAAAGTTGAGATAAGTAATTAGGCTTGTAGTGCAGAATAATTATTTGAATTGTGCAGTAGATAAGTGTAAAAAACCCAAACGACCTATATAGTTAAAGTGCACACTACCCACATTCTTTTCCCGACCTTGCTTAATTTTAGTAGCTTTAGTAATTATTATTCTGCAAACGCATAACAACACTGAGTGAAGTCAAGTTTGAAAGGAGAAAAGTTAACGTGGACAAAACTGACAAATACACACAATTAAAAGGACGGAAGTTCACGGTCAAGTTACTGGCAACTGGGGTCTGGATCCATCATACACTTCTACAAGGTATGTAAATTCTTAAGATTCAAAAAGCTTTAACTAGGGAGAAGTCTCATGAGCATATGTAGGCTATATAAAGGGTTTAATAGTATACATATTATTTTCGATCGAATTGGGTGATTGTGGACGAGTTAGGTCACGAAGGGAATTCTAACAACGAGTAGGTAGTTAGTATAAAATCCACCGTATTGGGGAAAATTTAAATTGAATCCTCAAGTAATCAGAACAATTTAGTTTTGACACAATCACCTTGTTGCTCACTTATTCAATAATTAAAATTATTGTTAAGTTTATATACGAGTAGGTATCTACGAGCAAGGTAGAATAGAGCAACAGAATCAGGCAGTTTATTTTTAAACTATTTTAATTTTCATAGAATTTTATTCTTGGGTTAATAAAATCGGGAAATACATTTTTATATAATAAAATTGTACAGGATATTGTTAGCGAGTTAGGCATAACATAATTTCATTATTAGGAAGGAAATAACTAATAACTAATACGAGTATGAGTTTGAAAGATCCTACATGGGGGAATATGAAGCGTTATTTCGATCCAGCATTGGAAGATATGCAAGACCATATCAACCATTTCAATCTAATCACGGCCATCATGGAAGTACGTGACGAGAAGGAGAAATGTAACTTATTTGGATCTACTATGCGGGGTGCGGCAGTGGACTGGTACGAGACAAGAAAGAATGTCACAGACTGGCAGCAGATGGAGGTTGAGTTCCAAAAGGCCTTCCGCGGGAGCAGAACTAGGAAAAGAGTACCGCAGAATGCAGAGTGGAGAGCAGGCAAGAGAATGCAAGGACGTAAACCCATCCACAGGCAGACTGACGTCACAGCAGAGTCAAGAGGAAAGAATTCAACTTCAACTCAGGCTATGATGTCTATGGATGGAAAAGGAACTCCGAATACTACAATGAACTATGAGGGAATCGACTATCCTACACTGCTGGACACGGGAGCTACTGTTTCACTCATTAGTGAGAAAATAATCAGGCCAGAAAATATTTACCCATTATTAGATTTTCATGTAGAAGGACTGGGAGGTGTGACACAGTCACCTATAGGAATGACATATTTAACTCTTTTAAAAAATGGAGATAAAATTGATGTAGAGGCATTGGTATTGGCAAATGTACAACCACCTATAATTTTAGGATATAATTTTTTGGAGCAATATGACATACTTATAGACACAGCAAAGCAGAGATGTATTCCAAGGAAAGGAGACCTCAAGCCCTTTGACTTTACAGTGGGAAATTCCAAGTACGCAAAATATACAGTACCTATCCACGATGGAAATGACAAAGCGAGGATCCAGGAAACTGTCTTTTTACCCCCACGTTCGGCTACAATGGTGAAGCTGATCTACAATCATCAGGACAAGGTAGAAGTACTACTAGAACCAAATCAAAATGTGTACATCAAGCAGAGGCTATTCGTAACAAGAGGGATTATCAAGAGAGAAAATCCAGAAGTTTTAATCTACAACCCATCAGAAAAACCAAAGAAAATATTTCGAGGGATGGTAGTAGGTACATACGAGGACGGCTACACTATAATACATGGGAAACGGGCAGCGGCAGATCAAAGGAAACCAGCAGAGGCAGAAATTCCACCACCAAAGGATTTCAAACCCTTGACAGAGGAACAATTGAATAAACTGAATATTAATCCGGATTTGGAGGAGGCTGAAAGACAAGAGGTACGCAATTTATGTCTTGAGTTTTCTGATATTTTTGCTTGGTCAATTAAGGAAGTTAAGCCAGCCGACTTACCCCCAATGAGGATTAATACTGGAGACCATCCACCGCAAAGCAGCCCACCATACAGAGGTTCACCACAGGAGATGGAAGAGATCGCGAGGCAAGTGGACGAGTTGATTGAAGGAGACATATTGGAAGAGTCACACAGCCCCTGGGCATCACCTGTATTTTTGGTAAAAAAGAAGGGAGGAAGCTTTCGTATGGTAGCTAATTATCAAAAATTAAATGCAGTAACAATAGCAGACACTTGGACGTTGCCCAGGATTGACGATATCATCCACGCGCTGAGAAACGCATCGTATTTCAGCCCGGTTGACTTGTATGCGGGTTTCCATCAGGGTCTTATACATCCGGAGGACCGGGACAAAACTACGATTATCACTCCGAACGGGACTTATCGGTATAAACGGATGTCGTTCGGTATGAAGAACTGTCCTGGATGGTTCCAATTCCTTATGGACACCGCATTATGTAATTTAAAATGGAAATATGTGTTGGTATTTATTGACGATATTATAGTGCACGCGCCGAACTTCAAGGAACACCAGCAGAGGCTTAGATGGCTATTCAACAGGCTTAGACGGTACAGACTTTCATTAAATCCAGAGAAGTCACATTTTGCATTTAAGAGGATCAGTTGTCTGGGATTCATTGTGGACGGGACAGGTATCTACCCAGATGAAGAAAAAATCAAAGCAGTTCGAGATTTTCCCCGCCCGCAAAATGTTCACGAAACAAGAATATTGGTTGGACTGACCTCATACTACAGAAAATTCATACCTAATTACGCACAGATTGCGAAGCCGTTGACTGAATTATGGAAGAAAGATGCAAAATATGAATGGACTCGAGAAATGGAGGAGGCTTACCAGACCCTTAAGACAGCTTTAATAACGGCACCTGTACTTCATCACTTTCGAGAGGACTTACCATGTATCGTTTCAACAGACGCATCGTATCAAGGATTGGGAGCTATTCTGAGTCAAGAAATCGATGGACAAGAGGTACCCATTATGTATGCAAGCAGGTCGCTGACGAAGGCAGAGGCAAATTATCCAGCAGGACACCTGGAGTTATTGGGAGCAGTCTTCGCATGCAGGAAATTCAGGGAGTATTTATATGGTAGAAAATTTACTATAATTACAGATCATTCAGCATTACAATATTTACAACCCAAAAAGCATGACCAGACTTGTAGATTGACTAAGTTTCTCATAAAATTAGGAGATTATGAATATGACATCAAATATAAGCCAGGGAAAAAACATACGAATGTAGATGCATTGAGTAGGCATCCAGCTACGCAGGCTACTCAGGAGGATGAGGAAAAAGATAATTATATAGATGCATATCAAGGGAACGCAATTTTTGAGGTAAACATAGCTAAAATAACTATGAAAAAGGAGGATTGGGAAACACATCAACAGTACATACCGTCAGGGTTAGGTTTAGTAAAGAGGCAGGCTGAGGATGAGGAATTACAAAATTTCATAGCAAAAAGGAAAGGGAGTTGTGAGAGAAATGCGGACGGAGCATGGGTATATCATTCAGTACATACCAAGTGGCCGAGAATTTTAATCCCCAAGGGATTAAGAGTTTACATATTGAAAGCATATCATATAGATAATCTGGCTGCACACCAGGGAGTATTGAGGACAGAAAAACGTATTACTTCAAAATATTATTGGCCTAATATGCAGCAGGATATTAAATGGTTTGTTTCTACATGTGATCATTGTCAGGCTAGGAAACATTCCACTCAGAGAAAAATTGGGTTCATGGTACCTATAGTACCTAAGTACATGTTTCATACTATTGGTTTGGATTTATTAGGTCCATTTCCCGAATCAATAAATGGGAATAAGTATGTTGTAGTTTGTACAGAATATTTTACTCGGTATGCAATTACTAAGGCAATTCCAAACAGAAAGGCTGAGGGCATTGCTAAGTTTTTAGTAGAGGAAATAATATGTAAATACGGTGCATTCAAGAAACTCATAACAGACAATGCAGCAGAGTTAAAAGGTGGAGTGATTCAGGAGGTTATTATGCAGCTCAATACTAGACATAGATCCACAGCAGCTACATACCATCAAGGGAATGCACTCACAGAAAGGACAAATCAAACATTGACCACTATGATAAGTATGTATGTAAATAAAACACACACAGATTGGGACGAAATACTTCCATCATCATCTTCATTACATTCGCATTTAACACAGCAGTGAATGCAAGCACAGGGTATACACCATATGAATTATTATATGCAAAGGAACCTATCTTGCCTATAGATACATTCTTTAGCTCACAGGGATACTCTAGAAATTCAACAATAAATGAATTCCTTAAGAATAGAGAGAATGCAGCTAAAGAATTAGCCGACGCACATCAAAAGGCAAAAATTATTTATGACAGGAAGCGTCGAGAGGATGTGTTCAAAGTAAATGACACAGTCAGGGTAGGCATTAAAGTAAGAATAGTAGGTATGGCAGAGAAATTAATAATAAAATATTTTGGCCCATGTATTGTTACTAAGGACCAAGATAAGTATGGAAATGTTGAAATCAGGCCATTACATCCTGATTATCAAGGCGTAAAAATACCTAAGTTTGTTAATTGTTCACAATTAAAGAGAGTTGTTATTAGAGATCCCGAGGAATGGAGAACTCATGAAATTCCATTCGACTTTGGCGAGTTCCATCCTGTTCCACAACTACCAGAAAGGAAGGGATTGACTAAGAGAGGAAACAAAACCGAAAACAAAAAATCCAAACGAGATGACACGCAAAAATCCACAGGGGAAAGAAAGAGGAAATTCATCAAAAAGAAAAATGCATTGACCCCAAAGGCAGCTGAAGTAGATGCTGAGACAGCGCAAAGGCCAAGGAGAACAATCCGAAAGCCCATGAGATATATGAGAGTGGAAATCATTCCTCCACTATACACCACATTTGATGGAACCCTCCGAATCGCTGGCGATAGCCCTCAACAGTTTGGTAAAGTTTTTTACTAACAAAATTTCAAAAAGTTTTAATTGTTGTATTTTTCACTTTTCATTTACAAAATGAGTGATTACTCGAGCGACGACGAACGAGCTGTTTCGAGCACGAATGGAACCAAACAACAAATGACGAGGAGACTGGAGGCGATTCGTTGGCAAATGAAGGTGCTAAAGAAAGAAGAGAGAAGCATTCAACGTTCTCTGGAGGAGTTTCCAATTCCACGATTTTCTCGGGAGTGGGGGCGGATTACTGGTGGTGCTATTCATCATCAGTGCAAGCGGAGGACAACTGGCGAATGGTGTCATCGCCCTACAGGTATTGCAGAGGACTTTAAGTACTGTGATACTCCACGTCAGGATCGAATCTACTACCTGGGGGGTTGGGGCAAGTTGGGTACGTTTATAAAGACCGATGGAGTTACTTATGGCTTCGATCCCGAAGTCGCATGGGAATATAAGTATTGCTACCAAACTAGGAGTAGGATCCGGGGGGCTTGGAGAGGCGGTGAATTATCAGCTTTGGAAGAAGAGGCACACGCGACAGTCAAATTCTGGAAGAACAACCGCTGTTTGACAAATAAGATGTCCTATCTTCAGGAGCACGCACACCCTTCCGGATTATCATGTGCTTTCTGTCCAGATTCAATCAGGCGTTATTCTACTCGACAGGATTTTGCGAGGAAACATTTAGGCGATGATGTTGGCGTTGAAGATTGGGATGCCGAAACTTTGTCAGAGGCAGGCCAGTTCCGAAAGGCGCTGGAAAAGAATGCGGATTTACTACCGGCAGTGTTGAGAGTTCGACTCGAAAAAGATCTACTGGAGCTTGAAGCAGAGCAGAAAAATGAACAAGTCATCGAACTGGAATTAGTGTAAAATGAAATTTTGGAACATTATAAATTATAATTGGTATGTAATTTTATTTTTAATTACTGAACTATAATTTATTATTGGTATATAATCTATTAATGAAATATAATTTTATCAGGGTGTTTAATTATATGCAGATTATGGACTTATATTATTATGGATTATTTTATTTTTATTCATCTATGGGATTTATGTAGGTATTATATTTTAATTGAGGTGAATAATTTAATTTAATATGGATAATTTAAATTTTGAGGTTAATAATTTATTTATGGATATTTTTAGGATCAATATTCTATATTTTTGGAAATTAGGATTATGTTAAACATACATTATTACCATTATTTATAATTTGAATATTTTAATTATGGGATTTAGGGTGATATATGAGGGCATATATCTTCAAATAATGGGTAGAGTGTTAGCTATAGCGATGTAGGCATCGCTTATAATGTATGTAGGTATAGGTTTATAATTTAAATGTAAAGGCATTATGATGTAACATTTATTTAATTATTAAGTTTAAATGTATGCCAGAGGAAGTGGCGAAGGACAAGCTTATAAGAATGAAATTGTTAATAATGAATCATGTGTTGTGAATTTCGAATTATGTAATAATTATAAATGAATCATGCGAATTAATTGTGTAATGTAAAAACAATGTGATTGAATTCTTGAGCTTGTCTCAGATCTTGTATTGTAAGGAGAGAACACTCCTTTGCCAAAACTCAAACCAACAACTTGTTAATCTTTTACCATTGTATAGTTAGTCTTTAATAAATTACACATTGACACTTCGTTCAATAAAAGTAATTTAATTGTCACAAACAACTGAACTCTTTCCAGCTTCACTTTACACTCGCATTATTTACCTCAACATACGACTAGCATTTTCACACATTTAACAATATTAACTGCTCCGAGCATTTAATCTACATCCTAGCCCTAAGGTGTAAATCAACTGCCCGGAGCAGTTTATTTACACCTCCGGGGTGTAGATTAACTGCTTTGGCTAATACCAAAGGCGCCGAGCTGTAGATTTACATCCTAATTTGACATGGCGCGCACGCCTATGTCATGTGACTGGCGCAGTCGCAGACCGACCGCCCTAAAGTGATTATTTTCTGAAAGAGTAGATTCGGTTTTCCAAATTGACACAATAACTAAGAGTTTTAAACTTGAATTCGGGAGTTACAGAGAATTAAAATACATAAATAAATTTCATATAGTGATAGTAAGGCAACTGATGTAACTGTCGTAAATGCCGTAATGGTTATAGCTGTTCTTCGATAAGTGATAGCCAGTAGCCAGTATTAGTTGCTCTAGTAAAAGATGGCCAACTCATCTTTATTAAGTGATGGCCAGCTTCAATCCACAGTCAACAATAGCAATACCGAAAAATCAACTGGCAAAACGCATGGGACGTGGAAAAACAGTGCACATTCTAAACTATAGTTGTGGCGACGAGCGGCGTGAAATCGAAATTAAGTTTAAGGTTGGGGTTTTCTCCCAAAACTTACACCCCAACATGCTAACTCATACCCAACTTTGACAGCTCAGGCTCCATTAATCAGTAATAATTTATTTTTAAGTTATTATATTCACTTGTGATCGTCAGTACTAAAAATAAACGAATCAAAGTTTGAAGTTCGTTATTTATTAAGATACATTTTTAAAAATAAAACTGAAGCTCCAAGTGTCAAAATGGATTCGAGTTGAAAAAATCTAAATTTTCCTACTTTGTTTTCCATATAATTTATGCTGTTTACAATTGATAATAATAAAATTAATTCAGTTTGAACTCAATCTTTATGGCAAATATAAATATGCTTTCAAGAAATTAAATTTTTTTGAATTGGCAGATGAGTTAGGTGTATTTTACTAAATGGGCCACGAATTATCGAAAAGGGGGGCGGGTTATTGAAGTTAGGTATGAGTCGTATGAGCTATTGAAGAAGGCCAACATATGGATGGAAAGCATAATGGAGACCAATGATCTTGAGCCGACTCGAGTTAACAATTCTGGATCACAAATTGTATAGAGATTATGTTATTATCATTGACTAAAAATAAATTTAACTGTACTTCCGCGTTTAGTTGGAAAAACATAATTTCCAGATAATTGTTTAGGCTAATAATTCTGTCTGCTCCTAGTGGTTTTACATTTTTAAATTTTGTCATTGGGAGGGTTGAGGATTTTGTGGGCCCCGGTACCACATCCCTAATAAGTCTGGAAAATACACTTTTCCTCCCGTTGTCGGCTTGGAAAACTATTACCTAACTATTCTCACGCAACGTTAGGATTGAAGATCAACGTTGATTTGATTGAAAATTCAAAATACGATTAGATTTCTAGGTTAAAACTATATATCCGCATATTGCTCTGTTTTGCAACTTTCTATGCGCATTTCTAACCGATTTTGGGCAGTGTTCTGCATATTGAAGTTAACTTGCCCAAAATAGTTCGTGAACTCAAAAAGTTCAATGAAGGTGTAAAAATCCAAGCTCAACGAAGCGCGATGAAGCTCAAAAGATTTTTACCCAAGCTCAACGAAGCGGGACGAAGCGCGATGAAGCACAATCGAGCTTTGGTCCCTGAAAGTTTTTGGGGGTGGTAAATTTTTTTAACATTAGCGAGCCCAGTAATATATTTTTGATACTTGTGCATTCAAATTCAAAGTACCTATGTGCTTAAGCTTAAAATGTACCATGTTGACAAGTAATGAAAAATGAAAAGTACTAGAACTGGAAATTGTGGAAATACCAAATACCAACTTTCGCCTCGCTTCTCGCATTTGCCTACTAGTTACAATTACTTATCAACTTATTACTATTCCACAATTCTTGATTCTTTTATGGAATACTATAGATTATATATTATAATTAATTTAATTAAATTCATATTTCGTATTCCAGTTCCAATTGAATCTACTACTACCAATTGGATTTTAATAATATTATATATTATATTTCGTAATCCAATTTTATCTACTTCTACTAATTACTAATTTAACTATTAATATAATAAATTAATTATATCATATTACGATATAACAACATAATAACTTCCCATTGTAACACTAATAATATTAATACTGATGCTACCTATACCGCTGATATTGACCTGACTAACCTAGCCCGTGCTAAAAACGGTAATCCAAAAAACTTAAGTAGTGCTACCAATCAGTAGTACAACCATTCGATAGTACTTCAATGCAGCAGTACTACTGTTAAGTAGTACCACTATTAAGAGGTACCCCCATTCAGCAGTACCTTCATTTTGTAGTACTTCCATGCTGCAGTACTACCATTTAGTAGTATTATTATTCAGTACTACTACCATTTAGTAGTTCAACTATTCAGTACTACTACCTTTTAGTAGTACTATTATTCCGTAGTTTTTTACTATTTAGCAGTTCTACTATACTGTAGCACTACGTATTAGTGGTGCTACTATTTAGTAGTCCTTCCCTTTGATAGTACTACTATTAAGTAGTACCACTATGCAGTAGTACTACTATTTAGTAGTACTACCATTCAGTGCACCAACATTCAGCAATACCTTCATTTAGTAGTACTTCCATGCAGCAGTACTACTATTTAGTAGTATTATCATTCAGTACAACTACCATTTAGTAGTTTAACTATTCAGTACTACTAACTTTTAGTAGTACTATTATTCCGTAGTGTTTTACTATTTAGCGGTTCTACTATACTGTATCACTACGTATTAGTGGTGCTACCATTTAGTGGTCCCTCCCTTTGATAGTACTACTATTAAGTAGTACCACTATGCAGTAGTACTACTATTTAGTGGTACTACCATTCAGTGCACCAACATTTAGCAATACCTTCATTTAGTAGTACTTCCATGCAGCAGAACTACTATTTAGTAGTATTATCATTCAGTACAACTACCATTTACTTGTACTACTATTTAGTACAACTACATTTTAGTAGTACAACTGTTTAGTAGTATTACAATTTAGCAGTTCTACTTTACTTTAGCACTACGATTAATAGGTACTTCTATTTAGTAGTACCACAACTTAGTAGCACCACTATTTAGCAGTACTGCCATTTAGTAGTACTACTATTCAGTACTACTACCATTTAGTAGTACTACCATTTTGTAGTACTTCCATGCAGCAGAACTACCATTTAGTAGTACTACTATTCAGTACTATTACTATTTAAAGGTACTACCATTCAGTACTACTACTATTTAGTAGTACTGCTATTCATTAGTACTACAGTTTAGCAGTGCTAACACACAGAAGCACAACGCTTCAGTAGTACTATCATTTAGTAGTACTACTTTTCCGTTTTACCACCATTTAGTAGTACTACTATTCAGTAGTACTACTTTTCAGCAGTGCTACTATTTAGTAGTACTTGCATTCAGCAGTGCTACCATTTAAAAGTTTCACCACTCAGTACCGCTGCGATTTATTAGTACTACCATCTAGTACAACTACCATTTAGTGGTACTACTATTCAGTGGTACTACGATTCAGCAGTACTAGCATTTAGTAGTTATTCTATGCAGCAGTCCCACCACTTACTATTAATACGATTTAGTACTACTACATTTTAGTAGTACAACCGTTTAGTAGTATTAAAATTCAGCAGTTCTACTTTACTTAAGCACTACCATTAAAAAGTACTTCCATCTAGTAGTACTACTATTCCGTATTACCACCGTTTATTAGTACCACTATTTAGTGGTACTACTGTTTAGCAGTGCTACCATTTAGTAGTACTTGCATTTAGCAGTGCTACTATTTAAAACTTTTACCACTCAGTACCGCTACGATTTATTAGTACTACCATTCAGTACAACTACGATTTAGTGGTACTACCATTCATCAGTACTAGCATTTAGTAGTAATCCTATTTAGCAGTACCACCACTTACTTGTAATACGATTTAGTACTACTACATTTTAGAAGTACAACCGTTTAATAGTATTACAATTTAGCAGTTCTGCTTTACTTTAGCACTACGATTAAGAGGTACTTCCATTTAGTAGTACTACTTTTCTGTATTACAACCATTTAGTAGTACTACTATTCAGTGGTACTACTGTTCAGCAGTGCTACCATATATTAGTACTTGCACTCGGCAGTGCTATCATTTAAAAGTTTTACCACTCAGTACCGCTACGATTTATTAGTACTACCATTTAGTACAACTACCATTTAGTGGTACTACCATTCAGTGGTATTACTATTCAGCAGTACTAGCAGTTAATAGTAATTCCATGCAGCAGTACCACCACTTACTAGTAATACGATTTAGTACTACTACATTTTAGTAGTACAACCGTTTAGTAGTATTACAATTTAGCAATTCTACTTTACTTTAGCACTACGATTAATAGGTACTTCTATTTAGTAGTACCACAACTCAGTAGCACCACTATTTAGCAGTACTACCATTTAGTAGTACTTCCATGCAGTAGTACTGTTATTCAGTAGTACTACCATCCAGTACTAGTACCAATTAGTAGTACCACTATTCAGCATCACTAGCATTTAGTAGTAATTGTATGCAGTAGTACAACTACCTACTAGTAATACGATTCAGTACTACTACCTTTTAGTAGAACAACAATTCAGTAGTATTACCATATAGCAGATCTACTATACTTAAGCACCACGATTTAAAGTAAATTCTATTTAGTAGTACTACCATTTAGTAGTACTACCATTTAGTGATACTACCGTTTTGTAGTACCACCATTTAGCTGTACTACCATTTAGTAGTACTTCCATGCACCATTAATACTATCTAGTAGTACTACTATTCAGTACTTGTACCATTTACTAGTTTTGCCCTATAACTCGTCGTTAATTTGTTTCGCATTTTTTGGTACGGTTGTAGAATTTGTGCGTTGCGTCCTATAAAAGTGTTAGCCTGAAAACGGACTCTGTTTTTCTGCTCAATTTTAGGATTTTGCGTTTTTGCAGTCCACGTTTTTTGGGTTTGGCTTTTTGATATCTTTATTTCTAAGCGTTTATCTGTACTCCTTGCGCCATTCTGCGTTTAATGGTACTATTTTTACTTTTCTGCGTTTAGTGGTTCGGGTCTTACGCCTCGATAAATCGATACGCCTGGATTAAATCAATATTTATTATATTTTGTAATCCAATTTTATCTACTTCTGCTAATTACTAATTCTACTTCTACTGTACCACGATTACTATATTATATCAGGATATAATAGATTGAGAAGTTGACCATATAAAATTAGTATGTTATAGTATGCACACTAATATTCTAATATATTATACACTATACACTTAATACACTATGACTATGACTACCCAAACCAAACCCTTCCCATATTGATACTTGTTAAAGCCTTAAAGTAAAGTACATTGCACGACAAAAAATTTTACCTATCGTCGGGGGTCGACATAGTCGGCAGGTGGAAAAAAGATAAAAGTGGAAAACTGAAGCTCAACGAAGCGCGATGAAGCTCAACGAAGCTCAAAAGATTTTTACCCAAGCTGGACGAAGCGCGATGAAGCGCGTTTGAGCTTACGATTTTTGTAAAAAAGTTCATTTTGTGAAAAACGAGCTTCATGCCATAAAGTTAACTATTGCAGAACACTGATTTTGGGCCATCAGGTACTAAAGATAAGTTAATCATTACTTACTAATGCCAAGTTGGTCATCACCCCCGATCTGACAATCACTGATCAAAGAAACCCATACATTTGACTTAAGCAGTAAATCTACAGCTCGGAGCGGTAAATAAACTGCTCAGAGCAGTAAATTAACATCCTACACTGAGGGGTAGATTAACCGCTCCGAGCAGTTAAAGTACAGCTTAACTCCTGACTGCTAGATGATAACATCATTTACGGATGTTCTTTTATCCTTTGGGTTTTTAGTTTTTTAGCATACAAAGTATGAGCAGCGAGTGGAAAGGTATGAGATGGTATGAGCAAATAGGAAAGAATGTTCAGCTGCAGCGGTAGATTCAAAACCGTGTATAGAAACCGAATTTGATTTTGAATTTTGAGGTCTCTCAGTCTTCCGACGAATTTGCTTGTTGTCTGTAGCGTTTCGATTTTCGGTGGTTCAATGTACTGTGTAGCATAGCGACATCGGTTGTCCATTATCCAGTGCAAAAGTTAATATTTCAATTAAGGAAGTAAAGTAAAGAGTAATTCCTAACAAGTAAACAGTGCTAAACAATTTCGGATTCTAAGCAAGAGCCTCACGTACCGGACTTTACTAGTTTCAAAAAGTGTAACTGAATTTATTTTAAGCTATAACGTAGCCTGTTATCCTCGTGTGCCGTCGTGCCGTGTGTGTACCTGTGAAGTTCAAAGTTATTCCCGTATTTTATACAGCTGACAGTCAGTAGCAATTTGCAATTACGCTTACGCTGCCCGTTAAAAACTAACCTCAACCTCACTAGCTGCATCAAGTCTCAAGTATGTAATGACAACTTTGGCTACCAACAACTAACCAAAAAAATAAATAAATGTAGTTCATAGTTCTAAGTTCAAAGTTCTAATCCTTGATCCTTGGCGAATTCCAGCAACCAGTTAAGTAAGTCACATGCACTTTCAACTTTATCTTCAATCTAAATATTACTGTTGATTTTAATTTTGTTTTCCAAAAATTAAAACCTCACGCCTCACGAGTATTGAATATCAAAAACAACAAGAAAAAAATTTTGGCATTTAAGTTGCAACCAACAACTTTATCGTTATACTGAACACTTTGCGTCACCATCATCATAATTAATAATAACTAGTTATACTTAGTTCAGCCGATATGAGTTACGAATTGTTGAGTGAAAGTTTAGAATTTAACCCTTATTTATGTATTTACTTAACATTTGACATTTAGTATTTATTAGTTACTACTAATTAGTGCGTGGCGAATGAAATTAATAATTCATTTTGAAATTGTATCCATCAATCTTGCTTCGCTGGTTACAGTTGACAGTCCAGTAATAGCAACTCTGAAAACGAATGAAGAACTTTCCCATTGAAATCCGGAACTAGATACAAATGCGCCATTGCAAAGAAAAGAAGTTAAAGAAAATTAGAAGGCATTTTTGAAATTTGTAGTGGTCTCCGAAATACTGAAAACTGTAAATATAGTTCGACAAAAAACATTTTCTGAATAATTTGTAGTCCCCCTTAAAATAGGCTCGGAGAGGGCACTTGTAGATTGTAGGTGCTGTATACAGATTGATTACCAAAATTTAAGATCATCAACCTTAGCGTCGCGCAAAAATTTCTTGAGTTGTGAGTTGATAAAATGTGTAGTAGTAGCCTGCTGACCTGCCTGCCTAATGGTGATCGGGTTTATTTTTGGGGGTTTTCCAAGTCACAACCGACGTATGGTCGAGTAGATAGTATTATTTTACGTGATATATTTGCAAAAGGGATCAAACCTTCCATGATTTTACATATCTGATACCCAGGGTTTTAAAGAACGGAGTTGTAAATATAAATACAAGTATTGGTAGTTGGCGTCTTTGTCACTATCCGTCACACATATTTTTAAATGCGGTAATGTTTGAGCAGAGGCTACTGATCACCATTAGGCGTGTCGTGTTAATATGAGACCAAAGGGGCAATCTTAATCTTTGACCTTAGATAGTTTTGAAGAAAAGAAAGTCCATTTTTATTGCATTTTCCCTGTTTCTCAATGAATATTTTATTTTTTATCACCATAGCTCTTAAAATGATACAAGACATGATGGAAGAAAATTCGTCGGGCGAGGGAGGAGAGATTAAACCAAATGAAGCTTGTTCAATCACATTTCCGTCATTTTCGTCAGACCTTGTCCAAAATATTGCTGCAAGTATTGGAATTTTAAATGTTGATGATGCAGCCGCAGAAAATTTAGCTATAGATGTGACCCACCGCCTTAAAACTTTACTTCTAGATGGACTAAAGTTCATGGAACAAGGAAAACGAAAAAAACTGCTTTGTACTGATTTTGACAATTCGTTGAAAGTTCGAAATATTGAGGTAAACTGTGTTCCAAAATTAATTCAAAACTTTTTTTAATTCCTCCGATTTTTTAAAATTTCAATCTAAATGATATGCGTGGACTTGGAGCTACATGCTTTATGGAAGGACTATAAGTTTAAAAAATATTTCAGCCGGTATACGGGACGACCTCAAGATCATCATTACCCTTTAGACTTTCATCTGGTGGGGGTCGAGAGTTACAATTATCATTAACTACAGAGGATTCAGTACAAGATATTTCTGAAATAACAACAGGCGGTGCACTTAAAGCTTCCGGAGAACCATCGTATCGAGCTCACTGGTTAGCTATTGAAGGTATGCAGCCAGCAGTGCCCGAAAATCCACCTCCTTATTCAAAAACTGATCAAAGAGAAGATAGTGTAGATCCGGCTAGAAAATTAAGGATTGCACACGAAGCTCCCAAAACGGCCTCTGTAGTTTACATCAATAAAACCTTAAAAACTTTTAATGTAGAAAACGATGTTTACAGGCAATTGGCAACTCATGAACCCTCAGTAGAGCAACAGTTATACTACAAAGAAATTATTGAAGCTTGCGTCGGATCCGATGAGCCTCGGAGAACGGTAAAATCTAAGCCCTTTGTTGTTTTCCAACTTTTACTTTGTGTAAAATTAAGTAAAATAAGTTATAACTCAAAAGTTATTTTTAAAAATAATATTCTGAAATTATGGTTTTACTGCAGGAAGCTTTATTCAGTCTGTCGTCAGATCCTGGGCTGTATGATATTGTTCCAAGACTAACAACTTTTATCGCAGAAGGTGTGCGAGTGAATGTTGTGCAGCGAAATCTGGCGCTTTTGATTTACCTTATGAGAATGGTAAAAGCGCTACTGGAAAATCAGTCTTTAAACTTGGAAAAGTACCTACATGACATCATTCCAAGTGTGTGTACATGCATAGTTAGCAAACAGCTGTGTCTTCGCCCTGAAGTAGATAATCATTGGGCACTTCGTGACTTTGCCTCTAGGTTAATGGCTCAGATTTGTCGTAACTTTACAACTTCTTCGAACAATATTCAAACCAGAGTTACCAGAATTTTTAGTGATGCTCTAAAACGGGATGAAGACAGAAGTTTATCATCAGTGTATGGTGCTATTACTGGGTTGGGTGAGCTTGGTCCAGAAGTTGTTAGCGCATTTATTCTTCCCAAAGTCAAGTATATAGGCGAAAGGATTGCAGCTTCATCTTACCCAGAACGTCCTTTAGTTGAAAGAAAATCGGCTACTCAAGTGAAAGAAATGGTTTTGGTAATGTTCTCTTGTCACTCTTGCGCTTTAATTACGTATAGTCTATGCCTCTTCTACTTTAGTTGTGTGCAGTGGTACTACCTTAAAATTCCAAATCTCACATTTTTAATATAAATATAATATAATATTAATTTATGAATTCGCTAAGTAAAAGTAAGAACTTATTGTTAAATTATTGGGGTTTAGAAATTCGCTGTGCCAGTTTTAAAAGATTCTTGGAATTTGCAAGAAAATCTTGAAAAATCCCAGGAGCAGTTTGGAGAACATTTGTCCCCGCTTATAATTACTGCTATAGTAAAATTAAAAATGGATGATGCTAAGAAAATTCAGTCTGAAAATCAGCAACCATCATTATCAACCTCTCCTGTATCATGCAGTTTACCAACTTCAGTTCGAACATATAGTTCTCCGGCTGTTTCTCTTCCGTTTGGCTCTCCAAAATCTCAGAATTCATTAATTCCAAACCTGACTGTCCCTGCAACAACCGAGGATAAGTCTAAGCTGACTAGCTCCCCAATATCCGTAAGTTGGTAAACAGTATTTACTTGGAATATTGAATGTCTCACACATTGATGTAGCTATCCTCTTGGAAATTGGCAGTGATCAAACGTAAACATTATTTCTTTCAGAGTCCATAGCCACATCCAAGAATGTGATGTATCCAGTTTTTATGAAGGTATATTGTGGCAGTATACTTCAACTACTTCCAGATGTAATTACCAAGGTTTTTCAATGTATTTATTTAATGATGTAATTATTTTGTAGTGTCTCCGTGTAATAGTTTCTACGCTATCAGTGTAATTTAGTTTTTGAGTCATTGCGTTAAACTAATCAAACAATTTTTGATTACTGTATTTACTTTAAGAATTAACCTTTAAAAGTTTGTAGTATAAACAGAATAGTGGTAGTCTCATCGGGTTTAGCAAATACTTAGAAATATACAGCACAGGGAAAACAGTTCTAAATTACGTGCATTTCGGTCTAGTACTGTGACTGTACTGTACTGTACTAGTATTATATGATTAATATTCAATTAAGATTTAAATTTTTCAGTTCTTAAGGAACAAGACGTATCAAAATGGTTAGATTGTTTAGTTTAATAGTATGTAATTAGTGCGGCTGTAATTTGAAGAGTTAAAATCACTTACTACAGCAACATTTTGTCAAAAGTGTGCAAACTCTTTCAGTTACCTATGTGTATAATATTACTAGTAGCTAACGTGCCTACTTAGCTATAATTAAAATCGCAGTTAGTAAAAAATGATACTCAATTTTGTAAATTCTACATCTCATGTATTTTGTTAAGAATATAAGAATAAAATTAGTTTTGTCTCCATAAATTGTTAATATAATATATGAGCTACACCTTGATTGGGTGTATGGATAGCTAATTTCTTTTGCGTGCGATCAATCGACCTTGACAAATTCTTACGATTAGACGTATGTACGCTTCATGGATAAGGCAGTATGGGACCCACATTCGTTGCAGTTTCTATGTTTTTTTGGGTCGACTAATCAAGTTCTTGTTTATTTAGATCATAAACAAATGGTATCTGGTAAGCTTTTTCCAGAATAACTGTTAATATTTTGCAGCGTTAATGAGCTAAAAATGCCAAGAAACTTTTAGTATTTGTATACAGTACACAGGAACAAATTCGATGCAAATTTGCGAACTTAAGTTACAAAAGTTTATTTTATTAAGTTCGTCAGTTAGTTAAATTAAGCAAGTTAGACGGATATAATTACACAAGCAGTTTGAATATCATATCTTTCTTGGGCATATTATGCAGAATGCACACAAATATGCTTAAGTACCTTCGAGTTTACCTTTTACATCCGTCTTAAACTAAAAGTAGACAAAATTAATGTAGAGGAGTTAATCCAGAGGATAGTTATAAAAATAAAAGTGTGATGTGCTTATACAGCATATAAGATGTCATAGTTTAGTTTAGTTAAAACAGTTTCACCGGGCTGTTTGCTGTTAGCTATATACTTTTTTTAGTCCTTCTGTTTCAAATATAATTCTTGTGGGAATGTATATTACAGAGAAATGTAGCAGGTACAATGGTAAGATGCAAAGATTTCGTAACAAGTACGAAAGGGTTTGATTTTTGATAGATGTAAAACTTTCGAAATTTCTGACGACTGTGAACCAAATTATGAGCCGACTAACACGTCACACGATCATAGTTGGCGTCACCGGTTTGATTGGAGAAGTGAATGAGGTTTTTGAAAAACTGTCCTTCCTTCGTGTAATTTCCTTCTGGGCCGTGCAAAGATTTCTGTCTTATGAAATCCTGTGCAATAGCTGTGTCTACTGTGGACATCTCCAGCCTGCAACCCCATGCCACCAATGCTAATGGCTGGAAGTAATTAAAACAAATAGCCTCATCATTGCATTATTAGATTACACACTTACTGCTACCGCCGCAATATCATAGCTTGCGGTTACCAAATATAAATAAATTGTATTGGTATCTAGTAGGTAGAGACACAATTGCATCACTTCATCAATCATTTATACAAATTAAACCATACCGTCTAAGTAGTTCTACTTCGCCCACTTTCGTCTTAATGGCCTTGCCTTACTAACTTACTAACTAGTCGTCCGCAATTTTGTGTCTAGGCCGTCAAATGAAAATTTTATATTGTCAGTCTTTCTGTTTTTAATGAGGTACATTTCAAATGTGAACTGAATCGTGGCTTTCCCCCTTGCCATTTTTCTAAACCTATATTACATACACATTTTGGGAACCTTTTGCACTCCTCAACTGAATGAGCCGTGCGACACATCATTATGAAGCTCTTAAAAAATTAAATAATATCCAACCCTATTGAAGTTAAATATGCTTCCTCAGTTTTTTTAATAAACTTGAAATTGAAGTTCTAAATATTTAAACTACTTAACTGACATATATGATTCTACTAGTCACTGCCGTCATTTTGATGCATGACTTGCCCCTAGGTGCAGAGAGAAACCGGTTGAAATTTATACATTAGGGTTTCAAATTTTGAAAAACTGAAATTCGCCTGAAGGCGTTTTCGCCTTTCGGTGGATGACTCTACAAAAGCTTCAACGAAAATCGCTATCGCCTGTTATTTAACCCTTTTGTCACGGGACTGCCATGCGAAGCTCCTTGTTGCGAGCCCCTTGTTTTTAACTAATACATAATTCGATTCAAGTAACCAATGTTTAAGTCGAAATTTCGGATGATGCTCTACGGCTTCTAAGGTCCTAATCAAACGAGAAAAATATTTACTTAAAAGTACATCGGCAGTTACTATCATCAGTCATTTAATTTTTTACGGATAGTTTCGTATTTACAAGAACATTAAACTTAATGTAAAAAAACGGAAAGTACACGCACTTTTAATTTAGTATAATAACAGATCACGTATTATAATCTTACCCGCTCGTGGGAAAGAAGATTGCTGGGAGTAATGATATGTTTCCCCAAACATCCTCGAACAATACGTTTAAGCAACTTTACTTCCATTGGATGAGCACAGGGGTGATACAGCATTACTACGGCACCATGCTAGAGAAAAAAACTTTATTAAGTCACTGTTGCACAATTGCAATAGCCAAACAGCTCAGTATAAAGAACAACATTTTCTTAATTAAATTAAAAACATTTTGATATAAATACAAACTAATCCTTAATTGAATTTTAAGTATATAATCAGTTATTAACAAGACAATTACAAATTAGATATGGGTTTGTACACAAAAGAGTGAAATCAGTGGCATAAATTAGGGCTCGTTGTCTAAAAAGTACCTACCTATGTATAATGGTGTACTGAGAATTAACTATCTCTAGAAATATTAGTCAGATATTTTAATCTCAGTAATCGAATAATCGAATCTCAATAAAAATCTGTTTGATGGATAGGTGGATAATAAGAGTTACGACTATGCTAAAGCAGTCAATTTTCAGATTCACACTTGCATTTAGGACCATCTCAAAGAAAAAGATAATTAATTGCAATATATTATTGCTTTATAAATTATTATAGTCAATGTAAATAATTATAGTGTAATACACACTGCTATCCAGGAAGAAATGGGTGGATTTAATTTAATGGTGAGATAGAATTCAATAGAAAAATATTACTACACTTAATTTTACCAAACAGATCTGATTCCAGCGTGAATAATAATACAATGTAGGTAGCTACCTATTACTAATACGCTACTTATTTCTGTAGCGGATACCAAAAATTACAATTACAAGAATGGATATAATATTTAGGGAAATGAGTTTTCCCTTTTCAGCCAGTATAGCTGTTAAAATCCAGGGGCAATACGAGTAAGATCTTCTCACCCACTAATCATAAGGCTGTATACCATTAAAAACTATATACCATTTTAAAAATAACAAATACTATAGCAGTGAGAAATAAGTAAAATAGATAAAAACATCACTACCAACTAAAACACTATAGCTTTTTTATTATGAGTTCAATTCCCTTTCCCTGCACAAGCTTTACCCTAACGAACAATTCCTTCCGTCTCCGTGTTCGGCCATAGCATATCAGAGCAGAGGAGTCAAAAAATCAGGAGTAATACCTTGTATTATTTATTTTAATGTTGCCAATAAACATCACCGTAGTAGAATCTACTAACAAGTAAATTCACTACATACAAATACATTATTACACTTCTTTTCCCGTTCAATACTCCGTAGAATTTTCTACAATACATTGCATTTGATTGTGAATTGGAATTCGAAAATAATTCAGGTCGGTGTCTAATGCACCCGGATCTCAAACAAATTAAATGACATGACGTTCGAAATCGATTTCTATTTTCCTTGCATCATGGAATGTAGGAACAAGAGATTCTTATGTGCGTGTTTCTTGATGTTGCGGTCAAAATACCTAGAACAGCATTAGGGAAGGGATGCATGCTTATGGGAAGTCGTCATTAGGGCTATAAAAATTGCGGGTTACCCGAAATAGACTCATCAGATACGAATGAAGGGAATAGTATTAGAGTTTGAATCCAGGGATCATAAACCGAATTTTATATAACTGTAGGTATAATACCAAACACAGTGTCCCATCGATCCTGATTTCCGAATGGACTCCAGAACTATACCATGTCCATTAAATGTAATGAAATAGGCAATACTTGCAATCATAAACTTGCGGATATTAAAGTTTCACAACAATTCCTTATTAGGAACATAATACCGACTAAATACATACGATGTATTATTATTGTAGAAGCAAAATGAGATTGGCTTTACCTCAATATTATGCAGCCATCTCTGACGAGGAACAAATAAATATTCTCCAAACGCTGGCCAAAGTGGTCGATGATCTCCGCTGAAAATGTAAAAAACACACATTATTGAACTTATTACTACGCTAAGTTAAGTTTATTCTTTAAGAAAAATGCAGCAGGAACAGTTAATATTTATTAAATGCCTATGCTGCAAATAATCACCGAATAATTGTTAGAGGTTTTTCGACACTTCAAACTCTCCCTTGTCTTTGCTAGAGAATGGGGACAAACAAAAACATATCAGCGTTAAAGGTACAAAATCAGAGTCAGATCTGACCAAAGGTCGTTCACATGATTGGGTAACACTTACAAAACATTCGTGTATATTATCATGTCAATGTACAGATTTATAATCCTCAATTCAGCACTGCACCTCACTTTATAACCATTTTAACAATAATTATGGCTTTATTTTTGGTGTCTGAGTAATTTTGGTTACTATTTTTGTTGCTTCACACATAAAAATACCTATTGACTACAATGTACGAGTACAGATATGTATATGATTTTATTATAGTTCGCTGTATAATAGTTTACAGTATACTTTTTGGATTTAGATTTCCAAATGGATGGATGTGTAAATCGTATGAATAAATCATTAGATTGGCAGCGTCAAGAACCAGAACCAGCGTGTGTCAAGGAAATACCACGAATGAAACTTCATTTTAAGATTATACCATTAGCAACATAAAAATCACATCAAAGTCAGTGGACTAGATATTAGGTAGGTAAAGTACCTACATAATATTATTATGTAAATACGGTGCATTGCATTCTACTATCACCACCACCACCCCTGTCACACCATCATAAATTCATAATCATCCTCGCCTCCCATGTAAACAAAAATATTACAGGCTCGCTCCGGGACATAAAATCTGAGCTGACTGAATGACGGAGGAAACACACAGGCTTCATGTTTATGGTTTATACCATCAAATCAGATTAGAGCTACTAACGATAATTATAGAAAATCATGAGGATAGACAATAGAGATAACAAGAGAGAGACTTACTACGTTGGAGTGTTGTGGTTGTACTCGATAGTTTGGTTCATACAGAAATGGTCAGGCTGAAGATGGGCGGGAAAATTTCCAGAGAGAAGCAAATTAAAAACAAGATATTTATACATCAGTTTCAGAGTTTATACTAAAAATAAATGAACACGAGAGACAGAGACAGAGAGAGATTTATAAAATATCGGAGAATCCCAATCCCGTTGGATTTCTAATCGAAGTAGATTGATGTCTGCATTTGCATCACTCGAAGAAAAAAAATGAATAATATTACTATCTTGTCAGTCAACGCCTGACGGAAATGCT
Organism: Dicyrtomina minuta; assembly: GCA_949802685.1. Classification (NCBI taxonomy): domain Eukaryota; kingdom Metazoa; phylum Arthropoda; class Collembola; order Symphypleona; family Dicyrtomidae; genus Dicyrtomina; species Dicyrtomina minuta. Next base: position 81,324,025 of record OX461809.1, read on the forward strand.
GTGAAAACGAACGCATTATTTGACGATCTGACAGATTAAATAATGCAACCTGAACTGAAGCCCCGTCATATCTCAAGACACAGCGTGAAAGAGGTAGAAATTCTGTTTTGAAAAATTCCATTTTGCATACAGTCTAGACTTCAAGACAAAATCAAAATGTCAGCTTGGCTCAGACTTACAAATGCAATTTATTATATCACGCTGCAAAATACTTTGAATACTAAATTTTATGCAGAAAAGGTAAAATAATATATACATCGATTCTTTGAAAAATCAGAACAACAAAACAGATGTGATGGAGACGTGGGAGTCACATGAGGTAAATATCCAATTAATCTTACATTATTTTGGCAGTATAGAAGATTATACACTAATGATAATTGTCAGTAAAAACAGCACTACAATTTACAAACATCCGATCCGGCGCTCGGCTCCGGTTAGTGAATCTCAATGAATATCAGAATCTGCATATTATATGATGTAGACCTGTACTTAAAATGGAAGCTTTCACTCCCAAAGACGGCCAAAGACTCAAGAACAACCAACTGCACAAGTATATACTTACACGCAATGCATGGAAAGATGCAGAATCACCTGAACTGTCCTAACATTCGCATTTAATTCTAAGGTAGCAAAACATTACATCAGCTGCATCTCAAATCCTACTGGAGGGGAATAATTGAATCGAATCATTTAATTTGTTGATTAACGTTTCTTTCCATTCTGTTGCCTGATTTATAAAAATATAAACGTAAAATCTTTTTTAACGTGTCTCATGCTCACTACCGCCTACACTACACAAAATATGAATTTAAATATGGTGACGGAGAGAGAGAGGGGGGGGGGATTATTTGAAACTGAGGGGTTGGAAGTAGCTTTGTATCCTACGAAGCTTGCGTTATCAGGTTATTGAACTTTCAGTTTGCTCTAACTCGTAGTGAATATTTTAAAAACACGCCCTACTTGTCTTAAGTTAGTAAGCTTTCACTCTGCCTCAGTCTGGCTGACTTTCTTGAGTAATTGGTGATTGGTTAAAAAACAGTTCTTTCACTCCATAAACTATAATAAAAACCATTGCTAGGATTGAACATCCGCTTTCCGCTTTCGATAATTGAGTGATAAATTATTTATTATCCAACAAATGGATTCTTATGAATAGAATACGCTCACTAGTCAGCCCAAATAACCGCTTTCAAATTCAGCGTAAAACTTTTACCTCTGTAACGTTATTTTATAGTTTTTAAGACCAAAAATTAAAATTAAGACGAATTTTTACTATATGAACATTATAAATCAGTTCACAAATGGCTAAAATTGAATTAAGCCACCGATAGTAGAGATAAATATAGCAGTTCTTTGGCAATCCGTTTCCACCCTTTACAAATCGCCGTATGTTTTTGCATCATTTTTGAAGCTGAAAACATGTGGTGAAAATTTTAGATCGTGGAATGATGGAAAGTAGTGACCATTATGACCTTTATGAGAAATTTATCGATATTTCTGAAATACATGGGATATCTTGAGTTATAATATGTAACTTTATTGCGCCACGTCACGATGTAACTAAAATAAAATTTTGGTTGTATAATATTAAAATATAATGATCTTATCGTTAGTAGGACATTACTGACAACCCCATTTGCAGTTGTTTTCTCTTTAGTATAAATGGAATGCATTACAGAGCTGTATTTAACTAGACTGTAGTGTGTATTTTGAGTTCTGAATAATGCCGGACTGAATGTATGATTAAAAGTAGAACGGAATGCATTGTCAAAATCCAGATGACGTTAACAATGTAACCGATATATATTAGATGAGCACTACCTTAGGCTTAGTAAATCGACTGTAGATAGCGGTATTCGAGTCTGAGCGTACTATCTGGCTCCTTCATAAAGATGTGAATTCGGATTGGAAAAAGTTAAATTAGACAACTATTATACGAACATGGTGAGAGATGCATAATTATTGGGATTGGGATTTCGTTTACACTGTGTTCTAGTAGTACGTTTCGTAACTATTAAAAAGTAATTTCCGAGTAAAATAGGAGGTTGTATTATTTTTAATTTTTGTTGACAAATATTTAAATATATTCATGAATTACTCATTTGAATTCCCTTACCCTGTATTTGTCTGGTATAGTGACGCAGTTCTGTATTGGTTCCAGAAGTTCGCCCATCGGGTAGCGGGTTTCGGGGTGGAAGCAAGTGTAGTTTGAAGGCGACTCGTCCCAGTCTATGGTTAGATTGGTCTGAAATAAAATGAAAACGAATTATAATTATTAAGTGCATACACATCCCGCCATCAGAGTGAAAGCTGAGTGCTTTTCCATGGTTCAACCGTTAACGACATTCCTTTTCTAAGCAATGGCAACAGGCAACGATCGTACACACAATAAATATATCCAGCATACAATTACAAGAACAAGAAAGTACTTATCTGCTCCTTAAAGCAACATGCAATTTTTTGCCTAAGCCATTCTTTTTAATAAGTGGAAGACTGTAATCAAGTGAAATGTAGGAAGACAAAATAAATGCATTTACAGTCAACATATATATGATTTTGGTCTCTGTTTAGAAACTTTCTAACAAAACCTCGACAACAATTTTTCCGTGGAGCAACGCTCGCTTAATATCAGTAGTTAGTTCTCAAGTACAGACAAATTGTGTGTCGCTTCTAATCCCAAGAAAAGAGCATTTTCATTTATTTAAGGAGATAGCAATGAAGTTGGGTTGAATGTCTGGAATTTAAGGAAAGAAAAAGTTGGGCTTCATTTCCACTACTTTCTATTCATAATAACTCAATTTCAATACCCCCTTCAGCTGCGCCTACGCCGCGCAGTCCTACTAAAGGGAGAATGATATCTTCAGCCTTTCTTTGTCTTATATTCTGAACGTCAAAATTGTCCTCGCCACCGTGATCGTGAACAGTTCAAAGTCATGACAGACAGTCTTAACTTGTGTATAAAACTATAGAAGAAAAACAAACTCCTTGTCCTGGCCTTTAGGAATCATAGTTTTTCAAACAAAACTGATTGTGAAGCTCATTAGTAGCAAAAGGAAAGGTATCTAAGGTAGGTAAGTACGTCGGTAAATATATTCATGTCCGCTCCTACCAGCATATCATTGTGTAACACTGTACTTCCCCATTGTTTAAGAATCGTCTGTTGGAACTGGAATTAGGAAGCAATCTCAAGACTTTGATTTCATCATATCGCTCTGACGACTTACACAATAATACCAGGTACCTACCTACATACCGAGTTAGCGTTCATATAGCGATATTAATTTATGATTTCACAGAACTGATCGTAAAAAAACAATTCTTCAACCTCTAAATGTTTAGACCTAAAAGGAAATCATACAGGTATCGATAAACAAATAACAAAATGATAGATCGAAGGTGCACACGGGTCTCTCTCCCACTGAGGCATGACATGAGGAGTTACAAGCAGCACAATAATGCCTTACGATTAGAAGCGCTAGTATTACAATGAGATGAAATTATGATGTGATCTTCAGGGTAGTCTCATAATGACAAATTATAGTCCTATAAATACTTAATTTTATATGACCCAAAATAGAACACGAGTCTTCATGGTCGTTCAACTTCAATGACAGAACGTCTACGAAAGTCGAAAAATACTGTGCAGAACTATCACTCAAGCTTTAAATAACTGTTGTTAAAGTTATGCATAACTATGTGCCATGCTATCATATCATCACGACATGGTAAACATGAAGTGGGTAGTTAATAGAAGTAAGAATATCAATGTAAAATCTACAATCTAAGAATCTACTGAATGACGCACCTAATTGCACACGAGTAAGGAAAATCTGAAGTATTTTTCAGACTGGAATGCTTTCACTGCAGGTGACACGCCAAACACCAAGTGTAGCAGTACAGTATTATAAATATCCTAAAAGTTCTATGCCTACAAATATTGAAATAAAATTAATTAGTAAAATTTTTTCATAAAATATTACCTTGCCGTCATCACACTCGGATGAAGAAACACCCATTTGAATCCGACCGTGCTCATCTTTACCAAGTTCCTTTTTGTGATGTAATCCCGGTGTCGTTGGAAACCACTTTCCATCCCATGCGCTATCAACTGGGGGTGATTCGGGTTTGGATGTAGGAGACCCAAAGAAGCTGCAAATCAAAATATAATATATGTAATATTGTTGTCAAAATAGAAAGTATAACTTTCTACAGCTCTCGCATGAAGTGCCGACGATAGATTGTGGTAGCTGGGTAGGTAGGCAGTTAGGCAGGGTGTAGATGCTTAACATGTGAATGCAGGCATGCAGGTATTTAAGGTAACGTATATGTGGGAAATTGGGCACTGGCAATATGACATATTATGTAGAGGGAATGTCTTACCAATTGTCATTTTGCCCCTTTTTCGATAATATACATCGCAGTCGAATATAATTATTATGATTGAAGATGACAATGATGTTCCAAAACTGAATATTGCCTAAATTCAAAAGCCCAGAAAATACGCTTAAATTAAATTGTTAATAGACTTACAAAAAGTATATACTTCGCTGAACACGCATGTTTTCATTAAGCCATAATTACTACTGGTAGGCACTGTCATAAACAGAAAAGTTTCGCGTGTGCTAGGCTTACAGCAAAAAGTACAGTACATCATGCTACATAATTTACACACTACTGTCACCACAACCAAATATATACGTGTATAGGAGCAGAGTGCCTAAATGTGAACCACTATTTTTTGAAGAATTTCAAATTCAAATGCTGTAACTTGGTAATGAAAAGTATACTGTCATGTTCTTTGTATTTACGCGGCCGCTTATTGCAATATAAACATGTATTCACCATTAAAAAACAGACTTTTGGTGGGCTTAAATACAAAAATAGGCGATAGATAGGCGGATTTTAAAAAATAGGCAATAGGTAGGCTGTAAAAAAGTTACTATTCTAAGCTTGGTAATAGGTTCTACACTGGCTGCAAATAAAATAGTCCGATCTTTGTACTTTAGTCCCATGCTTTCACACGGTTCAAGTTCAAAAAGAATGTTTGCTGAAAAGTCGTGGTTTTCCTATTTTAATGTTTTCAGTAACCCACGGTACAGTCGCAATAAGCTAAGCCTACCGTTTGTTGTTGTTGCTAATGAGCCCCTCTACTTGCTACTGCAACATTAGTCTCAAAACACAAGTAGTGTCAATGACGTAACGTCTTAGATTTCGAATTTAATGTTGACGTAAAAGAATTTAAAAATTAAGCTGTTTTGGAATTCTTGATGCATTTATTTCTTGTACTGACAATTGAAACGCCTTTGAACTAAAATGTGCTGTGCACGTAGATTAGAGCATCAGCAATTGAAAAATTATACCTTCAAATGTTTTACGAATATTCCATCTTAAAAATATGGTCGCGGTTCACAATTAGGGATGGTTCACATATAGGCACTTTACTACTACAGTTTTTTATGTATGGGTGAGCATATCTAGGTAAGTACATAATGACGTTTATATGTAGCTTTTAATCCTAGGTCCTAGAGCATTCAAGCAACTGCATCAAGCAATCTGTAATTAGACCCTAATTACGCTGTTGTAAATTAAGGCTAAGTCAGACTCATACATGCAATGATGCTCACTACTCCCTCAGGACTGACTGGGAGTTATGTATACCTTGAGATGCGAAGGCTATGTTTTTAACAAGTTTGGTTAGGTTAGTTTTGAAACGTTGAATAATTATTTTTCTATGTATGCCATTCTATGATCCTGTGGAATAATTATAAACTGTCGTTGGTGTTGGACGCGATTTGCACTTGTAATAATAATAAAAATGAAATCCTGACCCAAGCCTCAACCTAAGCACACTTTTAAGCGAAATCGATAAATATAACAATTTCAATAAAAAATACAATCACACTACATTATTACAAGACAACTGATAACCGCACACTCAAGCACCGACACGGAAAGCATTATTATCACTATCATTATCATCCTCCACTTTCACCGAACCGCACTCCGAGGAGAAGAGAACTACAGATTAATATTCAGATGGAACAAATTCCTGGGATACTAATCGTAAGTTTTAAGCACGGGTACAGTGGTACTGACCTATATTCAGAAAATCCTGGTAGGCGTTTGAATCTTTAAAGAAGACTGCTTCAGTAGTTCGTATCCGTTGAAGTTGTATGTAGTTCAAACGATGTGCTTTTCACAATATCCCTTCTAATACCAACAATTTATTCAGTTGAATACTCATGGTTTATGAGACTAAATATTACGAAGACCAAGAGTGATCAACTTTAGGCATTGCCTAATAACCCATACATTGTTCTCTTTCAATAAACTCTTAATTCTTGGAAATTAGAAATTAGCCTCAATTCAAAAATCTAGGAAAAGGTTATAGTTACCCTGCTATGCTCAACCTGCTTTACTATCTTTTTCGACATTTTCGTCAAAGATATGAAGCATACTACTTCTACTAGTATCACTAAAATTAGTGACAATACTTGAACGCTAAGTAAATAAAATAAAATCCTTTTGAAAAGCAACGTTGTAGTGGACAGTGAAGCTAAGCAAGTTAGTTTATACAGTTATTTATCAAACTGAAGAGGAAAGATAATATTCACCGTGATCAGTATTTTCTGTTTTGTCTGTAGATTATGCAAATTAATTAATTATTTAGCCTTGTGTTTATTCAACTTCGTAAATTCATTGGAAATATTATACACAAAATTATACATGCCCGAATTGAAAACTTAAATATACAGAGAACTAATTGTGTGAGATTACCAAAGTTAAGTAGCAGATAGTATTAAGTTAAGACTGAAGACGTGGTGAGAATACAATGTCATGTCATGATGTAGGTGATTTCATGAGAATATAAATTATTTACATTAATCATTGACAAAATGTTTAAATTCCCCATACGCCTAAAACATCTAACTGTGCATAGCTAACCCAACAGATCTTTAAAATTATGATACAGATAGGTACTCACGTCATCAATCCCAAAGGCATATCTTCTTTTTTTGGGCCTTGGTCCAGAGAATTTGGATGATGCCGTTGGAAGTTGTTACCCCCAACCTCACGACCCCGACTAGAAGTATCAGTTCCACCCCACAATTCGTCACTTCTCATCCTTTTATTCCTTGTGTTGACATCGTAGCCACTTGCAAAAAATGTATGAACAGCGCATACCACGATCACTTGCAACAACAACAAATTTCTGCCTTCCAGTAACTCTCTTTTCAAGCTCATGATAACGCAGTGTTGACTGTGACTGACTGTGCTTAGGTTGATTTCAATAAGGAACAATAAAGACAATCAACAATATCGTTCTGACTGAACACAGGAGCTGCTGTATGTTGTATGTTATTTACTGCAATAACAATACAAAGTAAGAATGAATGTACATCAATACGATCTTTATGATTTAAAAATTTAAAAACCATCAAATTAAATGCCGTATAATATTAGCAAACTTGAGTACTAATGAATTACAAATTGCAAATTGAATAGGTATATACATACTTAAATTAATTTTTTATTAAAAATTTTACCTTTATATTCAAAGTTTGAATAATTTACGGAAATAATTGGAATTCAAACTGGTACAATTTACGACGGTTTAAAATGCAAACTTTTAAATGTCAAAAACTTGACCTTTCGACGCTAGCTTGCAACTAAATGATTATGCAATTATAGTTACTCTGGAATTTATTATACACACAGTATAGCTGCACTAGTACACACGTAGTTTTCAGTATCACGGGTTAAAACATTTAGGGGCTATGTCCACCAAGATTAAAAATGACATAATTCAGAATTTTATTTTTGCCATGGGCAACTGATGACTGAGCGACGGTTAACTGTTATAAATAGAAATGATTAGAAGAGTAAATGCATTTATGATAAGGTAATTATCTAAATGGTTGAAGTCACGTAGTCACACAACTGTGAACTGAGGACAACAAAGCTTAATGAGAATAATCACGTTACACGTTTGTAGAATATAAACGCAATAAATTCAATAGCAGCTCTTTCATAAAAATCATAAATTACTGCAGCCTAAAAGCAACTGTCAACTGTTGATGTGTTGACGAAAGATTTATCACACCAGCCAGCATTTAACACTGAAGAACATTACTTGTTATTAGTTAATATGTGGTATTACACAATTATATTTCCAAACCAAATGACGACAACGCAACCAATTTGTAATGTTAAGAATAATAATAAATTACAAATGCAAAATATATCACACTCCACAATTCGTTCACTTAGGTTTGTTCCTTCCACTGGGATTTCAATATCAATGCTGGAATTCAGATAAATGTGTTGATAATCACTATGAGTATAACTGAATACTGACTAAATGACAGGACAGGCAACGTCAAACGTCAACAGAAGGTAATAAATTAATAAATACAGTCAGAATAACAAATGGCTAATGCTTCGACCGCTCACAGCTGACTATAACAAGTGAGAAAAATAGAAGAATCACTTACAAAAGTTACAAAGTAATTTTTTACTGCATGAACAAAACAAACTTTCCGCCTAATCTCTTCATTGCTTAAGTCAGGACGGAAAGTTACCGATTGTAGCGTAAGATGACAACACGAGGTTTTCTTACTACACTGTTTCGTCTTCGACTTCGACCTTGTGTCAAAGATGAAATAAATAATAAACAAATAAACAAATAAACAAAAAATACGAGGGCGAAAACAGTAAGGAGTGCAGTGGTAAGATAGTAAGATAATACAGTACACTCACTCTTCAGTACAGTTCAGACGCATATTAATAGGACTGCTGTTCAAAGCAAGTGGTATGTGGTAGCCAACATGCTCCGCGTGGAAATTTTTAATACAGTTGACAGTTTGACAGTAAAGGAAAATGGAATTTTTTTAAAAAACAACTTTTGCCAATTACAATTAATAATACTCGTTTCTACTTGCATCATATTTTGTATTAACTACTTCGTAATAATTTAAATTCTAGCACCAACTTGTTTAAAATGCACTACACCACTACATGTCATTGTATAGTTCAATGTTAATGTTTAAATATTAACTAGTAAGAATTGTAAGACGCTGGCATCAGTATTCCGGAACGAAAAATCATCTAAAATTCAAGCGGCTGCCAACCAACTAGGGGAATTTGTTTTTTATTTATTAGGGAGAGAGACACTTTGTACTACATATTTAGGGTAAACGGAGACTTCCTTCCTACCCGGAACTTTCCTACCCGGACAAACCTAGGACATTTGCACCCGTGACTGATGTAATAGAAATAAAACGCAAGTACATCTACTTATGAAAGTATACCATCACAACCAAGCAGATTTAAAGTAATTTATTATTGTGTTGTTAGTCAGTATAGATATCGTCTGCGAAGAATCAAAATGACCCATATCCAATTTAAGCTATAATTAAAATGGGTTATCTCAAACAAATAGTAAGTGAGGGTAGAGTGGGTAAAGTGGGTAAGTAAATTGTTAAATGCGAGTTTCGGGGAAAACGCGTTTTCTATTTATATGTTTTTAAAAACTGCAAAATATTGTTCATTTTAAAAACTGCAAAATATTCTATTCACATCTTTTTTGAAAAGATGGAAATGTTCTATATATGTAATTGTTTTGGAAAAGTGTAAAATGTTGTATTTAAACGATTTTGAAAAGTGTGAAACTTTCTATTTACACGTTTTTAAAGTTTGCAAACTGTGCTATATTAATAACACGCTTTGGAATAAAAATGTTCTGTTTACAAGATTTTACGACCATGTTAATATGTTAATATTTTTTTAGATAGTGCATTTGGTTTTTACTTAAAAATGGATTTGGGCCATTTTTATTCATAACAGACGATATTCAGTTATACATAATGTTGCAATTACTTAATGCATGTTGCAACATGGTTAGGTACGAAAATCTGTAATGGTAATGGGTAACTGAATTCAGGTAGTGAAAATTTAGGTTGCATACGTTTCACTGTGAACTTTGTGCAAATTTGCCGTACAGTGAAAGATTAAAATCCCTTAGAATCCTGTCGTTGGCGGACCGAAGACAACGTGGTGATCTTATAGAGGCTGTTACAAGAGAAACGAATGAAGAATTATTCAAGATTTATTGTTTAATTTGAATAATTAAAAATCAACAAATTATTGATTTAATTTTTGATGAGAGTTAAAATTTAAGTACAATCTGATGAACTGTAATGATGAAGCATAGGAAAAGAGGAAATAGCAATGAACGATTGACTGAACGACAGAAATATTGACAGATCTGCTTGAGGCTTGGAAAGTGACAGACGTCATTGATTTTCCTCTGACCTGAGATTCTCATGCTATTGTTAAAATTAGAATTCAATGACATTTGGAATGTGACAAGAGGTCATGCTTTTCCAACGCATTGTAATTTTCTGTCAAGTAATGGTGAAAAGTGAACTGCTGAATAAATCGCTAATATTTATTTTTATTTAAATATTACTACGCTACGTTGTAATATTTATTGCACAATTTATCGTCTGTGGCGACACTTGTAATTTATAGTCGTTTACAGAGGCGTTTAAGATAATTACTGGTAAATACGATGTCAACCCTTCGGACTTCTTTGACATTGACTCTACAAGTCGACATGCACCGTTCTTGAAGAAGAAAAGAACAGTAACAAATGCCAGACATAATTTCTTTACTCAACGAATTGTTACTGAGTGGAATAATTTACCAATTGACGTGAAAACTGATAAATCAGTACTATATGGTGTGAACAGTTTTAAGAACAAGTTAGACAAACACATGGGATGGAATTTTGGGAAAGTTTCGTCTCCTTTAAACTCTTAGTGTGAAAAGTGAATTACTTAGTGACAACCGGGATACCAAGAGACTACGTCTCAAATCGTTCTTCGATTCTCCCCGGGAAAATTATTATTATTATTATTATTATTATTATTATGCAAATTAAGTATCTTATTAGCAAATGTTACGGTGACATTATAATAAAGATATCGTCGGAGAAGAGTCATTCTGTCGCAAGTCCATTCAATTGGTAGATGCTGTCCGGGTCGCTTCCGCGTTGTCTTATGCATTAGGTGAGGGTGGTATGTTACTGACTGTATTGACTGGGTGGTATGTATGACGTACACTTAGGGGTCGTCCACAATAGACGTCATAAAAATTCCATTCCCAGAATATATTGGGCTTTTCAAAAACACTTTTTGAAAAGTGCAAAATGTTCAATTTACATTTCACATGTTTTAGGAAAGTGTAAAATGTTCTATTTGCATGTTTTTGAAAAGTGCAAAAAGTTCTATTTAATTACATGTTTTTGAAAAGTGCAAAAAGTTCTATTTAATTACATGTTTTTGAAAAGTGCAAAAAGTTCTATTTAATTACATGTTTTTGAAAAGTGTAAATTGTTCGATTTACATGTTTTTGAAAAGTGCAAAATGTTCTATTTCCATGTTTTTGAAAAGTGCAAAATGTTCTATTTACATGTTTTTGAAAAGTGTAAAATGTTCTATTTACATGTTTTTGAAAAGTGTAAAATGTTCTATTTACATGTTTGTGAAACCGCAAAATGTTTTCGAAATGAAATTTTTATTACGTATTTTTTGGACGACCCCTAAGTGTACGTCATGAGTACAACACAGTCAGTAACATACCACCGCCACCTAATGCATAAGACAACTCGGAAGCGACCTGGACAGCATCTACCAATTGAATGGACTTGCGACAGAATGACTTTAAGAATCGTATGGACTTACGACAGAATGACTCTTCACCGACGATATAAAGGATCTTCTTGACTTCCTACCAAGTCTATAATATTGTTTAAATCATCTCCTTCTTTTTATAAAATCTTTTTGTTAGATGTGTAGTATCTTTTTTGTGCAATGTCCTACGCTTGTTCGTGCGTAGGAAATGTCCTACAACCATATTTAGCGTGTGTTGGTGTGGACATGTTAGAATACGCTGATCTTTTATTACAGTTGGTTTGAGAGCTCTCGTTTTGCACTGAATAGTACCCGGGTGTACTGTTGGAAGATATACGGTAGTAACCCTACAATAGTTTTAAATTGTAAGTGCGTATGCATTTCTTTATTGCATTTTTAGAGTGATGCTCATAAACAAAAATATTTTTAAATTGCGCTTTTACTTTTTACAATAGATTCTCGTAAATAACCTATTACAGCTTATAATTTGTCAAAGCTAAAATCATATAATAATATAATATGCTACTCTCAACTTTGTTAGTTTGTTGTGTTATGGAAAACAAATTATTTTCACCTCGTGCTCGTGTGTAAACAAACCACATAATATTATACTGCGCATATAAATAATATTATTGTACTGGTTAATGATATTAAAATGAGGAGTAAAAAGCAATTGAATGGTTGATTGGTAAAAATTTGTGTAAATATGTATTTTATAACTTTAGAAGAAGTTGACTATTTTGTTTCTATAAGTTATGGTTAATCCTCGTAATAATAAAATTCAAATAATTCTGTCCGCCCTTTCTGTCCGCTGTCCGCTGTCCCCCTCCATTACCCTATATATTTTAAACACATCATAACGCATGTGAGTGTAGTAACGTTTTAAAGCATAATATTGCCCAGGTACCGTAAAATTACTTAAAATCAGCTATGTTTTGGAATTCTAAACTCTAAAATAGGAGAAATAATTTCAACCAGTAGCAATTTCAATACCTTGCTAGATGTAATTATCAATTACTTAAAAGATGGTATAGCTATACAAACTTGCAACACACCGTTCGATAAGGAATTAAATTCTAAATTAGGCGCATTTAAATTTTTTGACATTGGTGTTTAGTATTGACTGTATATTCAAACAACCCAAAATAAACTTTTTGTTTAGTTTTTTAGCTTAAATACTGTTACGTTCCGTCCGAAGGACGGGCCGCATTACTAGTATTATAAATAATAGCAAAGATTTGTTGTATATGGTTTTAATTTGAATACTATTAACTTGAATCCACGACAATTGATAGATTGGAATCAGCTGTAGGCTGGTACAGGAATGACAGTATCAAGCGTAATATCAACTATTCAGTAAAAGTAGTATATAAAGGCTTTAATAATTGTGTTGTGTAATGCATTATTCTTGCTTCATTATTCTCGTTTGCTAGTACTGATATATCCAACTTTAGGTTGTAGGACATATTCCCCCTGGAAATTTCCCCCCCGGATCTATTCCCCCCGGACATTTTCCCCCCAAGCAGTAACCCCGGACCTATTCCCCCCGGACATTTTCCCCCCAAGCAGTAACCCCGGACCTATTCCCCCGGACATTTCCCCCCCAAATCCTTATTTAAGATACTGAAATGCTCATTATATAAAGTGATGAATTTTGAAATGTTGGCTAATAATGTAATATATCTTAAATACAAATCGAAATTATACTTTATTGAACCCTGAGCGTGGTTTGCGTAGAAATGCATAAACAAATCAATGTTGACAGAAAATTAAGGCAAAAGAGGTAACTAGTTTTAATCATTATAAAATTCTTAAGCAAATTAATTAGTAGTAAACTTACTCCAGAAACACGTACGATACTATTTTTCCAATAAAAAAAATGTAGATTAGGTAGTTATGTATGCTGGCATTATATAAAATCCGTCCTTACTTGATCGGTAAGAAAATGAAAGTAAAACTGTTTACCCCTTAAACCATTTAAGTACATAGCACCTAAACTTATTTATTTTACGATAGAGGTTTCTGTTTTATGAACAGAAACCCTTCAAACACAATTTTTTCCCCGCCTCTCGCAGTTTTAATAATTTCTAAAGCCATTGCAATTCTATAGAATAAAGCACTAACAATAAGTACATAATAAGAATGCAGCTATTCAGTTTTATGACAGTGATGCTACTACGAGCTCTTGAAACAGACTGATAAAATAAAATGTTAAACCGAAATGAATTAGTGTATACTCATTGCCATTCCGATATGTTAAAAATAATTACGCAAATTAATGCATATGCATATTGTAGATTGCATATTGCTAATCCGGATAAAATACCTAGTTAGAACACCAATATTATTTTCTCAGAATGCCTTTATACCCCCGCGTAATATTAAATATCAGTATCTTAAATAAGGGTTTGGGGGGAAAATGTCCGGGGTTACTGCTTGGGGGGAAAATGTCAGGGGGGAATAGGTCCGGGGGGAAAAAGTCCGGGGGGAAAATGTCCAGGGGGAATATGTCCGTATACCCCAAATTTACGGTTACAATCCTCAATAGGGTATAATACTCGTATGTAACTCTGTATTGCAAATATAATATATCAAATAATTAAATTATAGACGCAGAGTAGCATAACCGTAATATTAATAGAATTATATCAATTGGTAGAAATTAAGGAGATACACGCCTCAGACTTCAGCCAAATAAACTGTATTGCAACAATCATAATATTCAAATTCTATCCAATGAATTGCATTCAAGGTCAAATTGAACTTAGAAAATGAATTCCATTATCATTACAGCTGAACGAATTTAGACGAGAGAGCGAACTAGTCTCAACATCAATTTCATAATGTACCTTGTTAATAGAAATTGATATGAATTCTCGCTCTCAATTCAAATAGCACGTGTTCACTTTACATGCTCTGCTGAATTTCGTTGTACACTAAATAATGTGTTCTCTGACACCGGCCCTGTCTACTTTGATAACAATTAAATGTAACCACAGATAAGAAAAAAATAAGAAAAGCCTCAAAGTCAGTACCGTGACCACTGCCGGAAAACCGCTATGTATTTAGTCTTAGTACATCAATGGGGGAATTTGGTGGAACCGTGATACGAATTATTTCTATATTTTGTATAGATATAGAGATTCATTTGAACCAGAAAATCTGGAAAATAACTTAAGTGGCTCTTTTTATCTGTGTGCGGTCCTCCTCAATCCTCCAGTCTCATTTGTCTTCTTGATGTTCATTACATTTTTTGTAAATCTTCCGTTGCAGTTCCCGTTGCCGTTGTGCATGTCATGGGATGGGGATGGGATGAGGAAGGGGAAGGGGAAGTAGGGGGACAGAAACGAAGACGTATGTATAGAACTTCAGCACGAATTCGAATGCGAAATCGGATCCGAATTCCCGACTTTGAGGCAATATTAGTAAAAGTCATGTTTATGAGTACAGTATTTCACCATTTAGTCCCGGACTGTGTAGCTGTTTCTATTGATATTGGTATTTGTCTCTCTGTGGGCAGTACGTGTTCAGTGTACAAACACAAATATAAGGAACACGTTGTTTTTAATCATAAAATAATTTCAAAGTCATTTCGGAATACCACATACTACTACTATCTCCGATCTCTTAAGTTTAGACTGCACACGTGTTAATGGGCGGATATTTCTGTGGGAGGAGGGGGGAGGAATTAGATAGTTTTCTTTAATTTGGAGTTATAGGCGTAACCACATACCATGGGTCTGTGTGTATGTAGGATGAAGTGTATGGTGGTAGTGACCAGCAACCAACATCCTGAAAGGAAGGAAAATACTGTGTATAATGTAATTTGGACGGGATCATAACAAGAACAACACTCAACATAGCATATAGCATATATCATATAACATTTTCCTCTCAAAGAAGAGAAAGACATAAAGTTAAAGAGGAGCAAGAAGTAAAAGTTGATAAATTGTAATTACTTTGTAGAAATCATAGGCGTATAATAATAACAGATCCATGTATACTTCCTATACTCCCTTACTGTTCTCCAGTCCTTACTACTGTACAACGAGAGATAGAAAGAAATTTGCGTTGCTATTTGCGTTAATGTGATCCTTGCTGTGCCCATTTGACGTTGTAATTGTAATCTAACTATGGGAGAAAGAAAGAGTTGAAGTGGTTCTATTCACAATTTCCATATTTCACAAAAGGACTAAACGTATCATTTACGCTTTCTCCAGCAACTCAAATTATGATTACGACTATGAATATGAAACAAAATTATGCGTAGATGCTAAAAGCGAATGTATATGAATTACGTTGACGTCTTGGTCCGGTTTTCGTACATTCACTAAATAGTCCCAACCATCCTTGACGAAGCAACTCTGAACAACCGAATTTTAATAATTGCAAAACAGTATATCTACTTCTATCGTCTAAAAAGTGTGATTTTTTATGTGTAAATAATAATTGAAGTTTAAAGTTTTGAACATTTTGTAACCAACATAAGACATGGATTTACAATATACTATACAAGATACTCCCACTCCCTGTTTCCGTGTAAGTAAAAGATTCACGACAAATGTGGTAAAATAACACCGAACATGACAGGAATATGTGTTTTCGTTTTATACAAACAATCCAATATATAGTAGATTTAAATATTTTTGAAAATTCATTTTTCATACGGCTCGTATTGCATCAAAAGGTGACATGTGTGCATAGCATTTAAGCCACAATAGTATTTATACTGTTTATTCTACGCTACGAGCCCAACAAAGATGCGTCATAAGTTTTCTTAGAATTCCGATCTGAGAAACACAAGTGCAATTTTGTTGAAAGGAACTAATGTTCGCTATTTCTCTCCACATGCTGTCTCCCCTTTTTTTACGCTATAGAATGCCCTATGGCGACCACAAGAAACCTGATCACCAGTCACCAGCCAACTTACTTCCATTCTCCTTACTCCTTTCAAATGATCGAAAATTATATGGCAATGGCAGGGCACGCAGCATTTTTATTTATTTTTAAATTTTGCTAAAGAAATATATTCAAGGTGCTTCTCCGGCACGTGGGTCTTTCTTTTGCCTCTTTGGTCTTGCCATTATTGGGAATAATGAGGTACGTAATGGCGATATGGTAGTAGGGATGGTGGAATAGACCAGCCGCGATTCCAGAAGCGGAAGTGGGCTAGCAATGGGCTAATAGCATTGGTGGTAGGGGGCAATTATACGTATTAATCGGCAATATTGAATATCAGCTGGGATAATTTTTTATGCGAATTTTCCGACTTGAGCCCCCTCCTCCTTCAAGAACCGCTGCTGGCAGCAGCAGTAGCAGTAGCAGTAGCAGTAGCAATGTGGCCGAAGCCAAAATAAAAAAAATGATGTTGTAAGCTACAAGATCCATGAAAGCAATGCTGATGCGAATGTGATAGTTTTGTGGCAAATTGGAAAGCGATGAGCGAAAAAAGAAAAAAAATGTCGATGTTGTTTCTATTCTAGAAAACTTTCCCCAAATGCATTGCATTTCCAATCGCAACTCCGCGTCCATCCATTCTTTTTGAAGATACATAATAATTATATTATACGTAGGTACATGCATTCTAACCAAAGTTATCGTTTTCAATGTCTCCTAGATTTCCCTCCCAAGCTCGCAAACTTGAAGCCCAAGTCGAAATAATGAGGAGCTTTTATAAATGTCCCGGTTGACCTTCATGTTGAAAAATGTATTATTTTTTAACCAATTCCCTACAAAACTATATCGTTACTGTAGATGCAAAGTGGCCGTTCTCCAAACGCAGGTAAAAGTAAAGTGGCCGTTCTCCATCCTTTACTAAACGCAAAGTGGCCGGTCTCCAATCTTGTTTAAACAGGATCAAATTGGAGACCGGCCACTTTGCGTTTAGTAAAGGATGGAGAACGGCCACTTTACTTTTACCTGCGTTTGGAGAGCGGCCACTTTGCATCTACAGTAACGATATACATATTACATGTACATGTACATGCTACCGTAAGCAGTTACTGTTTTCGTTGTCGTTTGTCGACTATGTCAATGTTGATTGCGCAGTTTCAGGGTTAAAACTGCAAATGACATTATACTTATAATAGATACTGATACCATTTTTTTTTGTCTCCTATACAGCGCTGGTGGCTTCGGCTTTGCATGGTGAGCATCTTGAGCGGCGATGTGTAGTAAAGAGCTGTCGACGCATAGTCTGACTAGTGAGTTAAGGACTAGGGCAGCAGCGCGTCAATTATTCACAAGGCTATTATTAGCTCTTCACAACAATAACTTGTCGAGATACTTGAAAGACAAAAGAAATGCGGCTTGATGACTCATTTCTTTTTTGTTTCATGCATTGCATGCATTTATGCTCCGTACCGAGACCGAGACCGACCGAGTTGGTTTTTATACACGAGATTTATGAGAAAGGGAAAAGTATAACACCCATTAGAAATTAGAATTGGGAATCCTGCACAAAGTGCCTATCGATTTCCACACTTTATGTAGGGAAAAGCCATCATCCAAAGTGCACATATGTAAGTAGCTCTGTGAGCAGAGCCGGATTATGCGGCCAGCGCAGGCAGCCTCCGCTACTTGAATTTTCAAAACGCATGTAAATAGATCATTTTGGAGTTTCAAAAAAATATGCAAAAAGAATATTTTGACTTTTCAAAAACATGCAAAATACAACAACTTTTTGTACATTTAAAAAACATGAAAATAATAAGTGTTCCACATTTCAAAAACATGGAAATAAAAAATTTAACACTTTTCTCAGAACATGTAAAATCGAGCATTGAAATTTCAGAATCCAGTAAAAAGAACATTTTGCACTTTTCTAAAAACATGTAAATAAAAAATTTTGCTTTACCAAAGAAATTCTTCAATAAAATCAAAATGGTGGTTTTTGTATGGAAAAAAATTGCTGCCTAAAAGCAATTCCTTCGTCCGGCCCTGTATGTGAGAACACAAGAAAGAGACCCGTACCTACTTAAATATGGAGTGTAGGTTTAGACACGTAGCCTACCTATACAACTAAAATTTCCCTACTTATATGTACCTACCTGTAAAGACTAATAGCATGAAAATTGGAAGCAACACTTTTTAAAAATTAATGATCCAGCACTAACACTTGTTGTTATACGTCAACATTCATGGTAAACAAAAAATGATCGAATTATCGAATATCAAACTCATAGAATAGATATTCCCCTCAAAGCTGAAGTGCTATCTACCTATAATTGTGCAGGTATTTTATTTTACTGATATTAAAAATCATTTTCATTGAAATAATAATACATTATCTAGAGATTGGGTATTTGTTAACATAAAATACCAAAAGCTGCTGTAAGTTCCACGGTGGCAATTGTATGGTTATATTCAATTACTCATATAGATGTATTGAAAAGGACACACAAAAAAACTTGGGATGGAACTGACCTCGTTAATCTTTTCCGCTGAGCGTGAACATGGGTCGGCTTATGGTCTTGATGGTGGGAAAGTATCATCATCATAATCTTTGAAATACCTCTGCACACCACACACTCCTGTTGCCATTACTCTTACTGTGTACTGTACGGAGGACGGAGACGTATAATTATATAGACATTTCAGGTACTACATGCTAAATTATATTATAGATTTGCACATAGTTGAATATCCGTATAGGAGAAGCGGAAAATGAAATATGAAAAAAAACGAAAGGGAAAAATGACGGTGGGATGGGAAGAAAAGTTTGTGGGTTGATTGATTGTCATCGATGATTGATAGCGATGCCCTGTGTCTATATATCGAGAATCTTGGGGTCGTATCTCATCTAATATGAGAGTTTTCTCGGCCCTATATACAGTGTAACAAAAGACCTTGGCATCAATTCCAAATCCCCCAACAACCCTGCTGATTCTATGTATTTCCAAGTCCAAGTCCAACTCTAAACTCTTCTCATCATACTTCATACAAACTTTTCTCCCTTCCACTTCAATTCCAATTCCAGTCCATGTTAGACATAGAAATTTAGATAAGTTATTATTTGGAGGAGAGGTCAAAATCAAAGGCTAAAGCGGTTCTATATGAGAAGTAAGAAGCTGAACACTCAACAGTATAGTATAATAGTATGAATATTATAATATAATTCCATGCATATTTTTTTGTACTAACTAAGCCAAAATCCAGTCCAAATTCAAGGGAACAAACTGCGCTCACTTAAAAAGATGATTCCGTTATTAATTACAGCAGCGGCATAAATATCACTTTATCACAAATACCAAAGGAATTCAGTTTTGTATGAAGTTACAACTCATTCAGGGACACTCCATTGTCAAATTAGTACCTACCAATAGTTCAGTGACCAGGATCAGTGTAGGCTTCTACAGTAATTTAATTTATAATGCAAAAACATATGATTTAGTTAATGATATATGTGCCACTTTCATTTTATTTATTGAGTAGTTTATAATTATAATTTATTTTAATCTTCTTTTTTTCTAAAATTTATTATGCCTACTGCCTACAAATAAATACTTGAGAACCCACGTGCTATTTCCTCTTACTATTCAATTTTACAATTCCCAACCCAGCATACAATTTTTGGGCCAGTGCATTGTTATAGCATATACGGTATGTTAAGCCCGTTATAAGTAGATGCAAGACACATATCGTTTGTGAAGAACCAAAATGACCCATATCCAATTTAAGCTAGAATCAAAATAAGCTATATGTACGTCATAAAAATACGAAATGAGGAAGATGCGCAAAATGTTAATTTCAGAGTTTTGGAGAAGTTCAAAATGTTTGATTTGCATGTTTTAAAAAATGCAAAATGTTGTATTTGCATGTTTTAAAAAGTGCAAAATGTTTCATTTACATGTTTTTGAAAATACATTTCATTATTTTTGAAGATAGTGGATATTGTTTTTGGCTAGAAATGGATATGGGTCATTTTGGTTCTTCAGAGACGATATAGTAAAATTAAAATTAGTCAGAACATCTTTCCTTTTTCCCAGTTCTGTGTCGTCTTTGTCTGTGTGGACGCTATGTGACTGTGATGACAGCTCCAAACCTTTTCAAAAGCTATCAACGATGTCAAATCAATACTTGTAAGTGTGTTTTGTGCCCTTAATAAAAAGGAATACGAAGCGGACGCCAAAACTAAAGTTGAAAGAGACAAAACGAGAAACTAGTTTTTCTTTGAGTAGTTTTAAATCCCTTCTAATGCCCACTGTAATACTTTTAAGATGTGAAACTACTAAGTACGAGAGATGACAGTGGTAATAGAAATAACATCTGGAGCCTGGAGAGGAGCTTAAGTACTCATAGTGCATATTATATACATTAAACCTTGCATTGATAATGTAAATTGCCTGACACGTGTACAACACTGCCTGGGTAAACAATTCAATAGGGGTCATGCATAAATGATGTCATATGGAGGGTCAGTGCGCAGTGGGTCGAGACAAATGGGTTGATGACATGCCATATGTTAAATATAGCCGCTTACGCAATTTAATGCGATGACATGGAGTAGAGTGGGTTCCATTAGCGTGATAATTGGGAAGACATCGTTTATGGACCATTCCATATGAATAAGAAGGTTGTTTGTTCTGCGTGATACATCTATACGACCCTCCAGACTGTAATTTCTTTTCCAGCTTCCTTTTTTCTACCCACCAATTTCAAACTAAATAAAAACGGACCTCAAATGTATGTACGAGTGTAGTTTGTTCCATTGTTTTTATATTTTTTACTTAATTGGCAATTTGGCACTCTTCGATATGCTACTCTTGAAGAAACAATAATTCAAGACCTTGAGTTATTTCAAAACGTTATTAGGTTTCAAGAATTTTTAAATTGGTGAGTTTGCCTTCCAGCCGGAGTCGCTACGGCTCAAAGTAAAGTAGACTTGTAAATCCACTGATGCCTGATACATGGAAATTAAATAACATAAACAAAAATCCATTTCATATCATATAATATGTAAACATTTATGAAAATTGACAAACAAATATTCTGCAACAATTTTGTAAAATGTTAAAAAAAACCATGAGTCAGATCCAGATTTCCATAGCTATAATATAACTTTCCTTTCTAAAAAAAATATAAGGCGAATTTGTTTCGAGCTTCCCACTGGATTCTAAAATAGAGCAACCAATGATTTTCTCTGTAATAAAGGTTCTCCTTGGCTTGTTATGTTGATGTGGTTTTAAATGTCGGGAGCAAGAGGAGATGTGATGATGTAACGGAGATGTGGTATACAATGTTTTGACAGAACTGGAGCTCCATACGTACCTTCTGTCTAACGCTGACCCAATTAGTAAATATACCTAACTACTACATACCATTTTAGATACTGTATAATTATTATCTAACAGGGAAGAAAGCCACCAGCTCCTGTCTCGTCTCATGCTGATTCTGAGCTCATATTCAGAATCAGCATGTAAAAGGGATAAGCAAGGAAGACGCAATAAGGTAGCTAAAAATTTCAAGTCCAACTCACCAAAATCTAAAACCAATGCCAAAAAACAATCTAACGACTATTACGTATAACGTACTACTACCCTATTGAATGGGACATCAATGAGGAAAAAATGCGCACTCACAAGATCTCTTTCCCTCTCTATCTCTCTCTGTCTCTATCTCTCCACGTATGTATTTTTCCATGATTGATTGCAACCTCTTTTCAAATTGACACTTACACCCAATCAAAATCCACTTGAGACTCATCTTCATCTATAGCCCTATTCATAAATCCAAAAAAATAAAGCGTCTCTCGCTCTCCATAAAATGAACACAAACCCGAGAAACGGGTCTCATCATCCCCAATTCCCCAGCGCAATGTAAGTATCCATCCAGAATGGATGGAAAAAAAGGTGAAGGCAGAACAGAGCCGACAGAGCCGGACGAAGGAATTGTTTTTAGGCAGCAATTTTTTTCCATACAAAAACCATCATTTTGATTTTATTGAAGGTTTTCTTCGGTAAACCAAAATGTTTTATTTACATGTTTTTGAAAAGTGCAAAATGTTCGAATTACATGTTTTTTGAAAAGTGTTAAATGTTTTATTTGCATGTTTTTGAAAAGTGCAAAATGTTCTAATTCCATGTTTTCAAAAAGGTGCAAAATGTTCTAATTCCATGTTTTCAAAAAGGTGCAAAATTTTCTAATTCCATGTTTTTGAAAAGTGCAAAATGTTCGAATTACATGTTTTTTGAAAAGTGGAAAATGTTTTATTTCCATGTTTTTGAAATGTACAAAAAAAATTATTTGCATGTTTTTGAAAATTCAAATCTTCCATTTACATGTTTGAAAATTCAGGCAGCGCTGGCTGCATTATCCGGCCCTGAGAGCCGATATGTATGTAGCTATGTATAAACTTGAATTCAAAATCAATTTATTCGTTAAATTCCCACTTGCCCTCCCCTTCCACATTTCCATTTTGACTGTATGATGACCTTGTAGATTTGGAATGTAGAGTGACAGAGTGAGACTTGCTGAAGGGTGGAAGCGTGATTTTACTCAAACTTTCCTTTTCCTAAACTAGCTCCACATTTTTGTAAAGTAAAGTAATGAGAGAATAGCGCGAGGAATGGAGAAAGCGAAAGAGAAAGTTTTACTGCGTGAAAGGAGAGTGCGTATGGACTGAGCTTGATGTAAACATTACCCGGAGCCGGAGCGCAGAGGGGGAGAGCGAGAAAGTCGTTTGAATTCTGAATGGTCCACCTTGATTAAATGTAGATACTCATCTTCTTAATGTTTTGGCATTGGGGAGTAAGTAGAGTGAAGAAAGGCCGGAAGAGATATATAGCAACGTGTGTCTACTTGCTATCTCTCCCCCGTTCCTTCCTACTTTGTACGTGTTCATTCTGTTCATGTTCACTCTGCTGTCTCTCAGTGACTCCCGTGCGTGCGTGAGTGCGTGCATGAATGCGTTCGGATTATAGAGCGAAAATCCTAAAGAATTTCTATAGCTATACCTACGTATACTGTATTGTCTCCTGTATAGTGATGACCGCCCTTTGAGCATTATACTTTGACTTTGACTTTGACTCTTACTTTAGCTCATGAGGCATGTGAGAAGATGGACGATGGGTTGATACGAATACGAATGGGAATGTATAGGCAATATGCAAGACATACATGATGAAGCCAAAGGATTATGATAATATATGGAGACTGAAAGACCGAGACCAATACCGAGACCGAGACCGATACGGACTTTTATTCCCGTTTAAAATGTAGAGATACGACGAGAAACTGCTATAAGGCCGACGTTTGAGTGAGTTGAGTGAGTTAAAGTGACTGAGTGAAAGCGAAGGGAAGAAAAAGTGAGGGAGTTTTGGGACTATTAAAGTGTGTGGAGGTGGGGATGTGATGTAGTATGTAGTAGAGACTATATAGTATGCTGACTGGATGATTGTCAGTCAGTCTCAAAATCATGGATGCTGTCGTAGTAATTCTCTACTGGGCTTTGGCTTTCACTCTCTGGGAGGTCCAAGTTGATCACACGGAATGCATTTGTTGACCTAAATAAAAGATCTCGTATCAATAGCGTTATTGATACCGCTCAAACGCACGACAGCATTTAACCTACATTTCAATCTTGTCTATATGTAGAATCCAAAGCCGAACCAGAAGACCAATTGTATTCTGTCCACACACCATGAATAAATTGCTGTCTACACATAAACACAGGGACACGCACTATTGACATTTTAGTATCAAGTTCACTCAAATTACATTATATACTCCTCTAAAAGCTACGTCGTCCATTCCACAGTCTCATTGTCAGTCTCGTGTATCGTCCTTTCCTCGTGTTCTCTTCCTGGAACGTGTAATGTGGAAAATAGCCCTATATAATGTAAGTAGGTGCCTACATTACTGTTCACATCCCCTTTTAAATGGTTTCATATCTGCAACGATTTTACATTTCTGGGAAACTTGTTGCAATATTGCAAGAGAAAAATCAAAATGGGCTCGCTGTACATTATATCATTTTCAAAAATTCATTAAAATTGTGTTTAGTAAAATAATTACAGTACTCCAAGCAATAAATTTAGTGGCAATGACAATGACAGTGAAAATACGTTAAGTACGCAGCTACACAAAATAAAACCCCGTAAAAATATATTATCATTTTTGTAAGTGTCTAGCACAGTGAATTGATGAAGGATTCAACCATTACTGATAATTTTGTACAGTGAACATTATAATTTCCCCCAATAAAGCTATAATATATACACATTATAATTTTTACTGGGGAAAGATTATATATTTTTATATAGTTTTCTTCCCGGAACTAAAACTGTTGATATCAGATGGCAGATGGTACGCATACTAATTCTAAATTTTTTTCATTATAAAGGTTAAGTGCGTCGTTATCGTTTTGGCTTCTAAAGGGCTAGAATAGCGTCATGTAGCCCATTCATTAAATAGTAAATAGCTGTATTGATATCGATATTGAAAATATGTCTTGAGTCGTAAAAGCCACATGACAAGCTTTTCCAAAGTACCTACTTAAATTCTCAAGGGCAAACAGTGAGTGCAGTAGTGGCAGTATGTTAGTATTGCTGGACATAAAAAAAAGTAAAAGTAAAACTAAAAGAAAAAAAAGAGTACAACTTTTCAAAGCAGCATTTATGTAGTTACGGGTACGCACTTCCTTTTTCGATAAAATGTTTTTTAGATCCAACCATCCAACGTTATATTCACTTGAATATTAATAACCCACAAGCTTCATCACCCGAAACCGAAACATTGAAGGCTTAAATTAGCAGTTTCAAAATCCTAAATCTAGGACAAAAGACACTGGGAGGTCGAATCAAGAACGAGAACGAGAACGAAGAGCGTACGACGTACTTACGTTGTAGCGTGACACACACGAATTTACCCATCATGGATGATGCTGTAAAATATTCCGGCGCAGTTTAGTATTTAGTACCATAATATGTAGCTGGTGTATTAAAATCAAGATCAAAATCAAATGATGATCAAGATGTCAAAGGGACCAGCTGACTATCACTATATTATGAATATGCATACGGCTGGGCTGAAGGAACGATGAACTATAAACCTTTTATAAGTTATTAAAATTATTACTCAAATTATAAATTTACTACTCCTCCTGTAATGCTCAAGTAATGGCTAAAGCCTATGTGAAAGGTATAGGTTTATTACTCGCGATGTAAATTTTTAATTTTACCTTCACAACAAGTGGTAGTATATTTATGTTTGGCTTTGATGTTGATATGTTGCCAGCGCCAGCGACAGCGGCTAGTAAACGTGTCTGTGTATCTCTATGAAGAAACAAGACGAGTCATACACACATTTCAATTTCATTAAAAGTATTTCTACATATCGTCTGTGAAGAAACAAATTGACCCATATCCAATTTAAGCTACAATCAAAATGAGCTATGCCATAAAAACAAAGTGAGAAACATGCATAAAATGTTAATTAGGAGTTTTTGAAAACCGTAAAATGTTCTACTTTCATGTTTTTGAAAAGGTGCAAAATGTTCTAATTCCGTGTTTTTGAAAAGGTGCAAAATGTTCTAATTCCATGTTTTTGAAAAGGTGCAAAATGTTCTAATTCCATGTTTTTGAAAAGGTGCAAAATGTTCTAATTCCATGTTTTTGAAAAGGTGCAAAATGTTCTAATTCCATGTTTTTGAAAAGGTGCAAAATGTTATAATTCCATGTTTTTGAAAAGGTGCAAAAATTTCTAATTCCATGTTTTCGAAAAGGTGCAAAATGTTCTATTTTTGCAGATAGTTAATATCTTTTTAGCTAAAAATGTATATGGGTCATTTTGGTTCTTCACAGACGATATTCTTTCTGAAGAAGCAAAATGGTCAATCTGCTATTTAGTAGCATTACAGTTTGACCATTTTGCTTCAGCAGAGACGAGTAACGATCTATCCATCGTGATGCATAATAGAAACAAAAATCTAATTAGCTTTTAAACGTTATGATATGAGCCTGTAGATGTTTCTACAATGCAGTAGCTGGGACTAGTATTGCCTCTTCCAACAATTCTACTACCTACACCATAGGATGTGTCAACGTTCTCTTAACTCACAATCTGTGACTTTACGAATCTCATTCTAAACTGTGTGTCCTTCTCCGCCCTGGTCCTGTCAAGGCTTCTCATCTCCAGTCTCCAGTACAGCGATGGGCAAAGGGGAGTCGAGAGAATGGACACTGAGAAAAAGAAAACACTCTTGGCATGAGTAAATTGAATTAGTCCTAGCAATCAAGTTTAGTGGGAATTGAGTAAATTCGAAATAATCTGGTTAGCTTGAGTGCCATTGCCAGGCTACCATGACTATGTCCTTCAACTTTGTCCACTTGATTAGCTCACCTCTAAAAGCACACACAATACAGATTTCAATTTCAACTCCAC
Organism: Dicyrtomina minuta; assembly: GCA_949802685.1. Classification (NCBI taxonomy): domain Eukaryota; kingdom Metazoa; phylum Arthropoda; class Collembola; order Symphypleona; family Dicyrtomidae; genus Dicyrtomina; species Dicyrtomina minuta. The sequence goes on from OX461809.1 coordinate 81,351,105, forward strand.
CAGGAACTATCATCACCCCTTGCTCCAGTTCCACTTTTTTTTCTCCAGTTACCAGTACCAGTACCATAGCTTCAGCTCCATAGTCTCCAGTTACCAGTACCAGCTCCAGTTTCCATTTCAATCTCCAGATGCATACCTTCCTTCTCATTATGTAAAGATTCTCTTCTCATAGCTTATGAGCCAGGATGTGACGTTGTTGCTTCTGTCACTACCACAACCACTGTAACTCTAGCCATACGATCCGTTTCCATTTCAATTTCACACCGGCAGGCTGTGTTACCGATACCGATACCGTTACCGTTACCGAAGCCGAAATTGAAGCCACAAGACCACATTGTATGTATAATTAGACGGAAAACCGCACACTCCAAAATCTTACCAAACCATGAAATCAATCCACACTCATCGTCGACGACATGGCAAACCACGACCCAGTGCAGTGCGTGTCAAATTTGGTTGACGACCAAAATTGGGAATTATCTGTATAATATGTATATGAGTGAGAATAAATCTCTGGCATTCCATTCCAGTACATAATAGTAGTGTATATTACGTACGTAAAGACCCCCACAATTACTAATATATTGGGAATAGAAACTACTAATCAAATAAAAAATTTTTTAAACCAGTTGTGCACTATGGTAAATAAAGTAAGAAGTGCTACTGCTATGGATCTGAAGTGGGAGCTGCGGTTCTGGTGCTGATGCTGATGGCGGTGCTCTGAGGTTCGTGCAAGAAAATTCATACAACACTTAAAACAATTGTTTCGGCTTCCATTTGTTCTTGTGTTCATAGGGTGAAGCCCGACCTCGACCCAGCGGGCAAAGTCCACCGTCACCATCCATTCCAAAGAAGTTTTATTGGGAGACACGAATGCACGAGTATATATGGGAGCACGAGAAGGAAAACACAAAAGTAGTGTCAATGCCAAACGTGGACTACAATTCTGATGCCGATCCAATGGATGTTATATTGTAGCGAATAAAGTGTGTATCATATACATAGAGTCCCTGCTTTTATCTCCGTGTCAATGATTATTATACGCAATGGAATTCTTAACTGCAAGGTCAAGATCGCTTTTGTGGATAAGAAAGACGAGGAGAAAGGATTCACGTATCTCTCTCTATGTAACATACATTGAACATAATATGTAGATAGGTATAGGTCCATATACTTTACTTCCCACCTCGACCTCTACCATACATAGCATACCAGCTGACATTTATCATTTTTCATTAAAGATTACAATCAGAAGGAGAAGAAAGAAAAAGATTTGCAAAGCCACAATGGAAAGGGTGTGTACTCACTCCGACTTCAGTCCCAGTCCCAACCCTATACTGCGCTATGCTATATAGGAACTTTCGCAATGTATATATAATAAGCGTAGACGTAAACGCACTGTGTGTTCTACATATCACATCTCTATCGCTCTGAATTAGATTTACAATGCAATATAAAAACTTTCATTTTGTCATGGTCTCTTCTATTCTTCTTTCTTTCTTAAATTTTACCAAGTAATGACAAAGTTTGACAAGTATATTTTATGAATTTTTTTTCTACTTCTTCCTTGAACTTGAAACTACGACTAAATCCTGAGTCTTATACGAAGGAAGGGGGGGGGGGGAGAAGCAAACGAGCCAAAAAGAAAAGTCAAGACAACCTTTCATATATTCATATTCATATTTATGATTGCATAGAGACTTGAGAATGAAAGAATGTATAACTATTATTACTCCAATAGTCTTTATTATTGGTGATTATCCAGCGATGAAAAAAAAGAAGAATATTTGAGCATCTCTATGTCTGCGCAGTCTGCCTCAGCATAGTAGTCTATCTGCCCTCAGCCGTACGTTTGACGTCTCTTGGTCTTGCCTCTTTTGGCTTCTGTATTTTTTGTGTGCTTTTTAAATTAATGATGGAGGTCACTGAACATTTTAATAATATAGATATGTATATAGCGTCATGTAAAGTACAGGAGATTCGGACAAACATGGCTTGAAACTGTCAAAAAGTCAAACTTTTTTGTATGATGGAATACCGTATTTCCTTTGATAGTACAGCCTTGTACTGCTCAAATTCCTACATTTCAGACCTGTGTACTATCGTAGGCCAGTGCACACCCATATAATAGACCCGTGTACTTTCATGGAAATACGGTAATTTTTCAATTTCTTTGTCATTCTCATAATCATAACTACGCAGTAGGTACCTTTTTTATTTAGTTATTTCTATGTATGAGGAAAGGTTATATTATTATCATTCGACTCAAAATGAAAAAAAAACGAACTTGAATATTAAAATATTTATTATAGATATATATTCTCGCGCGCTGTTATAGGTAGGCTGCTATATACTTGCTAGAAGGGTTTACATTACTTAATGCATAATTGTAATGGGAATGTCATAGGAAACGAGGAAATTATGTATTTTCTTCACCAAAAAAAATGGAAAACAAAAGATTAACCTACACATTCAATGATTCAATAGAGACACACGTGGAGGTGGAGAGAGTTATTAAAGAAAGAAAGTGGTGCAATATGGTAAAGATATTTGAATACTTCAAAGGTTCGTAAATGGTAGTTGGTAGTTACGACTTGGAACTTGGCGGGAATCTATTATTGAGAAGCAATCCAGGCACGTAGTTCTTTAGGTTGTAGTCTTGTAGTGTATAGCTAAATTAACTGGTGAAAGGACTGAAACTATTCAAGATTGAAAAAAGTATATTGTTACGCTTATTTTTTGTTTGGATTCCCACAATAGAATCCATAGGTGTGGTACAAGGACAAGTACCTTTTTATGAGCCTACCTACCCATGTACATACATAAGATATGTTCCAAGTGTTGTACGGAACACATTACAGGATTCCATCCTCCCCCGTCCGTTTATAAACTTGAATAATGGATAAAAAATTGGAATAGTTTTTTTTCACGTTTTTTGGACACACTCTCGCAAATATTGGGGTTGTGGATTTGACTAAATTAAATCAATATATTCAAATTAATTCAACACCTTATTTCATGCATTATTTTAATAAATTAAATTAATTCATACATTTAAAAAACAACAAGGAAATGTTGCTGAGTCCATTAGAGAAGTTCTTAGAATCAGAATCGTAGGTGTGTTTTTCCAGTAAAAGTACTTTCCTTCGCATCTCCTGTATATGACGCCTGACCCGAATGTCTAAGTGTAAATTTTACGTGCTAATGCACCCAGGACTCAGGACAAGACTGTATGTATACGAGTCTCTGACGACGACGACGTCACACCGCATTCATTTACATGTCAGAAGACGCGTACAGAGTTAACTTGACTTGACTTGGATTGACTCCACTGCTATATGTTATGCTATGCCATATACTGAGAAAATAGACAAGAAACAGGAGTGAATTAAAGGCAAAGGTAAAACTAAAGGATGAAAGTTCAGTAGATGAAAACTTGTCTCCGCTCTCACTTTGCTAGACTTTCGTAGTGTTATGTCAGAGAAGTTTCCACAAATTACGCGAGTCGCTTTTGTCTCCAAGGGAATGGAAATGCTTTCAAAAGAATTAAAATTAAAAATGACGTCACACGAATTGGCTCATGCTTCCATTTGACAAAACTGTACTTGTGTATGGGTATAGGTTATTTTGCACTTATGAAACAGACGTAATTAGAAAATTCTATAGGTATTTTTTAATCTTTTTTTTCTTGAGAGTTAAAAGAAGCTCTACGTCTAAAACAGTTTAAAAACCTTAAACGTGGTTTTAATTTACTACATAATTTTGATAGTGCCTTTTGCATCATTTTTCAACTCACATTCTGTACGCAGATTCGTAATATAGTTTTTGAAAGGTTCAATGTCCTAAAAACAGTTTTCTGGAAAAGTTACAATATAAAAATTTACACAGCTTTAACATTCTTCACACAAATTGCTATACTTTTCTTTCAACTGTTGATGTTATGATGCTGAGAAGATGTAGTAGTAGGTAGTAATTTGTACGAGATCCCTCACACTGACATACGTGGAGAAAGGTGCCTAGGTACCTACATATATTTGAAGCAGACGGTCAAGACAGGGGTCATGAGATGTTGAATGTTAAGGTTGTGGGGAGAAAACACTTCATCAACTCTGCATTTACTTCCATCACGCCATCCCATGCTCTTCCTGCGTGACATTTATAGCGTAGTATATGTCCGTCTCTATATGCATCTTTTATGTTAAAACGTATATCATATGGCTTCGGCAAGTATACACGCATGAACGGGAAAGGGAAAGTAAAGAAAAACAGAGAAAAACCTCATAAAATTCGTGACAAGAAACTTGAGATGACTGAGCAAAGAAGAACTTGAAAATTTACCTTTGGTAAAATCCAAAGCGAAATGCTATGTGTGTAAAGATAAGTGACGACAGCTCAAGATTCCGCAGCCGCTCTGTAATGTAATGGTATATTTGTCTGTAGTCTGTATTTCGGATTCGGATTCGGACAGACATTGTGAGTCGCTGAATGTGAGTCTGGTTTTTTGGCTGTTGCACTGACTTCTTCTTGCATTGTTATCGGCATCGGTCTTGATCTGTTGATGGTTGGTTGGTTTGGTTCGGATTTTCGGATTCGGGATGTACATAAATAGTCATCATGGGTACAAAGTACGAGAAAAAAGTGTAAGTTTGATCCAGTCTCTTTTTTTTTCTTCTTCTTGTTTTGTTGTAATCGTAACTGTCCAGTTCCAGTGTCTTCTAGACGTGAGAAATGAGTTGCGGGTCGGTGGTCGGTTCAGGTTCAGGAGTCGAGACAAAATGGGGAAAAAGTTAGTTTTTGCCTGCAATTCTAGAACTCCTATAGTACCGGTGTCGGTACCGGTACCGATTCCCTGTATTTGTTCAGAGAAACAGCAAATGACAATCCAAGTTCACACTCTGTTGACTACACTGTTCAAATGTCTGACAAATATCAACCTACAGCAGCTACTATTATTCATTGTAGGTACATACCACCCCCACATTTGTTTGTATCTTCATTAAACGAAATGAAGTCATTATTTGTCATTATCCTATACGTATATGCTACTAGACACACACGCAATATGTGAACACAGGGAAATTGGAATTAATTTGGATAAAAAACCTTATACAACGCTGTCTATAGTTAAAAACCAACCAGGAAATACCAAGAAAATGTTGAAAGTGGATTTAATAAGCAACAAACTCTAAGCTTTTAAACTGTAGCTTTTACTCATAGCTACGCGCGGCGACTATGAATTTCTAGAATAATCTAGAAATCTAGAGAATCTGGCGATTTATTCCGAGAAACTGTGACTGTCAAGAAATCCCTTTATCCTCCAAAACTTTGTCTTTACACTCACTCAAGTGAATGTCAATAAAGTATAAAATTGCAAATTTTATAGTGCCCATCATGTACGTATATAAATTCATATGGGGCAGTTCGCACATTATTTTAAGATACAAAGCGTCCACAACACACCCCTGCCCCCCTTGTTGACACTCAACCCCCACCTTAATTGCTCAAGTAGCTTGTGAACTGTCCCTCTGTAAGAAAATTTATCGTGAATGAAAGAGAAAGACAAATAAATATGAATCGACAGAGATTAAAGATTAAATAGGAATTGGGACTGCAATGTATGCAACGCGGGAAGGCCAGTATGGGTATAAAGTAGTCGTTATTTCTTATCTAAAAGTTACACTTGTTACATTTTGTACGACGACCAAGTATGCAGGTAGGTACTTACCTACAACTTTCTTCAACAGCACAGCACATTTTTAAATTCTTATTTATTTATGGGGCATGCCTGAAAAATCCATTCATGCCTTTTTTCCAAGGAATACTTATATCAATTTTGTATTTTCAACATAACAAGATAAAATCTCCACCCGATCAGATGCACGCAGTGCACACAGTCTGTTTCAGCTTTGCCGAGAGACTTTAAACTTTGTATTCTTGTAAATTGAAATAAAAGTATACAGAGAATAAAGTGTCTTTTAAAAGTTTTATTTTGAGACGTAGGGATATTTAAATGGAGGGGGATAGGTGGGCTCACATAGCTATTGTAGGTAGGTACCTACTATCATTTTACACGAAGATTTGAATTTCAATATCGATTTCCATTTTGACTTCGACTTGGATCGAGGAACCTCGTGAATTTTTCAAAAAACAAAGTAACAGAAGCAAATCTAAAAGAAAAAAAAGCAAAGTTGTTTTTGCATCTTCCCTTCAAGATCAATTTTGTCTTTGTTTTAGTCGTTCTGCTCGCTTTCCATTTTTTATTTTCTATCTCGATATGGATTTCGATTTATATTCTTTTATTCTACCTTTTTGGAAGGTTTATGGGACAAGAACAGAAACGGGAAATGTTGCAAAAAAATATAAAAAGAAAGTTCACCTTGCAGGTACCGGCATATGACATGGCTGGCCCAGTGCTTGGGACTGAAGTATCGAACCTCCTAAAAAGTAACTTTTCAAGAAAGAGTTTTGAGTTATTTTTTGGATTCAAATATTGAAATTGAAATCAGACATTTCAAATCTCACAGAAGAGAGTTGTTATAATTATTCTAATTATTTCGTACATTGCAGAGGTCATTACTCTTACTCTTTTAAAATATCTTTTTTTCCCATTAATTTTTTTCGAACAATTTGTTTTTTTTTTCAAGAAAGTTTCAAAGCCAAATTCCAAATTTGTAAATCCAACTTAATAGTACATCTATGTAGATTGGAGATAATATCCAAAGAAAACAAAATAAAACAGGAGGAAATAGGAAATTGCTTGTCTCTCTCTCTTTGAATCAGTCGACAAAGGAAGGTCCTCCTCATCTGATTTCCAGTTTGCCAAATCACATAAATTGAAAATGATGTCTTGCTGAGCGGAGCCTCGCACCCCCAAGATCAAGCTCCAGTTGTATCGGTATTGCTACTATTGTTAACTGAATCGTTTTATTATTTTTATATGTACCTCTCATATGAACCCCCCACCCTCCCCCCCCCCCCCCAACATTGTAATTCTTCTTTCTTTTCGAGTCACGATAAGAATCCACCGATGCAGAGACAAAGAAAATTAAGACGTTTTTGTTTTTCTTTCCGTTTTGGTTTTATACTTTGTTAGCTTCAATGAAATGCGATCAACTGTACAAGAAACTAATATCCTCAATAACAGTACATGATATAGGTTATATAAAAGTAAAACTAGGTACCTACCTACCTTATGCTATATTTCCAAGGTTAGTTTTGTATACAGTTTGGAGTCAATACTATACAAAGCAGTAAATCACTGTGTTGTTATTCTCGCAGTATCAATATGTCTTACTCGGCTGTAACTGTTGTAACTCTAGTAAAGCATCAAATAAGATAATCTAACTGATGGTGAGTGCGGCGGAAATTGTCGATTTCCCCCTCCCCCCTTTTTTCTCTCCACGTGCATGCTATATATATATTATGGTACATATCGTTACAATATTTATTCCGAGTCAAAGTGCGGGTGTGTAGATCTTTTTTCCGTTTCTGGAATTCTGGAAATTTGGCCTTTGTTTTTATTACACAGTAGGAAACCACACCACAAGGCATGAAGGCAAAACAAGGGAAAGCAAAGTATAAAGCAGAAACATAACTACAGACAGGGATATAGAAACTGTTGTTGGCTTGACTGTGGAATATGGAATTATGGGACTGACTGAAAGAGGCCTACTGCACAGTATAAACATAGGCAGCAGACAATAGGAATCTTTAATATTTTAACGGAGAAAAGGGAAAAGTGTGTAAATCACACGGAACGCACGTACTGCTCCACTTTACGTTTTTGAGGGCTGGGCTGTGTTGTGTCTGACTGTCACTGTCGACATGGACAATTTATCGTTGATAACATTATTAGTATCTGTAGTGTAGTAAGTACAGAGTTAGAGCCCGAGTGTATCATTCACACAATATTTCTAATGAAATGATGGTATTGGATTGGGATCCGAGTTACACAATATATGATGCTCTTGACTCTTTTTTAATGTTTACTGGTCAAGTCCACGTGGCCCTTTCCATGTTCACTATCCTTTCGCATTTCCGGATTTCCCCAAAGTGTTCAAGTTGAAAGAAATACCCTTTGTTCGGGTTCGTCCTCGTTATAGTAGCTATTGCGATTTTCCATCTAACCTGTGTATTAGATATGAGAACAGTGTACATTTACAGATAGTGTGTTACAGATAGTATATCGTCTGTGAAGAACCAAAATGACCCATTTCCAATCTAAACTCCATTCAAAATGAGCTATGTCATATAATAAAAATGAGAAACAAACGTAAAATGTTAATTAGGAGTTTTTGAAAAGTGTAAAATGTTCGATTTGCATATTTTTGAAAAGTCTAAAATGTTCTATTTACATGTTTTTGAAAATTCTAAAATGTTCTATTTACATGTTTTTAAAAAGTGTAAATTGTTCTATTTACATATTTTTGAAAAGTGCAAAATGGTCTATTTAAATCCTTTCAAGATATATTTCAATATTTTTGTGGATAGTACATATTGTTTTTAGCTAAAAATGGAAATGGTTCATTTTGGTTCTTCACAGACGATATATGATTAGATGGATGTGGCCTTGGTCATCGCTACAGGTCTAGGCAGGTCATAGGCCATATATAGGGCCAGAGTATATATAAATATGCACGCACACACATTAACTCTATTAAATGCTATAAAGACATAAACCATGTGTTTTTGTGTCTTTGTCAGAAATTTATTTCTTTATATTTTGAGCGTAGAAAATAGACCTACACATGCTACGCAAAATTGTTCGCATTTTAGATACTTTAGCTAACGCACTATCTCTTTCACTCCCTCAATCACTGTGTAAGGACAAGTACTGGTCTATGCCGTGTCAACCTTTGCATAGTGAAGGCGAAGGTAGGTAGGTAGACAGGTACTTATAAGAATTGTATCTATTGTTTTCTAGACATTTCCTAACCTCCCACCTTTCAGATTCACAGCCCCAGACTTTTAGATAGACTTACAAATTTTTGTCAGAGCGCGCGGCGGAATAGTTAAAAGCCAAATCGAATCCAGTGCAAAATTGATCTGAAACACTTTCTCTTTATGATGTCAAGGTCTTTCCAGACTCCAGCATTACATTTAACGGAGATTAAAAACAAAATAAAAAGAAGTAAATCTAAACAAAAAAAGGTATCCCTATTATTTTTTAATAGAGAAACTTGTGTGTGAGTAGGAAGGAGGAAAAAAGTGAGCAAACTTTTAAGTTTTAATACTTTGTTGCTGTTGTAAAATTATGTTAGATCCCTTGGTAGGGATTAGGAATGTGTAGCACAGAAGAAGCATTAGCTAGTTCTTTCCTGCTTGTAAGAAATACAAATATCTGTACACGCATATAAAATACGAAACTGACTTTAACTGAATGACGATGAGAATAAGGAAGGACGAGGAAAAGAAAGGAAAGTCTTGCTGTAGGAAAGTACAAACGGAAGGCGAATAGAAACAAAGTAATATATAATCCGGCCCCAGTCCCAGTCCCGGTTTGTGTACGTTTAACGTTTCTCTATATTTCTGTTGTGGAACTTATTCTGGAAGTTGCGAAGCAGGAATAATATGTGTCCTATGTTTATGACTCTTGTATATAATATAAAAAAAACAGAAGCTATATAGACGAGATGCAACCTTGAATATGGATGGCAATGAATAATAAAAATCAAACCTCCGGAAGTTACTGTTTGTCTTTTACACTCTCTATATAGTCTACACACTACTTTAGTGTCCGTCGGTCCGTCTTCAAGTCTCCACTTTCCATAGCAGACTACGACAAAGACTACAGATACAAATCTACGCAGTTTTTTGATCAGTCCAAATATGGAGACTATATAGATTCTCCCACACCCCGCAACAACAACCGCTGTATTTACATCACGTCCTACTTATCTGTCATATTTCCTTTTAACATAAGCTTCAGCTCTCGATCAAAAATTACTATTCCTATATAAACATGAGGATTACTTTGGACTACATAATATATAATATGGTTCTTGATTGTCGTACTCGTGTTCATCTTCGTCTTGGTAGTCTTTGAAGAAAGATGAGGGATAGAAAGTAGGTAGCTACACAAATATGTATCATTACCATTATATACTGTGTATGCCAACATTTTCCAAGACTCCAGACTTTATATAGGGAATTCCAGGCCAGTGCCAGATATCCAGGTAAGTAGAGCGCAAGTAGAGAATTAAAATCCATTTTATCATAGCGTCCCAGAGGTTTTCCAAAGTTAAAGTTACACACTCAGCTAATCGCTGCTGGATGAAGAAGTGACCTACAGGGCCGGATAATGCGGCCAGCGCAGGCAGCCCCCGCTGACTAAATTTCCAAAAGCATTGTAAATGGAACATTTTGAATTTTTCAAAAATATGTAAATAGAATAATTTGACTTTTCAAAAACATTCAAATTAAATGTTTTTGCACATTTCAAAAACATGGAAATAAAAAATTTTCCATTTTTCTCAAAACATGTAAATAGAACATTTTGCAATTTTCTGAATCAAGTAAATCGAACATTTTGTACTTTTCTAAAAGATGTAAATATAACATTTTGCTTTACCAAAAAAAAACCATCCATAAAATCAAAACTGTGGTTTTTGTATGGAAACAAATTGCTGCCTAAAAACAATTCCTTCGTCCGGCCCTGGTGACCTAGAAGTGAGTTATACATAAAGTAGGAGCGGAGATGTCGATGTGACGGCAAAGGGCTTCAACTACAATACAAGGGAAATTTGTATGACTACGAGGTATGACGGTGTTTTGGCGGACTAAGATCGGTAGAGAAAATGATGGCGGGTGTGGGGGATGTTGAGATGATGTTGGTGTGCGTAGGTGCTATGGAGTGCTATGGAGTGCTTGGATGTTATGTGCTTAGTTAGTGTTGAGAATGTGATTGTAAGGTAGACTTTGCTGCACGTAAAATAAAATGCTTGGATGTTTTAAAACAGTAGAATTCTTAATAAACGAAAACTACAATGTATTTCACAGTTAAATTACGAAGAACAACAAAGTATTGAAAAGAAATAATGAAGGGAGCTATTGCTCAGACTTGACTTGATTTGAGTAATTTTACAGAGTTTGAGAGAGGCAGGTAAGTTCGCTGTCTCACCAAGATTGCAAGTTGCAAGTGATTTGTTGTTAGATATTTTACCTCAAATTAAAACTTTTACAGTTAAAAATTGGAAGCGGGTTTGATGTTGTTACAAAGGCTGATGTGTACTTAATTATATAAAAATAAAAGAACAAAGAATGAATGTAGGTCAAGAGTGGAGGGAGACAGCTAAAAGTACTGACAAGGAAAAATACAATATTTAACATTAATGATTTAAGAGATTAAAATAAAGTATCAGTCCTGAGCTTGTCATGTAGGTAGAATTTGGTTGAGTAGTCTCGGCTCCTAATTAGTACATTGGATAGTGAATAAATTCAAATACATAATATTCACCTTAGTTTAGATAAATTTACATTATAGGAAATGAATACAAATAAGATAAACAAAGGTAAGTATGTACGTTAATGCTTAAGGTATAGCAAAACATAGTTTACGGCAAATGAGTTTACAGACAAACGCCCCGTAATTTCGAAACGCGACCTTTGCATATATAGCAAGGAATATGTGCTCTAACTATACATGCATTGAAATCTCGACTCGCTCGTTCCCGAAAGGTAGAAATTACATTTAAAGTTGGGAAAAATTCATAGTTAGCTTATACGTGTTATACATGTACATATGTTGACTTGACCCCTATTTTAGGTTTATAATACAAAACAAGCTAATTGAATATTATAAATATATTATGACGTGCTTTACTTTAAGTAGACATGAATAATTGTAAATAAATTTAAGTCACTGCTTTAGTGACGAAACATCGGCGGCCGAAATTAATTGAATTTCCCTAATGCTAGTGATAAGAAAAATAAACCTAATGACTTTACAATAGGTAGAAATTAAAATTGTATATACTGACAATCATACATGGCATAAACTTACATAATTAATTTGTTGACGTTTCATGAAGGTTGATAGGGAAAGGAAAATAGCTTATGAATTAAGGTATGTGTTACGGCTTATATAATTGTAGAAGTTATATAGAAGTTATAAATATAAGGTAAGTAACTATGATTATTGATTGGAATGGTAATAATTGTAAGTATAAATGTAGGTACTTATACTTAAATAAATGGTATATAGTTAGCGTTGAAACGAGTAAACCTGAAGAACTGCTATTTGAATGTCTTCAACCAAGTTCCAGTAGTAAGATAAAATGACGTCATCCTTAGGTAGACAATAATTGCCTGACTTAAGGTGATGGTACATTTAAAAGAGCTTATTACCTTTGGTCAAGATACGGTAGCGGCTGGTCTTCAACGATTTACGGTATTGGTGTGCTGTGGGAGGATCTAGGAGGCTCATCTAAGTGGATGGATTGTTCGTTCCAAGAATAAAAACATCTCGTACTTCCCTGCGGAAGATATGTAGCTGCATAACGTCGTCGGCGTTTAAGAGGCAACTGTAGACGTCGGCGGCCATGAGAAATCTTGATACATCAAGGAAAGAGTTGAAGATGAGTCCTGGTTTTGGTTGAGCTGGTTGACCTCCTTTAGATCTATGCTGCTGTTGATTTGGTTGACGTCCAAACTGAGTTCCCGCCGTGATGCGGTAGCATTGGTGCGATAGTCTGAGTCCATGATGAACATGCAGACGAAGCTGGAGATCTTGAAACCGGATTTGCTCATCCAAGAACGGTTGATGATGTCGTCGAACCGAAAGTAAATGAGCACCGGTACAGTTGTTTCCAAGAATCCATAAGAACTGAGAAGACGTCATTTCCAAAGCAACAGTAAAAGTAAATAAAACGAAGGTAGTACTCAAGCCAAATAGTCCGGTAGCTTGCGTGTGGTTGTATGCCCCAGCAAGTAGACTTTTGATCCAAGAAGTGGCCTGGTGTGATTTAGCCATAGCGTAGAGAGTTATGCACGGATGGACTTTAACATGGGGTTGACTGGAAAGGTTTCCATTTTTGGTGTGTGGAACGGAGGATCCCCCTTCTTGGTTCAGGTGAACAGAGAACTCCTCTTCTTAGTTCTGATAAATGGTGCTTGTCGGTTTCTGCTTTTGAGTCCCAGTATTGGAAGTAACATGAGTGTGCAGGACAGGTTGATGAGGTGAAACGGTTGATATTATTGATGTTGTTGTTGTTGGTGTTGTTAGTTTTGTTGGTGTTGTTGATGTTGTTGGTGTTGTTGGTGTTGTTGGTTTTCTTGGTGGTACTCGTCTAGTCAACTGCCAGCCGAGATTGGTGTTTTGAGTGATGGGAGCTTCTAGGGGTCCGTCAATAATTTGATTCTTTCCAGGACACCTTAAAACTTCTGCAGATATTTCTGCTTTAGTAAGGAAATGAATAAGAGTGAATTTGTGAAACTGGGGATGTAGGATCTTTAAGCGATGCATGTGAGGCCACAAGAAAAATGATAAGGTGTGAGTGAGCAAAGGTACAATTGGTTTTCTGGGTAAAAAGTATAAGTGAAGTTTAGTAGTAACTTTAGAGGTACTGAATTGGATTGCTGGATTTTCTGTGCCCTTCATCGTGCCTACAAAAGATCCTTGAAGTCCAGAGACAGTTGCGTTGACAGTTGTTGGTGATAAATTCAGTCAGGAGGCACATTCTTTTGGTATGAAGGTAGCTTCTGACCCCTGGTCGACTGAATCGTGATCTGCGCTAAATTCTTCGCTATTGTTGTTGACTTCAAATACGGGAGTTGCCACTGAGATTTCTGAGGGACTAGTAGCTGTAACTGGGATGCTTGAATGATTGGTTGATGTTGTTGTTAGGATGCAGGTTGGCTGGTCTTCGTTTATGACAGGAACTTCTAGGCTGGATTCTTCATGGAGAATAGTGTTGTGCCGTTTCTGACATATTTGACAGCCAAACTTTGATCTGCAGTATTTCACTGTGTGTTTCTTCCCAAGGCAATTGAAGCAACATTCTTTAATTTGAAGTAGCTTCTTCTTTTCTTCAATAGAAAGAGCCTCCAGCTGATGGCACTGGTAGGACTTGTGTGTGTTGTTGTAACAGATTTGACAGGTGTTTCGGGTTGATGTGAGATGAGTGTTAATGCCTGTCTTCTTTTTGTGCTGGAGATTGATGCTGACTTCTCGTCTTAATTGAGAAGGATTGATAACAGGCAATCTTACAAGTGATCTAAACTGTGATGGTGATGGAGTCATCGCCTCTAATCTTCTGGGGTGAGATGCTAGCTTGTCTTCTAAAACTGCAATTTCCATCATAATGTCTGTCCAAACTGACATTATAGATAATTTGGATGTGTGATCTGTTGCACCTTCTACAGCATGAAGCACTAAATCGTCCTGGAGTTCAACAAGTTTGTTTTCTTGACAATGCAGGAGGTCGTGTTCACACTGTACTGATGACAGTTGCCATGATGAAAAAGAGTTGGCAGCAAGCTTCTTTCCGATTAGAGTGATGATATTTTGGATGTTCTCCCTTTTGATAAGGGCCTCTTCAAGTGGTGTTAGCGCCATCGTCTTCAGTAATTGATCTTAGTTTTTCACCGAGAAGTGTTGAGTTTTATAAATCCGAATTCCAAGAAAAGACTAAAGTTTTGGTCTCCGAGAACAAATAATCCGAATCCGTGTTGCGAAGGACCAATGTTTTGGCGGACTAAGATCGGTAGAGAAAATGATGGCGGGTGTGGGGGATGTTGAGATGATGTTGGTGTGCGTAGGTGCTATGGAGTGCTATGGAGTGCTTGGATGTTATGTGCTTAGTTAGTGTTGAGAATGTGATTGTAAGGTAGACTTTGCTGCACGTAAAATAAAATGCTTGGATGTTTTAAAACAGTAGAATTCTTAATAAACGAAAACTACAATGTATTTCACAGTTAAATTACGAAGAACAACAAAGTATTGAAAAGAAATAATGAAGGGAGCTATTGCTCAGACTTGACTTGATTTGAGTAATTTTACAGAGTTTGAGAGAGGCAGGTAAGTTCGCTGTCTCACCAAGATTGCAAGTTGCAAGTGATTTGTTGTTAGATATTTTACCTCAAATTAAAACTTTTACAGTTAAAAATTGGAAGCGGGTTTGATGTTGTTACAAAGGCTGATGTGTACTTAATTATATAAAAATAAAAGAACAAAGAATGAATGTAGGTCAAGAGTGGAGGGAGACAGCTAAAAGTACTGACAAGGAAAAATACAATATTTAACATTAATTATTTAAGAGATTAAAATAAAGTATCAGTCCTGAGCTTGTCATGTAGGTAGAATTTGGTTGAGTAGTCTCGGCTCCTAATTAGTACATTGGATAGTGAATAAATTCAAATACATAATATTCACCTTAGTTTAGATAAATTTACATTATAGGAAATGAATACAAATAAGATAAACAAAGGTAAGTATGTACGTTAATGCTTAAGGTATAGCAAAACATAGTTTACGGCAAATGAGTTTACAGACAAACGCCCCGTAATTTCGAAACGCGACCTTTGCATATATAGCAAGGAATATGTGCTCTAACTATACATGCATTGAAATCTCGACTCGCTCGTTCCCGAAAGGTAGAAATTACATTTAAAGTTGGGAAAAATTCATAGTTAGGTTATACGTGTTATACATGTACATATGTTGACTTGACCCTTATTTTAGGTTTATAATACAAAACAAGCTAATTGAATATTATAAATATATTATGACGTGCTTTACTTTAAGTAGACATGAATAATTGTAAATAAATTTAAGTCACTGCTTTAGTGACGAAACAGACGGGGCGGTCCCCTAATGCAACACGAGAGAGAGAGAGATAGAGGGGATTTTCGTGTGGGGTGTGTGTGTACTCTGGACCGAAATCACTCCACGCTCCTTTTTCTCTCCCTGGTCGTCAATGTCTGAGGAGATGTGAGGAGTGAAAGCCTGTTTTTATATTAGATTTGTAAAAGAAAAACTCGTGCCTATAGCGTCCAAGCCCAAGTTGAAGTCGACGTTGATGTTGAACTTGAGGCATTTCCTTATTTTAGCTCACTAGTCAGTCAGTCAGTCAGTCAATCTTCACATTTTCCACTACGTATCGTTTTTATTTTGATGTCTATATGCATAATATACTGTACTGCGTATTCGCTTTTATAGGTTAGTTTTTTACCGTTAGTTTGATGTTGTAGCTACTATAGTACAGTGTGCGTCTTCGGCTCCGTATGTTTTCTCTCCCCCCCCCCTTTTTACGCTCTTGTTCACTAAAAATCTAATCGTGAGTACATGAGACGGAAGCACACACACACACACACTTTCACTCTATTGCTTTTCCTTGTATTTTAAATTGAGAACTTGGACTTATTTGTAATTTATGGTTACAATGCAATGTCAAGACGCACAATTTGTCCCGCCCTCACTTTTTGCTGTTGTACGTAACTACATACGACAAGTGTAGAAGTTAGTTGTTGTAAGTTCACCCATACTTTCACCCGCTCTGTGTACAACATAGAAAACGCATGTTCATATGTTCATAGTACAGCTGGCGTATTGCTAAGTGCCCCTCCTTCCAATGTCAACTAAAATACACGAGCACAAACTTGTCGTTGCATTTCATGGCCTATATCCAGTGTAAAAGCATAATGTATATTTTAAATACTGGAGCACTGGGGCTGGAGTATATGGTACTAACATATCTACAGATTTTTGACGGCATCTGGCACTGGCTTCTTGGGTGGGTACAAATCAGTATCAGAACCAGACGCAGAACTACCAGAAACCACGAGAAACTACAGAACCTGAACATACGAGTACTCGCTTTAAAAAAATAGTAAAATGAGAACGCACGGGGCGAAACCGTGCGTAAGCTTCTGACTGCCAAGCCAATTGAACCGGAGGGCAGGAGTCTGGGTTAGTCTTTTACAGATATTTAGTCGTTCATCTACAAAATACTTGAGTCAGTTGGCTATTTACTTCCCGTCCCGCATTTTTCCTCGTCTTCTATCTGTCTCCCGTCCTCTGTCTTCCCGGATGATATGCACCTACATGGAGTTGAGGAGAGACAGTACAAATCCATAGAGGATCCACCGCATAGTCCAAAGTAGAAGTGAATTTTGCTCATGCACGCGTGCACAATAATGAAATTGAAAAGTCGTCTCATCTTTTGAGTGTGTAAAAAAAGTGTAAGGAAAGAAAAAAAAGTTGGGGGAATAAAGGCGATGACGGGGGCTATATGAGGACGGCTGGGGAAAGTCAAGAAGTGAAGCAGTCAAGTAAAGTCGGTCATGTCTTAAGGAATTACATATTCTTTGTACTTTTTTTCCAGTTTTTGAGCATTTGATCTACTTCCTGGCATAATTTCATTTTCTACCATTTTTTTTCTTCATTTGTCCATGCAGGTTTTAAATGAATAAAAAAAACAACGCAAAGGGTTGGTATTGGCTGGTCTATAGAATTTACGGAATGTAGTCTAAGAAAAAAAATTAAAAAGTATAATAATTCAAGTTATATAATTCAGGACTGAAACTACTTAGTTAGTGTTAGATATACTCGAAGAGTATGGTATGAATGAAAAGATTATATTATTATGTCACATAATTTTTCTAGGGCGCTTTCTTGACATACAAAACAGCTTTTGGTCGCATAGTCGTAATTACACTATTTTTTTTTGCTTTCTCTCTAGATACAAAATTATGGAAATATATTTATATGCAAGAATCGGAGTCCTCCCCGTGCCGAGAGGATTTTACTTTGTTGCATACTTGTACATATGTTCAAGTATCCCCACACCCACACTCAGAAAATCACAGTCTATATATATATTAGGAATACATATTAGGAAGTCCTATATAGTTTCTTGCCCTATATTTCTTTGTTTCTACTAACCATTATGGCTCTGCTGGCTTTACCTACTTTTGGTCTTTCCGTTGGTTTTATCAAAGAAAAAACTGTATAAAGGGTAAATCTGAGAGCGTCGAGCGTGAAGTGCTAAGAAAATGATGAAACTTAAGTCTGTAGGGAGAAAAAATGAAAGGACAAAAATGAATCGAGGTATCTTAATAATATAGAAAAGATGAAAAGGGGAAAGTTTTTCTAGGGGTAAACTCCGGTCCATTCATATTTCTTCCCTATACGCAACACCTACGCAAATATTTTCTTTAGAATTATATTTTTATTTTATCACCATCTTCAAAAACACAAAAATTCATTTTCAAACACGTGGCAGTGGGATGATGGTATATGGTTTGGCATGGTATGCACACCGGAATGGTGAATGATTTTTGTTTGTGGTGATAATTCCATTCATTAAAAAAAAGTGTGAATGCCACAAATGCCATTGCAATAATATGAGTCTTAATTTAATTTGTAGGTCTTTTCTTGCTACAAATATTTGTTTCGATTTTCAAAGTTAATTTATATTTCTATATGATGATTGATATTTATACAAGGAAAATTATAGAATTTCACGAAAATGTCCAAGGTTCAAGGCTCGCTGTATGTTATAGGCTATACCTTGTACCTCTCCGGCCTGGCCCCGACACAAACCGCCAACCGCTACAACCACGTACGTTACCACGCCATTCAAGAAGAAAACTAAACCAAGTCAAAGCCAATTGAAATCCAAAGGGCACATGTTGACGTTGACACTGGCCTCTCCTAGAAGACTGAGAATTGCAAAGGAAAACGAAAGTGGGAGAGAAGTGAGAAAGTTCCTCAACAAGAAACTGCGACACGGCTTCCATCGGAAAATTGCATTAATGGAGTAAATAGTACGGTAGATAGTATAGATATTAAATGATGATACAGAAGTGAACAATAAGTATCTGAAGGGCATGGGAAAAATATTGAATGGAAGAAGCTTAAAAATTTCCGAGATATCAGTAGGGAAGAAAATATTTCAAAAATTACGTCTTCCCCATTTGAAAATGGTGTGTATATTAGGAAGATATATACGTGTATTTTTGGAATATGGAAATGCGATTGTGGTTCAAGTCTAAATGAAACTGAAATCATGTCATGTCCTAGATCTTCACAACGCGTAAATGAATCTTCTTTTTTTTGAGTTTTCATTAAAAATATTTTGAAGCAGTTAAGACATGGACGATCCATAATATCCTTTAATATGTTCTATCACACTCACAATCTGACGTATCCATATTTCCCATGAGTTTAAACTTAAGAACAGAAGAAAAAAATTAGATATAATAATAATAGTATATAAAAATTGGATGTATATATTTGTGAAGAGATTAAGTACTGCAGCTTGAATAGCTATGCTGCACTCATCCTTGCTTTTGTTTTGGCTGCGTAAAAAAGCATGTAGTACCGCTACATACTACGTATTTATTTCTTATTTATTTTTATTTTTCTAAAAGCCGTTATAGTTCTTCGTCTCCATTGAAAGTACATTTATTGCGTTTTTATATTGGTATTTTCCCTTTCACATCATCATCATCATCATCATCAATAACATTCTCTTGGTCCTGTGTTTTTTTTCCCTTTCTTTTTTTATAGTTGGCATTGACTTCTGACTTGTGTTGAAAGTTTGAAATTTATTGGATTTGCATTTCATGTAGAATTATAAATTGAGAATCTATGTTCGTTTCGTTCTCGATTTTACATGTGCTGTTGTTGTGTGTGGCATAAGGCCGATGCGATATTGGCTCTTGGCTTCCCTTGTGTGTGTGTGTGTGTTTGGCTGGTTGGGATTGTGGGACTCAAGACTCACTGAGAAGGAGACTCACTGATGATATATTACCGCCGTGTCTTGTTGTTTTAAATAAACATTTAAGTATTTGTAAAATGCAGCAGCAGGAGTCGCGAGAGTGAATGTGAGCCTATGAACCAAAGTTCAAAATTGTAGGATGTAGGTACATACTAAAATGCAATAAATAAATAGAAGAATATTACTGTGAGACTTTCATATTTACTTACAACTGACTTAACGGCCTGCTAAATATTTTTTTCCGCTTTCCAAATAAAGCGTGTGTCTCTCCCTAGGTAGGCACTTCATTTAATATCTTTCAAACGAGAGTGCTTGAGTCATATTTCTCGTCCCACGTGCAAAACCTTGAGGTTGGTCAAAGGGAAAATATCATGTAGACTCATGTGAGATTCAGGATATTTGTTCAGGGATTTCTTGTTTATTGATGAGAGCGAGAGTTAAAACTTGAAATTGAAAGTTGAGGAAAATACTGTTCAGAACACTATAATATGTAGACGAAGGCATGTTCGTAGTTGCATAGTTTTAGTTTAAATTGGAACTGGAATTAGATCTAGTTTAAGGATTTTACTCTTTTTGTATTAACTACACCCATATTACTCTATTATGAATTATTATTTTTCAATGACGTTTTTGCTTCAAGCATTGTTCTCTGTGCATTAAGTATATAGGTATAGCTGCATAAAAGTCAAAATTACATACATACACATTGTTAGGTCAGGTATTATCTGAAAATCTGTAGCCACAACTACACCGTTTTTAAAAGATGCTGCTCTCCATCTGACAACTTACTTATAAATAATAAACTACTACAGTTATGTTGTTTGACGTCACTATAGATTTTTTATAATATTTTATGGGATGGTGGTACATAGATTTTGAGATGCGTCACAGTCAACAGTCTAGATTACAGTGTACAGAAGAGGAGAGGAGAGGAAAGCTTGAGTAGTATATAGGCGTGTATAGGGGCTATCGGACTGGGGGATAGTGAATGGGAATTCAATGGCGGATCAAATTGTGAATACAAATGAGATACTGAGGCAGAATATTTCCCTCAAATGTCCTCGTAACATATTCTTCTTGTTGTTGGATGTTGGATGTTCCGAGTTTTTAGATGGAGATAGAAAAAAATTGGAAAGGAAGACAGAGGAGCATATAGCCGGTGCCGGTACCGGTACCGGTGCCAGCTGACGTAGTCTTAGTAGTAGCAGTAGCAGGACAAGTATATTATATGGGAGGGCGGAAGCTAGACAAAATACCGAAACGTTCATAATGACATAAATATCCCTTGTCGCTTTCTTGTCAAATGCTTTCTTCATTCAAGCGAGTGAAACCAAAATTCTTTATGGTAATTCAAATCTCCACTGTGTTCAGTGCACACTTCCACATATATGTGCCTACTCCAGATCCGTATAGGCGGGTCTATGTGGAATTAAACTATGTAAGTATGTAAGCATATAATTTTTGTCTTGGTATTCTTTTAGTTTTCCAAACTGCTTTATTACGGCGTTGTAAAATGCGTAAGCGAAAAAAAAATGAGAAAAAAGTATAAAAATTCTCCATATGTACGAATGATGACTGGGGATGAGCCCGGAGTACTACAGTTTAACTACAGATATCAACATACAGAAAAGACACTCACAGAGGATTATGTATCTATCTGGAATCTGGACACAGACTTGAGAAAACATATCAAATCTATTCAGTCTCACGAGGGACACTTGTTTGTTATCCTATCAATCGAATCAAACCCATTTTTCCGTTTGCAGGATTTTTACTTTTTTTATAATAATATTGCTAACGTTGAATCGTTAGATTTTTTGCTACTAAATTATTATTACAAAGAATTAATAGGATAGTTTTAAATTTTTTGGTTTCCTGAAAAAATGTAAAACATTTTCATGGGATTTAAAATTGTCATTTTAATATAAGACGTGGTCCTCCTTCGTTGTGATGTAATTCAACCCCCAAAATTTATATTTCAAGTAAGTTTCAAGAATCAAAGGACACAAAACTTAAATTAAAATTACTTGCAAGATCGTTAAAATTTGCATCACTGACCAACATATTAAAGAAGGATGAAACAATTATAATTTACTTTTGCTTGTGTGCCCCTTTATGTAAGGGTAATAAAACTGCCTCGTCAGTCCCACACTACTTTAATATTTTATTAAAATAAATTCATCTGTAAAAATCTCTGGTGTGTGAGCTCTGTTCATACATTTATGCAATACCGTAAACGCTCGATTAAACGCCGGTCCTAAAATGTGTGCCAGTCTATACATAACCCCTAGGCGTATAAAAAACAAACTTAAAATAGCTGAATAATTATCACAGTAGGATATATAGTTATTTTGTCAAACATTTAATAAAAAAACAACACAAAAACTGTGGTTTTAGCTATATTTGTATGAATTTGTATGAATTACTTTAAATTTGTATTCCGGAAACTTCAAAAAATTAAATAAGCGCCGGATCTCAAATAAGCGCCAGGTTGCCATTCCAAAAAAATATAATATGCGCCCGAGCACTTATTCAAACATTTATGGTGTATAAATATATAGGTAGACACATACACTTGAGCGACGATTCCATACACCAATCTTAAATTATACAGAAGCCAATAATGGGATTTGATATAGAGTAGAGCGAGGATTTCATTTTTATCGGCAGCGCAGAGTTGTGTAACATCCATTAGGTCCCTATTCTTTTTCTTAGTACGTTTTTTGTCTTCTTTTCCGCTTTTTCTCCGTATACCCCGCCCATCTTATGCTCAACGTACCACATTATTTTTGGCATTAGATTTGTCTTTCATTACTACATCACTCGAGGCTCGATGCTCAACCAGTTCGAGTTTGAATTTGAATTCGACTTTGATACATTGTGGTTTTCTCAGTATTTTAAGAGTATCTTGTTTTTTCCCCTCTCTTACAACAAGTCAAGCGATTTTCATTTTGAATAGAATGCAGAGTAGACAATGCGGAATCGAATTAGAATGTTTGTGAAAATGAGAGAGAGAGAGAGAAATATGGGGTAAGTGGAGAGAATAAACAGAGTAAAATCCACTCAAATGCATTCAATTATGTACATATATCGTCAATCGTCATACAGTAATACACAAGGTTGGAAAACTTGGATAATACGAAGATAAAATTAAAGCTACATCCAATTTTTCGTGATTGCAAATTAAAATTTCGACAGTTAGAATTTGAGAAAAGTAGAGATTTTATAGTTTTTGGTCTTATTTGTCTTTTTTTAATCAAGGCAAATATTTGTCGTAATATATTTTTGAGAAGTCATTTTTGTTTTTACATTTTATTTCATTCTTTGTGAAAGTGCAAAATGCTCTAATTACACATTTTTATATACTGCATACAAGTGTAAAAGAAGTTTTTTAGTTTTGCAGTATATCATCTGTGAAGAACCAAAATGGCCCATATCCAATTTAAGCTAGATTCAAAATGAGCTATGTCATAAAAACTAAATGAAAAACATGCGTAAAATGCTAATTAGGAGTTTTTGAAAGGTGTAAAATGTTCGAATGGCCTGTTTTTGAAAAGTGTAAAATATTCCAATTGCCTGTTTTTGAAAAGTGTAAAATGTTCCATTTTCATATTTTTGAAAAGTGTAAACTGTTCTATTTACATGTTTTTGAAAAATGTAAAATATTCTATTTAAATGAAGACATGTTTCAATATTTTTGTAGATAGTGGATATTGTTTTTAGCTACAAATGCATATGGGTAATTTTGGTTTTTCATAGACGATATTCTATTTACATGTTTTTAGGAGACATGCAAAATATTCTAACTTTATGCTTTGAAATAATGTATATATAACATTAATAAATGTTGATGTTGACACACTGTTTTAAATATACCTACAAGTTTTATTAAAATGAAAACATTTTCCAATTACGTCTTCTTGTAATAATAATAGTACATAATATGAGTCATGAGGTAAATAAATCATATAATGAATGTTACACAGAACGTTCTTAAATATTTAATTATATCCCCTTTTGTACATTCTAAACAAAATGAATATAATATTATTTTTGGTATTGTTTTTGAACAAAACGATTTTTTTTGTGCACAGTTAGTTTAGTAAAAAGGGAAGCTATTCGGCCATTCCACTGTTACTTTATGTAACTGCGTACGTACGGGGAGGAAGTATTATTTTATTAAAATATCTACGGATGCTTGAGCATTCCCGTAGGGGAGTAGACTTCTCTTCTGGAAAAATGTTTCAGAGAGCGTAAGAAATCTGTTAGGTGGATGGTGGATACGTGTATGTGATCCCATGGATGCCCTACACCCCATTACAAACATACATAAAATATTTTCTGTTTGTTTTCCCTGTAAAGTATCTTTGTGTGTGTCCTCTATGCTTATGTCTCGAGTCCGCGACTTCCAAGCTTGAGGTTACAATTTAAATTCTCTCTTTCCTCAAACATTCTACATTCTGAATTGTTCATAATATATATATGCTCAATGCTGAATGAAATATAAATGTTTAATGAGACTTTTGTAGAAAGTAGATTTTTTTTCTTCCACTTTCTCCCCCCCCCCCCCCCCCCATTTTGAACTACCTCGTATACACATGTAGATTGTAGATATAGTTTATTTCTTATTTTTATGTACAACTTCCCAACTACAAGTTCCATCATTATTTTTGACCTAAAATTACAAGTGCGCCATCGCATTTTGCCATCCTCCATCCTTTTAATTTTGGAATTTTAGCCGTCATCCGCTCTCCGCAATGGCTTAACTCTCATCATAATACATAATATTAGTCCGACAACAAAATATATTAGCTGCTTGAGTTCAAGTCCACCGTCATTTCTACACACAGTTTTCATAAGAATTGAAGGACTGCTGAACGCTAAAAACAAAATTGAATGCAACGTGGGATGCATCATTGTTTTTTTATGGTTTTCCGAAAATAAATCAGGTTTTGTAATTTGTTTTTAAAGCTAAAGTTCATTTGCCTCCAGCAACGATTTTAGAGTCTACTTGGCATTAAGTTTGAAAAAGTTGACATTTAAAAATAAAAACATGCAAAGTACCGGTAGTCGTAAGGGTGCTGTTGTAGTAGAAAAAGGCGGCTGCGCCAATGTAATATTTATTAAGTGCATATAAGTTAACAGCTTTTTTAGAAATTCTGTAGCTATTAGCAATTTGCAAAATAAAATATTGTTACTGCTATTTATAATCACAAAATCACAACCCTCAACCCTCTGGTATTTAAAACAATAGATGTTTAATGGGCTAACGCTCAGCATCTAAAAAGCCCTAGATAGAAAATTTTGCACTTTTAAATCCCACGTGATTGTTTTAGAACATTTTGCATTTTCGACCTGTCTAAAAATTTTAACATGATGTTCTTTACTCATTTAGAAATAAAAAGAAAGATGTGAGTCCTCCACGTGCGTCTGAGTTAATTACCTTTTTTTTTGACAGATAGATAAGTGAAGTGTGACAATCTCAGTTCTCAGTTCTCCATGCAATATATAGTTGAGTAGACGTGATTTGCTGCTTTTAAAAATTGGCTACTTGGCTTAAATACGGGACATTCATCAAAACAATTTGTCATAATGTTTTTTCTTGTAGTACGCACATTTTTCTTCATTCTACAGTACAAATATGACAAAATTATTTTTGAAATGCTTTTAAAAAAATTATTTTGAAATTAGAAAAAAAAATGTTAGGCCTTTTTACACCTATATTTACATAGATTTCCTTGTCGAGTAGAGGCATCTGTATGGCGTGGCTATATGTCCTTTCATACCCTTTCCAAATTCCGACCTTCTATGTATAGCTGACTTGACTTACTTTATCGGGATGAGAACTACAGTTGTTGAAATGTAGGTCTCTTGAGGATATTATCTATAAATGTGTAAATTTTTCTCCTGCTCCTTTTTGGATGTTTCCCTGTTTCCCGACTGTCAGGAAAGTTGGCATTGCTATCTTATTGTGTCAACCTGGTGACAAGTCAGACAAGTCCAATCCAGAACTCCACGGCACTGAGAGACACTTAAAAACTAGGACTCCTGTCGGAGGCTGAAAGAAGTACCTACATAGGTGCAATTGAATTCCCTTGTTTATTTGTTTATTCAAAGTCCAATTCGAACCACGCTACGTTACCTGAACAGCTTCTTGTTTGATTAGTTTATAATGTATAATATACTGTATATATAAATCTTATAACCACAAGCTCAACAATGCTCCAATCACAAACCATTTACATAATTTATAATGCCAATGAAGTTGCAATTAAGGGCATGCTTTCTTTTTCCAGGAATACATACAATTTTTACGTTTTCTGGGAATCGAATCGAAACAAGCGTACGCTCTAAGTATACCGTATATCGTCTGTGAAAAACCAAAATGGCCCATATCAATTTGTAGCTAAAAACAATATCAATTATTATCTACAAAAATATTGAAACAAGCCTTGAAATCATTTAAATAGAACATTTTGCACTTTTTAAAAACATGCAAATAGAACATTTTACACTTTTCAAGAACATGTAAATAGGATATTTTGAAATTTTCAAAAACAAGTAAATAGAACATTTTACACTTTTCAAAAAGATGTAAATAGAACATTTTACACTTTCAAAAAAGATGCAAGTAGAGCATTTTACACTTTTCAAAGACAGGTAAATAGAACATATAACAATTTTCAAAAATAAGTAAATAGAACATTTTGCAATTTTCAAAAACTACTATTTAACATTTTACGCATGTTTCTTATTTTGTTATTATGACATAGCTCGATTTGATTCTAGCTTAAATTGGATATGGGCCATTTTGGTTCCTCACAGACGATATCCTTTAATAATTGAAAACTTCAATTCGTTCTTAAAATTTTTTATGCAGCAATATTTAGTTGCTCGTTAGAAAAATAACGGACACTGTTTGCGCTCGTATTGCACCTTCAATGAATCTATGTAAATATAATGTGTCATGTAATGTAATGGGAAAGCATCTGCAAATGTAATCTGCAGCCAAAGCCAATATATACTTATTTATGTTTATACGTCAATGTATATTGAAACCCTCGTAGCCTCGCATTGTAGTTTCTAGGTTGACATTGACACTTTAAGTGCATACTCGAATTTGCAGTTATCAGTTACCACAACAGAGAACGAGATACCCCGACATAGAAGTACCTACCTAAGTAGAAGCACGGGGAGCAGGATCGAATGCTAAAATAGTTTTTGTTTAAACATTCATCCGAGATGCATACGAATTATTTTTATCCCCTCATCTAAATTAGCTATGACTCCGTTAATGATGTGAGTGACATATATCGGAATTGAAAAAAAACCGTTTGGATTTTGCATTGAAAACTTACTCCATTGTTTCCCACGTCAGTCAATCTTCACAGAAATTAGAAAACTTTGTAAGCTATATCGTACCTTGTAACCTGCTCTGCTCCAGCCTACATATTAAAAAAATCTCGTTTTTATAATGGTGCTTCCCAATTCAAAAGGACACGTGGAGCTCGTAGTCAAAAACAGACTACTGTTAGAACCAGAAATAGGAAATGGAGGAAAACGTGAAGAATCCGATTTTTTATACCCTTATAACACAGTATATAGGCATTCTAACGTAAGTATGGCAATGGCTGTGGCCGTGGATATGACAGTACCAATGCAGTGTTACACAGTAGATCTGTAATATCTCTCTTTTCATGTGCGTACCTCAAGACTTCCCGTGTCATCCATTCACTCTGACTGTATAGGCTGTGTACCCCAATCACCATCTCTTCTAATGTTATTCTAAGTTTAGCTTTTATAGCCTCAGCCATAGCTGGGTGCACTCATCGTCAGTTAGTGGAGTGCAGCACTCCGCTCTAAAACTGCACTCCGCTCCGCTCCACTCAGTGAGCGGAGTGCGAGTGCAAGGAATTTAGATTGCACCATAGCTATTAGATATCCCTATTTAAAGGCTATGATTGCACTCAAGGGAGCGGAGCGGAGTGCACCTTGACTGCACTCAGAGTGCAGCGATTTTTAAAGTTCGCGCCACACCAAGGATGTATTTTTGTATGTGAATGTCTTAAAAGAGTTGCACTCAAAGAGTGGAGTGCAGAAAATATTGCACTCATAACGAGTCATTACCTTGAGGGGAGTTCGAGTGCAAAACTTTTTGGATGCACTCAAGCGAGTGGAGTTTGAGTGCACAAGATTTGACGTGCGCTCGTACGAGTGGAGTGCGAGTGCAAATCAAATGCCAAGCTATGGCCTCAACCCTTTGGAAACACAATCGTTCAAACTGAAAAAAAAGAAAAAGACAAGAGAGAAGATCGACAGAGCAGAGCCGACGAGGACGGATGCCATGGGAACTCAGAAATAAGTCGCACTCGAAGCCCAAACCCAAACCACGCCAACACCAACCAAATGAGCCCAAGTGTGAAGAAAAACGTGAGATTTGGATAAAGTCGTCGGAGATTAAGTAAACTGTAGTATGTAGTACTACCAGCTGACATATCCGGAATTTTAAATATATTTAAAACAGAGAACATACATGGATTTTACGCATCAAACTTGAAATAAAACATTTTGTACTAGTAAAACAAAAAGTACCGTAAAGCTTCTAACAACTCCCGGTCCGGGTGGGAGTTACGTCAAACTTAGCCTCAGACCCGGGAGTTATGAGAGACCTGGGAGTTATTATAAGCTTTACGGTGTATATACTTGTTGGTTGACATTACTTCCTCAAAGTCCAATTCTAAATTCAGAAGCACAGACAGACGCATTACACCTACCCCTACCTTCCTAGGTAGCTTAATATAATTTTATATTTACTTTTTTACTACGTAATATTTGGATTTTGGACGCGACTAATATTTTTAGCATACTAATCAAACTATGCAGTCCGTCTCAATCTGAAATTCTTGTTCTCCTAGACACTTCTTAAGCCCACACAAAAATTAATGTATGCACTGGCTATAAATATATAACGTTGTATATCAGGTATGTACTGCTACCAGAGTATTTACTCAGCAGCCACCGGAGTGGATTGCAAGCACAGATATTAGAGTACATAGGACATTTGAGGACATTGGAGTGTAGCAAAGAATATTTTTAAAATACAAAAATAACAAAAATAAAATGCATACAACAAAAGTGCACGGTATTTTTTAAAGTGAACTATTCTTTAATTTTTCAATACATACAATTTTTCGTAAATAAAATCTACATAATAAATGTTTTCAATAGTGTACACGGCATATAAAATTCAAGGAATGGGAAATAATGGGCTTTTGTGGCGTGCCCCAACTAATTATTACATTTTATTAGGCTTCATGGACATGAAGTTTCAAGAATATGTAGCAGCCACCATCCATATAATACCACAGTCAATCTAGTTCTACCCAGGTAGATTACTGCGTATAAGATTGGAAAGAATTTTATAGTCAAATACCCCCGCGGTCATCCAAAAACTATTCCATGTGTAATTATTATTATTGTATGGAAAGGCAATTTTTGTTTAGCAAGAAATTCCTAATAATTTTGAAATTCCACAGCAAAACGTTCCACAATAAACATAACTATATATTATATACATACTTTTATCAGTGAATATCCCGAGCAACGCACTGAATGCAATTAGTTTTTCTAAACTTACATAATTGTGTTAAATAGCTTACATTATTGTAGTGGCAACACAAGCCACAAGAAAACGCTATATCGTCTATGAAGAACCAAAATTACTCATATCGATTTTTAACTAAAACAAATATCCACTATCTGCAAAAATATTGTAAAATATGTCTTGAAAGCATTTAAATAGAATATTTTGAACTTTTCAAAAACATGTAGGTAATAAATATAAAATTTTGAACTTTTCAAAAACATGCAAATAGAACATTTTGAACTTTTCAAAATATGTGGATAGAATATTATGAACTTTTCAAAAACATGCAAATAGAACATTTTGAACTTTTCAAAAACACGCAAATAGAACATTTTGAACTTTTCAAAAACATGCAAATAGAATATTTTGAAATTTTCAAAAACATGCAAATAGAACATTTTAAACTTTTCAAAAACATGCAAATAGAACATTTTGAACTTGTCAAAAACATGCAAATACAACATTTTGAACTAAAATTTTACTCATGTTTTGCATTTTGTTTTTATGACATAGCTCATTTTGATTCTAGCGTAAATTGGATATGAGTAGTGAGTTACTGATATGGGTAATTTTGATTCTTCACAGACGACATGTACTTTGCAATGGATATCGCAACAACATAAAAATTATCAACTTTTACTATACTTAGAATAGGTTCTTCACACGTGTAAAATGTTCCAGCTGTTGTAAGCTTTGAAAGGTTCAACGCTCAACATTTGCCTTTTCGAAATTTCAAAACGGTCCAGCTGAAATGATATTACATACTTCTAACATTACTGGATTGAATTTGAACTTTACAGTGCATTTATACAGCATCTCGCAACCAAAAATATAGGCAATTTTAATATATATATATAAAATAATATGGATTCGAATTACAAACGTAGCTGAATAAGGTACCTAATATAATATCGGGAGTCCTGCTTTTAATGTTGATACTGCGACGACTGCCTACAACGCGAATGGTCGCATAAAGGGTTCTGAAATATTTAATTTTAGGTAGGTACATACGTAATAGGTAAGTTTCTCCTTATATTTACAAAAATACACCTTTCACAAGTTCCTTTCACTTAGTTGTTTAATTATAGTTATAGCATCATTACAGCTATCATTATATAATACGCATTATACATATACATTGTTTTAATGATTGCTCAAATATGTATCGTTGATTGTGTCCGTAATTCTGTAATTGTATCGATTGAGATGGGGGAATGATGCAATGAGTGAGCACTAAGCGTTACACGGTTCCTAGGAGAGCCTTGATTATTTCTTAATGATGAGCTTAAATGCGAGGAAAAAGAGAGAGACGACAGCAGATGGAAACAGATAGCCTTCCATATTCCTCAGCATTGATACAAATTTCATAAGATCCATGTCAACTCAAGCAGGAAATCGTCCGCTCAAGTCTTGAGTCCTGATTCTTGACACAGTAATTACAGTCTGATTCGGATCGGTGAGATTGTGAGATATGTACGAACCAATAATGTGTCCTTCTTTTTCTATTTACGAACAAAGCGGTAATCCTACGGCTTAGAGTACAGAATTCAAGATTCAAGACAATTTATTTCTTCAAGACATTCCTATATATTTTCCTTGAAATTTATCTAAATTATTCAGCTTCACAGCATATAAATATCAACATCAGCATCGAGCGAGGTAGACGTATAGCCTTCCATTCCTGTTCAATGGTTCAGTACAGAGAGAGAGAGGGACACACCAAGGCCCAGACCAATACCATAGTACCAGCTTCAGGACCAGGACCAGGACTAGACCGTCAACCGTGGACTGTGGACATGAACGTGAACGTGAATACCGAAAGAGCCATGCATCGGTAAATTCGGAATTCTGACTGGATGATGACTTGCCATGTAATGTGAGACAGGTAAAAAGTAAGAGAGAAAGGCCGCTCACTACCCCATTCAAAATTAACCACAAATCAAGTTTGGACTGTGTACAAGAAAAGAAGCATCTGATATAGTTTGCAATTACATTTAATTGGTGAATATAGGACAGTCACAGTCATGGAAATAATATCCTTATCCTTCCACAAAGCACACACAAAAAAAACCGAAAAGGAGAACCAGTCAAGCTACAAGTCGACTACATGGGACAAGAAACACAACAAGTCTCTGCGATGTGTGTCTATCTGTCCATGGATCTCAACTGTGTGCCATGCCAGAAGATGCAAGTTTGTAAACCCTGAGTCACGAAATGCACTCTCGCAGTGGAAAGACCGAGTGGTAATGGTATTTTGTAATGTTCTGTGTTGGGGTATGGCCGTGTAGTACTGCTTATGCTGTATGACATATGGCTACAATCTCCCGTCCACAGTTTGTAGTGTTAAGCACGTAGAAAGTAGAAAGCCCACGTAGAGCTCGCATAATATATACAGTGGAAACACTCACACATGTGAAGCTCCTGTGTGTTGGAACGGGAGAGGGACCGGCGCCGGTACCGGTACCGGGACCGGGACCGAGACCAAGACCGGAGTGAGGAGAATGGAGAAGCTTCGTCTACTGCTCCGCTGGCTCTACTTCATAGCACTCTCTACGGTTTCCCTTGTCGCTCCGGTTAAAGTCTAGTGCCGTGGGTTTGAAACCGTCACTTTGCCTCCGCCGGAGTAGGAAGACAGTCAGTTCTTTTTGTTACTAGTCAGCGTGAGTAGCGTCTATATTTGTTGTATGTGTAGCATTACTGTCCTCTACCATAGTCTGTCCCTGTCTCTCACTGTGTCCAACTGTTTCTCTGTCTCCACCACCAAAAAACTCAACACAAGCTTGGAAACTGAAACCGGGCTCAACTCATTTGGATACATATAGTCCAAGACAGCCAGAGAGTCGATTTTAAACTTTAACTTTATTATAATTTCAACATATTACTACATTTATTTCAACGTCAACTTCAGTTTCAACTCCTTAACTGTTCAAGTGTTTTTTGTGTTTTTTATAACTAAAGAAAAAACTATTATTTTGATTACCTAGGTGTACATATATATGATTAATATTATTCACCAGAACATTTTAAATCCCCCCTTCCCCCTCTCTCCAGCTCCAGTCCCAGCGTTTGCAAAGTGAAAGAGCTTTTAATTTAATTAAATAAATCAAGAAGTTTACATTAAAATACAAAAAAAAGGACGAGATGATACTACAGTTCAATTTTTAATAAAAAAAAACATCTTCAAACAATTTTAAAAATTCTGATACTGATAGTGTATAGTAAACAGTTGTACCTATATATGAGTAATCGTCAGTACTATAGAAAAATTCTGCCTGGTGCAAGTTTTCTTCCCTATGATTACCACTACTACCCTTCATACTGATACTGCTATGTAGAAAAAAATAGTCATTACAATACAGTACTTAAGATGGAAGAAGGGATATAATATTATTTTTAAGTTGCAGTGCAGGACTATTGCAAAAACAAATACATTTTTTATTGTATTATCTATCCTGTATTGTTCTCAAGTACAAGTCCACCTTCCCTATACTAACTGTAAACTTGGCAAAAATTGTAGTTACCAAGTTTCTCTCGTTGTTGTTGTGCTATTTACATTTTTAAAGTGTGTGAAACAAAAGTTACCTGACTTACATTACTTGACTATCTGTATGAACAATTTAGCATAAAATACGATTAAAAGAAATCACAAAAATTATATTCAATATAAATCTTCTAAAAATTGACAAGTTAATTGAAGATTAAGAACTAATCAAAGAATTGCATACAGATCTACATTTAGAAAAGCAAGTGGGAAAGTTTCAGTATTTTTTTGTCTGTGTCAAAGTTGTAGTTGTTGTAGAGTTAATCCCATAATAATAATAGTAATCATGGGAAAGAGAAAGAACGAGAGCGAGATTACACAAGCTACTTAAAGGTGTTTTTTAAGAAAACCAAATAAAAAATAATTCTTTAAAAAAAAATTAATAACACAAGAAAAGAAAGAATTTATTTACAGTGAAAATATTTATTGTTCAGAAAACAATTATGTTTCTGTCAATAATATAGTATTAGAAAACATAGTACATAATATTATACTTGAAATTAGATGAATACTTAAATCTACAATGTATTGTCAACCTAAACCCTCATGTCAATTACTACTATGGACTGATTGTATCTGTTCTTCGGAAATAAAGATGGAAAAGAAGTACCTGTTTCGACAATGGCAACACCTTGAGACTCTAATTGACAAAATAGTTTATTTTTCATACAGTCTTCTTGTCAATAATGATACTACTACTACTATGTTTAGTGAAAATGATATCTGTAATTCTAGTGCTAAGCAGTCGACAAAAAAACTACCTACTACGTCTCCCTTTGCCCATGAAATTCTTCACGCTGTTGTAGCTCACAGTGGCAATTAGCTTAGGCTTAGCACACACACACTTTACAATAGGGAAAGTTTTAACTGAGAGTAAAATTCAGATAAACACTGACTGTGAGTGTACTAATAAAATACCTACTCAATAATAAGAACTTTGTGAAAAAAACTTTTACAAAGTTATATTCAGAAAATCAGAAGACAAATCTATATTAAAAAAAAGAAAAGAAGAATCTAATAATTAATGTCAAGTTCATAATCATCATGGACATTGAAACGATGGAATCTCTCGTGACGACTCGAGATGCAAATTCAAATCCGGACTTATCTGTGAACCTTCCACCCAGTCACACTGTGAACATGGAGTCTCTCAGTATTGAGCAAAGTAAAGGTAAGCGATATTGCTTCAAAATAAAAACTATTAATTGTTTGTTAAATTATTTTTTTGGCAGAGGATCCTACAATAACATTCATACAGCCTTGCACATATTTTCCTTATCACTCTTCGTTATCGCATATCTTTAGCGCCGGCCGTTTTAAAATTTTAAAATTATGCATTGTGTACTCTAAGTACGGTTACGGTATAGATATTGGATTATTATAAAGAAAACATTAGAAATTCTTAATAATAAACATAAACTGGCCCAATACTACATAGTACATACAAATCCATATCTAATCGTAAGTTAAGACTCAATAAAAAAATATTAAAACAGTTTAAAAAGAAAAACCTCGAAAATCTCCCATCATAATATTAACATGAGACACAGACAAGATCATAAATAATTTTATCTACACTCTAAATTTTTTTTTGACGTGTCGCCTTGAACTCGACAATGAGTCTGTCATGTTGAGAAGACACTACAAATTTAAATGTGTCCATCGCATTGCCTTGGCGTGTCCTGAAGTCATGTCTTTTCTTTTCTGGCAATTTCTATTGGCACTCGCACTCTGGCACTGGCGCTGGCACTGGCACTGGCTTAAAGTACAATATCAACAGCAGCAGCAGCCAGGGAGGTTGACATGCAGAGAGTTTTGTTGTTTTTTTAATCCTGCGTGCCTCCACCTTTGAGTCATCTCACCATTAAGACTAAAGGAGAAAAGTAACCGAACCACGGAAGAGTTTGTAAATCTTTCAACACTAAAAGGTAGGTAGGGACAGGGAGTAGGTGTAGGTAGTGCAGTGGGTCCAAGTTATTCCTTTTCGTCATCTCATATCGTAGTAGTGACTGAGTCACTGAAGAATAAGGAAGAGATAGAGAGAGAGAGAGAGAGAAAAAAAATACGATTTACGCATGAGAGCACAGGAGAGAATGGCAGAGTGATGTACGTACGTTGCACCATATAATTTTACATTCGTTTGAGAATTTTAAAAAGAAGAAGACGAAGAAGAAGAGGACGGTGAAAAAGAAAAGGGGAGAAAAAAGATAAAAAAGTCGTCATAAGTTACAGATTTACAGATAAGTATTTACCGGAACGTTAACGTTAACGTATGAGAGTGTTGTTCAGATATGTTATGACATAAAACAGATGACATGTTCAGATTACTCCTGCTCCTGCTGTAGCTATCATCACTTGAGGAGGAGAGTATCCCCATGCTGTGTAATATATATCCCGAGTATTCTACATTTTTAACTACCGTATTTACTAATTTACTCTCATTATATCCTTAAAATCTAATACTATTATATACTGCACCCGAATTATTTAAATTTTACATATCATATAAGAGCAAAAACATTTTAAAATTTTAATACAGTCCAAAATTAAGACTAGAAATACAACATAATTAGCATACATAATTAACTTATATTTAACAGGTTTTTGAATTGTAATTTTGGTATACCTACACAATATAAATTTTTGGCAGCCTACACTTTCTAATGGAAAATACGGGGAAACTAAAAAAAAAATTAAAGGTAGGACTGCGGCACTTCATCTTATCAAAGATATTATGCGTTGGTTTTGAAAAATATGATATACCCACTCTGTCTGTGTGTCTGGATCTGGAGTCTGCAGATGAAGTGATACTATATAGAAAAGCCAAAATATATAACTATAAAGCCAAGTAAACTATGAATTTATTTAATTTACATAAAAGTTTGTACATTGTATGACTTAAGACTTCGCGGTCGGGCCGACACTGACAACAAGAATGACAACGACTATAGAAAGAAGTGTAGGACTAACCTAACCTGCTCTTTCCATGGCCGTGTCTTCACTATGCATGTGTAGACTTTAGATTTTAGTGGAAATTGTAGATCTTAGGGAGAGATAGATAAAGGGGAGGGATAAAAAATAAAAAATTATGAGGATTCAGATAACAACAAAGTAATGGTTAAGACTGAAGAGGAGAGCTACAAGCTGCTTAATCAAAACCAGAACCAGAACGACAGAGAGAGAGAGAAGAAAAAAAAACGGAGGAAGATCAGGGCGAGATCATGGAGCATGGAGATCTCATGAGTCTTTTTAGAGAGTCCCACCGTATAAATAGATTTCAATAAATACTTCAACTCTTCTGGATTACTACGATTACGTTATACGTTCCGACGTTCCTATATTTCCTACACTCCCATCAACCCTCCCTTCCATTGCGAATAAAACTTTTCTCCTAAAACTAAAACTCATAGACTTTGCTTCTGTCCTACTCCATACATACCAGCACCAGAACCAGAAGACTTCACACTAAAATTTCCAATGCTCCAATATTTACTACCTACATCCACAAAAAAAACCCATCACCATCACGTGCTACACACTCTGTAGGTAGGTACATATTTGTACTGTTTATATCTGTGTATTGCTATTACAATCTCGTTTAATAATATTAAGAGACTCCAAGCATTTTTTTCTTCTCTCTCTCTAATTCAACGTCAACCAGTCCGGAACAGATCGTATGTTTAGCGTTTAAGTTTCTCACTAGTCAGCCTATTCTCAGCACACTGTCAGCCGTATCCGTATAGCACTCCAACTGCACCTAAGTATGTAGGTACCTAGGTACAATGCACGTATATTAAACATATAGGTATTGGCATAGGTATAGGAAGTTGTTTTGAAAAATACTGTAGTTGTGAAACGTTGAACACGATATGAATGATATGTTTATAGTTATAGTGAGGCATTAGGCAGGCCGTCAGCATCGTGTATAAATGTTTACTAACTGTAAAATGCAGTGTGCAAGTACATAAGTCCCTATAACTCCAACGTAGTATGATAGTATGCATATGGCATTACAAAAATATATATGTAGCCTTCACACTTGCCCTATGCTATTGTTAATATTATTCTTGAATTCTAGATACAGTTAATCTACACGTATTTTCTCAGGATTTGTATATTGGCATTGCTCTTTGAATTTCTAATTCTATCTCTGTATTTGTATCGTGCATAATTTATAGTTTGACTTTTACACAGAAATAGCAAAAGACAGAATAGAAAAAAAAATTGGTTCGCAAAAAAATAAAACGACTTCGACTGAGGCTTGCAATAGGCTATTGCATATTGGGTCTGGTACTGCTACTGGTACTGGTGCTGATACTATTATTGCTACTTGTAGTCGAAGTCGACTGTGTATATAGTTGTGTTCACATTTGTATTCGTATTTATTGTATGTCGAAAGGAATAAGGAAGGAAGCTATCTCTTGATCCATCTCTCTCGGTTTAGTTAACTTCTCCCTGAGCCAAAAAAACAATGGTGATATCCATATAAAACAAGATAAGTTGATGAAATAGGGATACACAATGTCCTTCAAAAATCCACAATAGCTTTCAAATAAACCACGTCGTCGTCGTCGTCGTCATCGTCGTAGCTTCTTTCTATGTACCATTTTCTCAATAACTGTGTGGAGCATCATCCCTTTATGTAATTTCTATTTATATCCCACACACTGTCTATCTTTCCAATTCGTAGTATGGTCCACAAAGTGAAAGAGTAGTAGAAGTAGTAATAGTGAAATGATGCAGTACTCAGGATCAGTACAGATAGACAGTATATACCGAAACCGATTGTCTGATTTAGAATTGAGGGAGTCCGGGTATTTGCTTACTCAGATTTATATGTAGTGGTACTGACAGTGGATCTGGACGTGCTTTATTGTGGACCAGAGGGACAAGGGAAATCAACAACAGTTACCGGTACCGGCACCGGTACCGGCACCGGGACACTCTTCGAAAACGAAAATGACTATTACTATATTATACCATTGGTACTCGTACTACTGATACTGCTTCATATTGACTGAGAGACAGTACTGTAAATTGGTATTCAGTGTACACGAGCGGGACGGGCAGGTATAGAATATGATTATGTTCACAGACTACGAGTGTGCTTAGAATTCTAAAATATTCACATTTTCCAAGTAGGTAGGTACTTACGTAAGGTACAATATACGGATTGAATTTAGCTCCTCTTGTAGGTACATGCAATATTATTTTGTTTAATTGGAAGCAACGAGTCGTAGCGCTGTATAACCACAGATATAGAAACAACAACAACGGTCCTACCGTCCTACGACTACGACATGGCATGACGTGACATGCTTCAACTTGAATTTCAAAATCTGGCTCCAGTATATATAATGTATCTACCCACCTATAGCAGGTGCCTATGCCTACAGAACAAAATGTAAATGTAACAAAACAAAATCAAAGCCGTGGGATATTCATAGACAAGTTATACATAATACGGATACGGCACGGCATGACAATCCCTGCTGTGATATGAGGACGAGAGAGAGACAGTACCCGGACCCGGACCAGGACCAGGAAAGATACACAGAGAGAGAGAGAGAGAGAGAGAGAGCGACACTCTGTCAGAGACTTTTGAATTGTAACAAGTTAAACTTTGTGACTTTGTGTGGAGTCGAAAACTAAAGAGAGACAACCACCCGTGAACTATTGGACGGATCCCGAGGAGTGGCTCCAAAGTGCTAATAGGATTGAAACTTGCACAATTAAAAGAAATTATCAGGATGAAAAAGCGTTATAAATTTAAATTTGAAGTAGTGAGATTAAACGGCCTCACTCGCGGAAATGCTTTTGTGCGGTCTGCCTGAGTCAAAACCAAAAGGGGAAGTAGAGATTTATCAATGATATCCTCTCTTTCTGGGTTATGGGTCTATGCACCTTGAGAGAGAACAAAAAACACACCTATAACGTATATAGTGCCCGTACCTTTTACAAAAGAGTAGGTAGGTAGATGTACCTACTTAAATAGATTGGTTTTGACTATATAGAGATTAAACGAATGCAATCGAATTCGAGTTGGGTTACAGTTTTAGATGCGAATGGCCTATTATCAATGGTCAACAGTTTCAATTTCAGAC
Organism: Dicyrtomina minuta; assembly: GCA_949802685.1. Taxonomy (NCBI): domain Eukaryota; kingdom Metazoa; phylum Arthropoda; class Collembola; order Symphypleona; family Dicyrtomidae; genus Dicyrtomina; species Dicyrtomina minuta. The sequence goes on from OX461809.1 coordinate 81,390,117, forward strand.
GCACATAGGGAGAAAGAGAGAAAGATCCTATCCAACTAAATTCTAATGGAATACCTAACCTAACCTAGGCTAGGTAGCTACGTTATTAGTAGGTTCTATGGGGTGGTTTAGTAAAATTAGGCTTGAGCTTCACTTTAGTGGATTAATAGGAAATCGATGTAGAATGGATATTCTAAATACATTTACCTATCTTATCATTTTGCTAATTTTCTCATTTGGGGAAAGAGAAAAGTCGGACTCAGTCTCTAAAGTTTGGGTTGTGCAGTCGCGGGAGTCTGCAGTCTGCACTTTTGTGCGGCAAACTGACGTAGAAATGGTAATAGCAGTAGTAGTAGTTATATTTTTTGTGGATTTGCATTAGGAGATTTGTTTACTTGCAGAAATTAGTCTAAATTTAGAACTTTGGATTTGGATAAATTCTATTATCTGGCGTAATGTCTTGCAAATTGCACTGATTTACGGATTTACCTTCTTTACAAATGTAGATGTTTGGTTTTGTATTTATATTACTGTTCTTTTATTTGCTTCAGTATTTGGGCTACTTGGCGTTGTTGGCATTACCTAGCAAAACTGCCATTTAGTAATGATACTGCAATACTATACGGATACTGGCACCAGTACCAGTACCAGCACTCGTATCTTGTAGCCGAGGTGACTGGTGATACACTGGTTACTTTTACTTGTGTGTGGTTGTGATTATCTTGTGTGGTGGGTGGATAATTTGGGACCTTAAAGTATCTCTCTCTCTCGCTCTGCTTTAGTACGCAGTTCGTTACCTACGACTTACTCTAAAAAGAATTCTTAAAAAATGGAGAAAAGATGTTTGAATTTATGTTCACCGTTTAACTATAACTATGTAAAACCAGTTTTATCTATTTGGAATAAAAATGCCTACTTTAGATCAGTTCTAGTGTCTAAGGGTAGTCACCGTAACCGTAACCGTAACCGTAACCGCAACCGTAGGTATAGTTTCTTAAGTGATAAGGTGGGCAGATTAAATAAAATAAAGCGTAGGCGGGTGTTCCTCCATCTGATCCATGGAAAATAACAAAATTTAAAAAAAAAAGAAAGAAAAAAGAATGAATAAAATCCGATTGTATTCCTACAATGAAAAATTATACAGGGGCCACGTGAGATTTTAAGAGAGAAAGTCACGCCCAAAAGAAATTGACATTCGCAGAGCGCTTTATAGATTATAGCTGCTATTACAAATTATTACGCAAAAGTCAGTCAACTTCCAAGTGGAATTACTCAACACCAATCATAAAGCTAAAGTATCTTCACATTTACCTATCGCTGGATCACCTTGCTTGCAGAAGAGGAATCGTTTCTAAAAACGTATTAGTTTAGGGGACAGTGACAGTAGTATGTATGTGGAGATCTGTAGTATAGAGCATGACACATACTAAAGTCGATGTTGAAGTCGAAGTTGAATTTACATTGACAGTAGTCGACAACACAGAGTCACAGTCAAATCAAAGGATACAAATTTAGGGAATGTATGATGAAGCTTGCTACTACTACTACTGAGGCTAAGGTTGATGGGATGAGAAATCAACACCCAAATCGAAATATATAAAAGTAATGATCGTAAACCTTGAACTGCATATTGAGATTGAAAGAAGAAAGTGGAGAAGGGAAACGCTCCAATTTGTAATAAATGACTCCATGTGTATCTGTACTGATAATAGAAAATATGTAGCCTATGGCCGTACACAGAGTATAGGATGTAGGAGTGTAGGATGATGATGTAGACTGTAGACGCGTGTGGACTTGACGGAGATACTATTATGGTTGACTCTGACACAGACACGGATTCATACGTAATATATAGTTCCACGGTCATACGACAAATTATTTACAGTTAAATACGTAACAACCTCCTTTAATCGGTCTCGGTCTCGATTTCTGTTTTTTTGCTGGGGCATTTTAAGTGAAGGAAAATTGAAAATCGATTTTAAATTTCACTCTCAAATTTAAAACTAATCTAATAGAAATTGCATTTAGCAGTAAAATTGCTACTGACTCTGACTTAGCTGACAAGTCGACTTTGGCGTAAATAATGAAATAAAAAAAATAGTTACATTTAGATTTGGTGTCTTATTAGATATTTACATATATCTATATCGTCTGTGAAGAACCAAAATGACCCATATCCATTTGTTGCTAAAAACAATATTCTGTATCTAAAAAAATATTGAAACGTGTCTTGAAAAAATTTCAATAAAATATTTTGCAGTTTTGAAAAATATATAAATAGAACATTTTACACTTCAAAAACATGTAAATAGAAAATTTTACGCTTTTCAAAAACATGTGAATAGAGCATTTTGAACCTTTTCAAAACCATGTAAATAGAACATTTTACGTTTTTCAAAAACATGTAAATAAAGCATTTTACACTTTTCAAAAACTCTCAATTAACATTTTACACATGTTTCTCATTTCGTTTTTATGCCATAACTCATTTTGATTCTAGCTTAAATTGGACATGGGCCATTTTGGTTCATCACAGACGATATGTATTTATGTATATAGTAAAAGTCTAATAAAATTTTTAAATACACATACTACAGAGCATAGCAGAAAGTAGAACTATTACTTTAGGAGCATTTTAAGAATTAATATATCTGTTAGCATGTAGGTAGGTAGGTAGGTAGGTAGTTTAGGTACATTTAAATATTACTGCCGTTTCCAAGTAGGTTCAGCATACTAAATTACTAAATTAGAATTTGAACTTTAGACGACAAAATTATGCTCGTCACAGACTGAAAACTTTTCAGTTTCAGAAATTCCCTTTTCCGTCTCTCTCGTCTAAGAAGAAGCCTAAGAAGATTGGAAGATATTTCTCGAGTACGTTGGATGTATCTTAAAAATTGATTAATGATTCGTCATAGGCACTACTTCAAAAGTACATTCTGTATTTCCCCCCTGAGACAGACCGTCATATTACCAGTGTACGTATTATGGTCACGGTTTTTGATGTTGTGGCGGGGCTGTGGTGATGATAGTTGGTGGTTCGTGTAAGCTTTTGCAACTTCCTATAAGACCTAAAAGATATTCTGGACGTGAAACTCGTCCCTTATAAATATATGGAACTTTATAAAAAGTAGGTACATGAAGTCTGATGCTCAGTTCAATGTTCAGCTGTGTCAGTTCCTTGAGTTTGTTCCCGTTTTCGTGTTCTTCTTCTTTCCCTTTTTCCTCATGAAATATTCATTGTAATTTGTAATTTTCCTCATTTTCTCTGTCGTTTTTATGTTCTACATCACGTAGTTGTAGTGATGGTAACGGTGACGGTGAGTTGGACAATCAAAGTGCTTACTATAACAGCAAAGAAAAAAAAACTAGATATAAAATATAAAACCAAAAAGTGAGATGAGGCCAAGGGAAAAAAGATAGGGAAAGGATGGGGAATGGGGAGTGTGAAATGGCGATGAGGATGACGATAGCGATGGTATAATATTAAAGCATGAGAGAGAGAGAGTGAGAGAGTCCCTCTGAATATTTTCCATGTTGAGGTATACACGAAGAAAATGAGAAACGGGGCGAAGACCGCGCGAGCCGAGGCCGAGCCCAAAAATCCAAGACAAACTTTTACACTTTGAGTCCGCTTATAGGGGAAAAAAAGTTGAGAATTGCAGGAGCGGAAAGTATATATGAAAGTAAAAGTTGAGGGAGGTTGAGATTCTGATTCTGCGAACAATGACAGAATAGTCCACCACCGTCCACGTCCACCCAAAAACTCATGAGTACAACTGAGAGAAATGGAGAAAGTCCATGAGAATATTTTCTGTCCTGTCCACTTTTCTTTCCCATGTCTTTTGTTCAACACTTCCAACGACCCAGCAAACGAAGAAGTAGTTTCCGAATCAGAACTAAAATTGGGATCGGATCCACACACAAAAAAATTCAGCAGCAGCCCAGCAGCTCAGCCTTCCTTGACTTGTCTCACAAATCGACATTGGACAAAAGTTAAATCGACTGAAAGCACCTCATTCCACACACTACACTATACTGATATCCTATACTTTCCAGTTGCATTTCCATTGCGATCCCATTGCATTGGCATGGGGCAGTCGGGGCAGTCCCATTGCAGGAATAGGTATCTAGGTAGGCGCATATTATGGTTCGCGCTCCTATTGCGAGATGTAATGCTACATAATAAATTGGGGACACATTTCAAATTAGGCTTGGAAACAGAATGTTTGTATGCTTCATCATTCTGACTATGAGAGCGATAAAAGGATGACGAGGGAAGGAATTTTGTTTTTTGAATTTGGAGAGTACAAAAATGTATGCAGGTCTTTAAAACATTCAAAACTGGGGCCTAGGGCAAATTATTTAATTGTGAGGAGGTAGGTTTTGGTTTTTTCAATTTCAAATAAAGCTTGGTGTCTTATTTTTCTTTGACCAGTTCGTCCAGTTGACATTATTGGCTTGGGCTTTGACCTTTCCCATTAAAAAGAACATTAAGCTTGAGGTTAAATTAAATCTTATTATAGATTTTTTGTAAGCATCCCCATTTTAGTATTAATTCCAAATTCCAACCAAAATTAAAGCAATGCTATTGGAGTTGTTTTAAAACTAAAATAAAATGAAATAATATGCCACGGGGAAGGAGTTTATCTCTACAGTTCTACAGGACTATGCTCTGACTTAATAGGACACATTCATTAAACTTTTAAGAGAAATATCAGGAGTATTTTAGTCCTAGTAATTAGAAATCCTATTTAATTCTGCATTCGTTTGTATTGAGAGAGACATGGAGAGAGAGAGAAACACTGGCTGTGGCATGGTTAGAAGAATTAATTCATTGGCTAGGCTTTGGCAAGTTGCCTCAATTGAGAAATGAATTCTAAAATTAAATCCACTCTCGACTCGACTTAACTCGACTAGCGTCATCCTATTCCTTAAGTGAAGCAAGCAAATTCTTGCTCTCGTAATCAGTCTCGTAATCATGAATAAGTGGGAGACAAAAAATCAAATCAGGTAGGGACAAATGGGAAACATGTGGAGGGGGAGGGGGGAAGTTGCTTTCTATATGCCACTCTTTGTGTCCTCTGTACTTTCATACTGAGTGAGTGGAGGGCAGGGCTCAAATCTTAATCAAAGTCAGCGACAACGACAACGTCTAGCAAGGAAACTACCTACCTGGCATGTTGTCGTGATAAAACTTTTATTTGCAAAAACTTCTATCTGGGATCAATTGACTCACTAGTCAGTCTGTATAGTGTACTTAGTACAAGTCTTAAATATCTTGACTGCGTTTTGCGCGGTGCTGTGGTGGTATGGTCACAGTTGCAAACGTAAGCTGAAAACATTTTAATTGTGCGATATTTTGCCGCCTTGAACTGCACGCCGTCGCCGTTTAGATCACATTACTATATGTACAGTACTTAATAACGTGTGTATACATAGCTTTGTGTGCCTGGAACTGTTCTACGTAATACAATCAAGTTTTCGAAGTATTTTTGGGTAACAAGATTACTCGCCTGGGTCACGGCAGGTCATTCAGTTGACAGACGTTCTTTTGATATTGAAATCAAATGCTGGAGCGTGGCCCAGGCGGCCGTTAAGATAAGTAAAACATACTCAAAAATTAATTTGTCTTACTTTTAAGTCAGTTAAACACTGCTCATACAAAATGAGTAAGAACAAAAATAATAAAATCGCTAACGTACTCGAATCATCTTCTAACAGTGAATCTGACGTTGAATGTGATGAAGACTCTGAAATCAAATCCATACTTTTGGCCTTTCGTGAAGAATCAAAGCAGAGCTTCAAAGAGCTAAATGAAAAAATCGAAGATCAGGGGAAACGAATCAACAAGGTGGAAAGTGAAACCGTGAAACTTAGAAGTGACAACGAAACCATCAAAACCCAACTTCTACACATACAAAACGAAGTAATATTCTCCAGTAATTATCACCGGCGATTGAATCTTCTCTTCGGTGGACTTGACGTGCAATCGGAAAGTAACAAAAGTCATATGAAAACGGAGGTCGCAAAAGTACTTCAAATCCTGGCAGTAACAGACACCAAACCCACCGAATACGAACTCCTACCATGCAAAAACAAAAAATGGTTCATTAAGTGCGAATTTGAAGATCTCAAAGCCCGTCAATCTGTACTAGCTAAAAGTGGAATTCTCAAATCTATCAAGTCGAAATATTTTATTTATGAAGATCTATCTGTTGAACAGCGCAATATTAAGGGTGTCTTACTGAAGAAGCGGGCCGAAATTACAGCGAAAAATCCCACTTTTACATGCAAGATCTGGTCCAACAGATATTTAATTGTCAAAGAAGAGGCTACAACCAAATACTTTGAATCAGATGAAAAGCAACTCCGAAAAATACCAAAAATCCCAGGCTATGATGTAGGACGCCCTACTGCTTCCGAGCCAAGACAGACAACTGCAACCCAGCATCAGCAGAAGGAGGCTAAAAAGAATCAGAACTGACAGCCTCAGGACAGCAACAGATTTTCTCATATTATTTACTGGAACATAGGGGGGTTTAATAACTACAATTTATTATGTAATACCGATAAAACGTATATGCTTAAGTCAGAAATTATATGCTTGTGTGAAACGTGGTTATGGGACCCAAACTTTAAATTTAATGACTTTTCAAATTATGAATCTTTTGTTTCTTTAGCAACTAAAAATAATACTAGGGGTCGTGCAAGCGGGGGACTGGTAGTATTCATTAAAAAAGGCGTTTTCAAATCTCTGCTAGTGGTAAACGACCCGAACTTTATTATCTTGTTAATTGAACATTCTACTACGAATGATAAATTTCTCTTAATTTTTGTATACTTTCAGCCCAGTCGTGAGTATGATTGCTTAATTGATTCTCTAAACGAAAAACTAAATTCATTATCTTATATGTATCCAACATATGCCACACTGCTATGTGGAGATTTGAACGCACGTGTAGGTAGCCTTAACCAAGCAGACCAAGACATAACTTTAGGCTTACCTTTAACGGCATTGCGATATACGACTGATAATTTTATAAACAAACGGGGAAAGGAGTTGAACTCTATAATGGAAATTAACTCCTTTCTTCTAATGAATGGTCGCACAATATCAGATTCACCGGCTAAGCCTACATTTATGTCGCGTAATGGTAATAGTGTAATTGATCATATGTGGGTAAACAGTAATGGCTTACACTTAATTAATGACCTTTATTTATTAAATTTTCCAGAATCTGAACACTTTCCATGCCAAGTCGAGCTAAGATTACGAGCAACTAACAATTATAGGGCACCCGTTCCAAGAGTACTTTGCTGGCGTGAAAATAATTTAGAAAACTATCTAGCTAAGCTTACAACACTTTCACCGTTAACGTTTAATGACGATATAGAACATTTCAACAGTGCTCTTACTAATATAATCGTACAATCCGCAAAAGACAGTGGCATGACCCGCGCAGTCCGCTCAACTAATATAAAACAGGCGTCATGGTTTGATACTGAGTGCTTTATAAAGAAACGTATTGTAAAAGATGCTCTTGCCGATGCTCGTAAATTTGCAAATAGAGCTAGCTTTAACCGGTACTATGCAACTAAAAAACTTTTTGCTAACCTAATTAAATCCAAAAAGACTAGCTATTATAAAAGTATCCAAACTTCACTGTCTAATGTGAAAAATACGAGCGAATTTTGGAGCTGTGTGCGCAAATTCAGACCAAAAGCTAGTAGTACTAACCATCTGTCTATGTCTGACTGGAACTTATTTTATTCAAACCTTATGCCCCCACGTTATATAGCAAGTGTAGAAAACTTTACCACCAAAGTTGAATTTTTAGACTCGCCATTTACTTTAGAAGACCTTACTTCCAGTCTCAATAAATTAAAAAACAAGAAAGCTGCTGGTCCTGACGAGATTTCTAATGAATTTTTGAAATCTTTGCCTACCCAAGCCCTTGAAGCAATCCTATTATTTTTTAATTCTGTGTTCGATTCTGGTCAGCCTCCTGTATCTTGGTCTGAAATTGACGTAATTATGCTATTTAAAAAAGGTGACCCTGATGATGCATTGAATTACCGCGGTATTGCACTAATAAATACCTTAACAAAATGGTTTACCTCTCTTGTTTTTGACAGGCTGTATAACTGGAGCGAAATAAACAAAAAGTTACCAGAAACACAAGCTGGGTTTAGAAGGGAACGTGGTTGCCTCGACCAGCTGTTTAATTTAATGAGCATAATCCAATCTAGATTATCAAGAAACCACCCGCTTTTTGTTTTGTTTGTTGATTTTAAACGTGCCTTTGACAGCATCCCACACGAGAGATTATGGAACAAGCTTCACACATTAGGCGTCAGTGGAAAAGTTATACTTGTTATTAAAGCGCTATATGACACTAGTAAAATGAAAATAAAACGCTCGGGAGAATCTTCACAGTACTTTAATGTTACACAGGGTGTACTTCAGGGAAAAATTCTAAGCCCTTTACTGTTTGCACTGTATGTTAGCGATATTGATAGTTTTTTTAAATCTCACGGAAGTAGGCCAGTTAGCCTAGGCGGTACAAATGAAGTGGATCTACTCATGTTAGCTGACGACAACGCTACGCTAGCTGAATCTAAACAATCTCTACAATTTAAGGTTGACATACTACATAGGTACTGCACTCTTAATCATCTTTCCATTAATTTAACCAAAACCAAAATTGTTGTATTTAGACGTGGTGGAAGGCCATGCAGATCATGGAAATGGTTTATGAATGGAGAGCCAATCGAAGTAGTAAGCTCGTATACGTACCTTGGTATCACATTTAGTTGCTCAGGACTATTTTATCAAGCTGTAGAGCAAATGAAAAGTAAAGCAAAGTGTGCTCTTGGTTCGGTTTTTGAAATATTTAAGAATTCTAAATTAAAATCATGGGATGCAAAAATGAAATTATTTGAAACTATTTGTGTTGCATGTTTACTGTATGCTGCCCCTATCTGGAGTTTGAGATACCAGGATGACATAGAGCCCATACAAAATCAATTCCTTAAAAAGCTTCTTTGGCTTCCGCGCCGTACACCGGGGTACCTTATTAGATGCGAGACCGGGAGGGTAAACCTCGGTTGCCACGTAAAACTACTAGCACTAAAACTGTGGTCTCGTATCTTGTTGATGCCCGCGGAGAGGCTTACAAAGATGTGTTATAGTAGACTATTAAATTTACTCAATTTGGGACACTCCCGAATTGAGTATAATTGGGCTTCACAAATTAGGCTAATTTTAGATCAAACGGGTTTCTCTTTCGTGTGGATATCTCAATCTCCAATAGTTCTGGCTGAAAATTTTGAAGAAATTTCCAAACGTATTTGGGATCAGAGCAGGCAGGTAGACACAGCACGTATTAATAACTCTTCGTATCATCCAATTTATACAAGTATCAAAACTTCCTTTAAAACTAGCTGTTACTTGACATTATCACTTAACATACACTATGTTAGAACACTAGCACAACTTAGACTGGGGAGCAGTCACTTATCATTTTCAAATTTGTATATAAACTTTGACGATCGGGAATCGTGTGACATGTGTGGTGATAATAATGTAAATAGTATGTACCACTTTATGACCAAATGTATCAAGTACACTGATGTTAGAAACAAATATCTTCGTAGATACAATGTAAATAAGTTAAATGAATTCGAACTGTACATGCTATTTAAGACCAATGAGAAAACTAAAATTGAAAATCTATTTAATTATGTAAAATGTTGTCTGTTCGTAAAATATGGAATGTAAACTAATAAGTTTGGCGTTATGGGTGTTATACCCGAGGAACGCGTAATAAAGTTGAATTGAATATTTTGCCGCCTTGAGTCTCCTACAATTTACATACGATTTCCGTTATGCATTCAAACCTTTTGAAAAATTGCATATATAAGTTTTTTTAAATCAAAACTTTCAGTTTAAAAAATCTTCAAATTCTATTTTCCATAAAAAACGAACCAATAATTTTTAAAAATCTGAAAACTACTTTTTAGATAATAGTAAGAAGAAAAATCAATTTTAACTTCTTATTAACGAAAAATTAGGAAATTCTGACCATACCGTGAAAAAAGGTGTTGCATTATCCTAAATAGCAGTTTTTGAACTTTAGCGTGTATTCTGATAAGTGGCCGGGTGGTTCCCTTGTAAATTAAGAATAACAAAGAGAAGATTGGTGAAATAGCTTGTTATATACCTGTAATTGTAATTCCAAATCTTTTGTATCCTATTTAGTTAAGATGTTCCACACATGTATTTCTACTTTCTTCTCCAATTGTTTAATTTCCATTAAGAGAGTTTCTTTGACAGATTCCAAATTTGATCATATTGGAATTTGGATTGGCTAGAACAACTGAAACTGACTAGAATTGTGGTTGAGATTGAGACGTAACAAAAAAAACATTGACAGAAAAGAGAGAGATAAAAGAATCGATGGAGTAGTAATGACAAGAAAAGTTGTTTGAAATGGAAAGAGTCTCTCCCATTGGAATGGAATCCATTCAAATGGTAAATTTCGATGTCCAAAGTCCAATGCCAATGTCAAGACAAAGACAATGGGAAGCCAACAGAATTTTAATACATATGAGTGGATGTTCCCTACCTACCTACCACTTATTTGTTTTGTCAATTTTCCCTTTGAGAAGAACGCGTTGAACGTGTTCAGGACTGCACGTGCCATTAAATGAAAGAAATACTGATGGATAATATGAGGAGCGCCGGAGCGCCATAGGGAAAGATAAACATTGATGCTCAGTACTCCAAATACTGATTTAACTTTGAAGACTAAAAGGAAGCTGTAGACTGGAGCTAATAGATAACATACTGTGTGTGATGTGTATCTCTTCCGTATTTGTATTGCTCGGATATTCGGAGATTACAGATGTGTACCCGCCGTCCCTATATACACGAAATACTACGTACCTACCTTCACTTTGAAAGACTATGGCACTGGCCAGGTATCTCTACCTCCGCTTCTCTTTTTCTTTTCCTTCACTAAAAGCCCTTTTCAAATTTCCCGAGTAAATCATATGCCGTAGGTGCTCCCTTCACTCTGTATTTTGATTTTCAATCGAGTTGAAAGCAAATTATTTGTGTTGCCTTTGAATTCTGACTAAAAAAATGTTGTACGTTCACATGCACTATCAAAACTACAACTACAGGTCTGACGTAGGTATGCCAATTTTCAGTGAAATATTTTCATATTTATAACAGACTTAATATGGATGCGGCAGAGCCCATAATACAGTACTGATATTGCATTGGTTGAAGAAAAACTGGTGAAAATTTTGAAAATTATTATATTTTGTTTAGCACAGTGTAGATCAGCAAAATTTGAAGTCACATCAATTTTTTGAATTTTAAGAAAACTGTAATAAGTAAATTTTAAAGCTGATATTTTAAAAATATATTCAAAAGTAGATCCTGCTAAATTGTGTACATACCTGCCTCACGAAGGCCAGCAAAACTATAGCATATAGATCCCTCCCTTTAAATAAATAGCGGGCTATGTAAGGAACAGGGAACTGTGATGAATTGTGTAGTATGTGTCATGCAATCCATTTTGCCGCAACGCATCTTCAACATGAATGCAATGCAGTCTCAAGAGCCCCAGCAGTCCCAGTTTCAAGTTTTCAAGAGCAGCAGTATCTGAACGAGTATCTCTCATTGATTAACATATTCATGGCTATTATGCTTGAATAAAATTATGTGGATGAGATGAGCCTATATGTACTCTACCATATGAGCATGGGATGCATAATATGCATGTAAATATAGACGATGCTCGAATCGGAGCAGCTTTAGACCTCATCGTATTTATGCACTGTAAAATCTGGAGGCTGGTTCTGAATCTTTGGTTCTTACTTTTATAGTGCTATGGGGCTTGTTCTCGAGCTCGTCCTGGTTCTGAGCCTGGTCCCAGTCCTATAGTATTATAGTCAAACTTTATTTGGTGGGAATTATTTTTTACGGTACAAGTGTTGGGCGGTTTGTTCAAGGATTTTGGATATTTTTTTTTGTTTAAATGCTTTCACTTGTGATAATATCATGGTTGACATTTATGGATGTTTTCAAGTTTGGACGCTGCAGAATTTTAATTCTTTTTATTATTTTACAAAATTTAAGTCTAAAAATATTAAGTATATACATACTTAGGTACATAAAATATGTTTATACAAACTTATAGATTTTACATGAATGCGTCATCATTATCACACACCATGTATCCTGGAGGCTGCATACGTACACACACTAAATAGTTCAGAATCTGAATGATTTTTATTCTATGTGACATACCTATTCTTTTTCTGGTTCAATTTAACAATTTCTATGTATTCATTTTTAAAAAAAGATTTAGCCTTGTGCGCTAACTGAAACTGGATGGATAAAGCTAAATCCAAATTTAAATGTATACCCAAATTTAGTCTGCATATAGAATAGACTGGAAGAGTACTACTACTACTACAGCACTTGAGGGATCCTTATATTATATTTTTTTAGCGAAAGACAACAACGACTGTATTATTGGTTTCATTGGATTAGCTAACAATAGAATGAAGTAGAATAGACTAGAATCTTCTTGAATTTTAGAAGTTTGAAAAAATATATATGTACAGATTAGGGACTGGATTCTGAGAATACTGGATACCATAGCATTGGATACATGACAATACTAGGTACGACTTGTATTATACAACAAAATGTACTCCAGATGTATCTGTATGTTATTGCGTGTGCGGAACTGTGGAATGAAATGTTGGGACTGGATGCATGGATGAATGGACTTTGGAGAAAGTCCGTTGTAGTTTGTATTTTGAAAGGAAATGCTCAAGCTTAGAGCTAAGTAGTGTCTTTCAACTTCAGCTTCAACTCCATTTCCATTCACGGCAAATCGACCAATTCATGAGGGACAATGGGATTTTTTTTTGTATTATTTATTTCTGCGTCTTCCGCCTCCTTCTTGTCCCAGTTCTAATAGCTTACAATGTTCATAGCATATGCATGAGTAGTAAGAAAGATATGTAATCCCCTCATTAATAAATTCCAATTGTTTTAAATGGCTTCACCGTTGAAAATCATACGTTGCATAAGACACAATTAAAAGAATTTGTATTGTGTTAAATGTACAATGAAAAATAATATAAAAACACAACAAGGTATTAAATATGTTAATGAAATTAATACAAATTGTATGGTATTAAATACACAATTGAAAATAATACAAACAAATAATGAAACAACGGGATGAAATGTACCGGTGGAAGTAGTACAAATACGTATGTAACTATTTTGAAATGTACTCTGTATTAAATGATAGTACAATATTACAAATATGAACAAAACTGATAATAGAATTTGTCTTGTATTAATGTTCAGTTGAAAGTAATACAAATATTTTAAAAATGAGTACTGTATTTAATGCTATGGAAATTTAAAACAAAAATGAAGAAATTAAAAGATTACAAAAATACAGTTATGTGTACACCAGGGCTTCTATAATACAACATACCTTCTTAAATGTGTGTGTGTGCATGCACGCCTGGAACTGGAACTGTGATAGCTGCAGGGGATTTACAGTTAGACACAATAGAGATTAGAAATTGGGAGAGCTCGTGTGTACATAAGAAAGTGAATACGTGTGTGTGTGTGTATGGAACACAGTTCACAGAGTTCACACTCTTTAATTGTTCAATGTCAACAGAGGGCTCCTGGAGATGTGTGTTTAGCTCGAATGCTAACTGTTTACTAATCGAAAATTTAGAGAGTTGTTTCTCTAATACAGTATTTGACACTGTGAAATTATAATTTAATTACAATGCATATAATTGTAAACTTGGGGAAGCCTTTATAAGCAAGACTTTGTCTCAATTATTTTTCATTTTCATTCCAATCCCGACACTATTACTTCCTCCAAGAATTTAAAAAAATAAATCTTTATAATGTCTCATATAACATCACTTCAAAAAGTAAAAAGCCAAGATATTTCTAATCTTCGTCTCGAAATTAGTAATTTTGAAGAAAAATGTAAAAATATTGTTTTTGAAACGTTTGGAGAAGCTAGAGTGAAGCAATGGCATGTCATCGGTCCCGCTTTAAAGCAAGTTGAAGAAGCAAAGAAACAATTGAACACTTGTTTCAATATTTTTCAAAATAAGGCATTCTACGACAGTTCGTTTGTTGAATTTAACGGATCTGATGAAGCGTTTGAAGGTGTGGAAACTGGTAAGTATTTCAAATCATTTTTTGTATTTAATTTGTATGTTTTTTGTTCTAGGGAATATATGTGTAAATATATTTTAATTAATGATAATAAATTAAATTTCAGATGGGGGGAAAAATAAACAAGTGGGATCTCAAGACGGAGAAAAACGTGGGACAGCACAGGGAAAAGAAAGTTCCGGAAGTGGGAAAAAAGTTGGTACAAAAACAAGTTCTGCGCGTGCTCCCCTCAAAAATAAAAAGAAGACCGGCAAGGACATATTAAAATCAATAAACAAACGTTCAAAAGGACTCATCGTGAAGAAAAAACAAAATAGAAGTGCTAGCGGTTCTGTTCATTCTTCCCCAAAAAATAAAAAAAAGACTGGCACTGTACTGAAGCCCGCGAAGAAAAAAGAAAGTTCCAAGAGTGAAAAAAAAGTTGATACTGTGAGTACTTCCCAAGCCCGCATCAAAAATAAAAAGAAGATCGATAAGAACGTAAAGAAGTTAATAAAAGTCGTAGACCTAGTAGAAGATAGTAGCGAGGCGGATACAGACGACGAAAACGAAGAAAGTGAAGGAGAAAGCAGTGACGAGGAAGGTGATGGGGATTTGGATGATGGTGGTGGAATGTCAATGATAGATGATGAGGCAGTTGAGAGGGAGACAGAAGAGGAGGGGACTTCGGATGGGGAGACTGATGACAGTGATGACACTTCCTCTGATTCCGAAAATTCAGAAGATGAAAAATCTCGACTTTCACCTAAGTCCCGAAAACGGATACATCCAATTGAAAGCAGTGACGATGAAGCTGGAGATGATAAAGACCGGACTTTAAATCAATCAGGAGCGGGAATGCTTGAACAACAACCCCCAAATGAAAATGGTACGTGATATTTATTACATTAGGATATATATATATATGTATAACTTAATTTTACATGTGTACTTCACAAAAATATTAAAAATTGTAATGAATAATTAATTTTATTTTATTGCAGAAACTCTTATGAATGAAGTATTATCAGAGTCGACCGCTCCCATACACAACGCTCAAGTAGTTGCTGAAGGGCAGTTACAGGATATAGAACTGTTTATTCAGCGCAAGGAGCAGGAGTCGCCATCAATGGAGATCATACCGGGAACTGTCCCTCAAGTTGTTTATACTCCCCGAACAGAACAATTGGTTTCAATTCCCTCAACTTCTTCCGGTAGTAACAATGGAGGCAATATGGTTTCAACTCCCTTAACTTCATTGGGTCCCAAAATTGACAAACCTCTTTCCTCCCGTGAGAAGATTTTACGTCAGCGAAAGGAGAATTCGGAACATTTGATGAAACGAAGAATGGAAATTGAAGTCGAAATGAATAAGGAACAGTCAAAACCAAAAAAATTAAAAATCACACCAAAAGAGAAGGTATTCACCCACATGGGTAAGAGGAAAGCAGACCCACCAACTCCAAACATCCCATCGAAGAAAACTAACGGAGTTCCTGAACTACCATCAGTTTCTACAAGTAAGAATAATTTGTATGAGGATATGGAAGACGTATTTAATTTTTAATTAAATTTATTCAATTGGGATTTCAAATGTGTAATTATAACATTTCTTTTAAATTCATTTCATTCAATTGGGATTTCAAATGTGTAATTAAAACAATTTTTTTAAATTAAATTAATTCAATTATGATTTTAAAGGTGTAATTATAACAATTCTTTTAAATTCATTTCATTCAATTGGGATTTCAAATGTGTAATTATAACATTTCTTTTAAATTCATTTCATTCCATTGGGATTTCAAATGTGTAATTATAACATTTCTTTTAAATTCATTTCATTCCATTGGGATTTCAAATGTGTAATTATAACATTTCTTTTAAATTCATTTCATTCCATTGGGATTTCAAATGTGTAATTATAACATTTCTTTTAAATTCATTTCATTCCATTGGGATTTCAAATGTGTAATTATAACATTAATGTTAATTAATTAATTTCAGTATATTCATTTGATATATTTTTAAATACTATTATAAATCCAATTGAATTGTAATGTATTTAAATATAATGAATTAAATAATGAGTATGCGTAGAAATAAAATCTTATCTTGATATTAATTGTGTACATACTAAAAAAATTATTGCTTTCAAATGTATTTGCTATAACTCATCTAATGCAAATAATTATTTCAACAAATTTTAAAATTACAATTTAAACAATTGAATACTTTAAGAAATTCACATAATCTGCATCGTGTAAAAAATTTAATTCAAATTTTGAGATCTAAAAAAATTTGAGATCTGAAAAAATTTGAGATATTTGTAAAATTCCAATTGATTATTATTCACACCAATTTATAACTTGACAATTAATAAGAGTTACATTCCGTCTACAAGTAGGTACAACTAAATGGTATGACTAAACATATTACCGTTACGTAAATATATTACCGTTACTTAAATAACTTGTCGGCCTAACACTGCGGCGCAGTGTCTCGCGAAGCATGCCCGCGCAGCGGAAAAAAAATTTTGAACTCCAAAAAATCGACAAATTTCGGCGCTTCGCGCCTCAATTTGTCGATTTTTTGTAGTTCAAAATTTTTTTTAAATTTTTTTTCATTTTTTTGCTATTTTGGTGATAAATCACATTTAGTTGTACCTACTTGTAGATGTAAATATAGTATACATAATATTTTTATTTTAAAAATAGTTGTTACTATATTTACATACTTGATAAGTATAATGGTCGCTTCGCGACCGATTTTTGGTGATTTTTTGGAGGTGGAAATTTTTTTAAAAAAATACACGTCAATGTGTCAAATTTTTCATACTATCATATCTAGTTGCACCTACTTGTACGTGTAAATATAGTGAATAATATTTTCTTAAAAATATATTGTAATATATTTACACACTAATAGTTTCATATGTATTTTTTCATAGGTGCTGCATTCCTTAAAGAATGTCACAAACAACACTTTAAAGAACATTTTATTTGCTGGAGATGTCTCATAACTTTTAACTACAGAGTTGATTTACAACGCCACCTCATGGATTACCACTCAGACATAATTCCACCTTCATTAATGGGAAAGGGGATAAAACCTACTCCATTTCCCACCCCGATTCCCGCCACAACTAGTAATGCTATTAATGGATCTACAGTAGAATATAGTATAAATGTAGATAATCATATTTTTGGAAATGTTGATGGTATGTTTGTAACATTAGATAATCAATTAGTTAATGAGATTAAACATCAGCTAGGTATTCATAAACATGTTAAAGTGCAAATACATATTTCATGTGTATTTAAAAAAGAAGAGACAGGTGAATTTGTCAATGGTGATTTTCGATCGTTTTTGGAACCAGTTGCTAACGTTAATGACATTAATATTATGCTTGGTATAGTAAGGGTAAAAATAAATGACTTGGTAGATAATTTTTTAAAAGTAGCTTCAGGCTTAACACTATTTAAAATAAAGCTTTTTAAAATGACAATGGTTAAATGGCCTATATGGAAAGGAGGGACATACATCCCTTTAGATGGGATTTTATATGATAGAAATAGATTTACTAAATGCATAGTAAACATAGACAATAGTGAGACTCAGATTCAAATGGATAGAAAAGATAAAAAACAACGTAAACGGATAAAAAAGGATGATAAAAATGCATGCTTTAAATGGTCAGTACTAGCTGCTCTTATGGGTAAAGACAAAACAACCTCAACTTTGTCATGTCTACGACGAAGTTTAGGACCTAAATGTAAAAATGAAAGGGTAAATTTTCATGATCTAGAATTTCCAGTCACATTGAATCAGGTACACCGATTTGAAAAAAATAACCCTGAAATTAGTGTTAATGTTTTTCGATATGATGCAGATCATGAGGTAAATGTAAAAAAATATTTCAAAGATCCATTAGATGAAGAAGATATGCAGAAAATTCACAGTATGCCTAGAGACTATGATGAAAAATTAAATGATTATAGACGTAGGGTTTACACACAATTAGGTATTGATATAAGTAGAGATGACTACTTTAATATAAAAAGGAAATATAAAATGTTAAATAGTGAAATTCGTCAACGAACGTCTCCTATGTACCTGTCTAGAAATAAAAATATATCTAACAAGCAAGTTAATTTATTGATTATAAGCCAAGGTGAAAATGAGCACTTCACATGGTTGCGAGACATTAACTCACTATTAGGAAATGATACCTCAAAAGATCATACCTGCTTTCATTGTTTGCAACCTTTTAAATCAGAAAAAACTCTAAATAAGCATTTAGAACGTTGTGGTGCTCTGGGTATACAAACCACCATTTTACCTGAACACGGGTCTGTTCTTAAATTTAGAGATTTTGGAGGTATGGTTGAATCGCCCTTTATCATTTTTGCAGACTTTGAATCGATGATCATCCCGAACCCGGGTGAAACAGCATCGTCGACTAAAAAAGTCCCAGATTCATCATACTTTAGGTTCCGCAAAGCTGAAGGAGGTGGGCGTACTAAGTTTACTAGCAAACATGTTGTTTGTGGGTACTCTTATGTATGCCGTGACATTTATGGTGATGTAAGAAAGTCGGTAGTTTATCACCAGCAGGAAGACAAGGAGGATGTAATAGCAAAATTTTACACAGATATTATTGAATACCAGAAGGAATTATTAAAAGAAATTAAATTACGTCACAAGGAAGCAGAATTAAAAATGCTCGATTTTGTAGATTGGTATGATGTATGTGATGGTATCACATGTTATTTTTGTGATATTGAACTACCAGATCCTGTCATACATGCTGCAATAGAAGATAAAACCAAGGAACAAAAAAAACGGGCTCCTGTTGCCCATCATGATCATTTTACCCATGTTTTTAAAGGGTGGGCTTGCCATGAATGCAACATAAAGGCACATTACTCTAAGACAATTCCTGTCGTAATGCATAATTTCACTGGGTACGATAGCCATCCTTGTCTTTTAGGTCTTAATCACCCAGATATTAAGGACGTAAACGTCATTCCTTTATCGTCGGAGAAGTTCATTTCCATTTCAATTAATGGTGGTCAACTCCAATTTATTGATAGTATGCGTTTTTTGAATACATCTTTAGACAAGCTATCTAGCATGTTGAAAAAAGATGATGTACTCAAATTTCATACCACGAGAAAAGTTTTCAGTGAAAAGTATCCAAATATCACAGAAGATGATATGGAATTGTTGTACGGAAAAGGTTTTTTCCCGTACAACTCAATTACCAAATTTGATGACTTCTCTAGAACAGACATTCCTCAAAAGTCTGAATTTCATTCTGACCTGAATGATTCTGACATTTCTGATGAAGACTATAATCACGTTAAACGTGTGTGGCAAACTTTTGGTATTAAAAATTTAGGAGAATATCTAGATTTCTACAACTTGTTAGACACTTGTATTCTATCAGATGTGTTTTCAAATTTTAGAGAACTTTTTCTTTCTGAGTTTGATTTAGATGCATCCAAGTATGTATCTTTACCATCTCTTGCTTGGCAAGCCGCTTTAAAACAAACTAAAGTAAAACTGGATCATATTACAGATCCAGACATGCATTTGTTTTTGGAAGCTGGGCTTAGAGGTGGGTACAGTGGGGCAGGCTCTTTAAGATATGCAAAGGCTAACAATATCTACATGCCTGACCATGATGAAGATCAGCCAGACTCATATCTAGCTTATTTTGACGCCAATGCATTATACGCTGGTGCTTTGTCAGAAAAACTACCAACTCATGATTACAAATGGATTGGTAAAGAAAGCGATGATGGTACATTTACAGGATTAGAACAATGGCAAGATAAAGATTTTATATGTAATTTAGATGCCAAAGGTGAGGATGGGTATTTTCTTGAAGTTGATTTGAGTGTACCTGATTCAGAGAAAGGATACTTGAGCGAATTCCCACCCGCACCTGTTAAAAGAGCTATAGATCCATCTGAAATGTCATGTTTTCAAAAACATGTACAAGCAGAACTTGGTATTGAGAATGATAGCTTAAAATCAGAAAAGTTAGTGTTAGACCTAAATCCTAAGAAAAATTATGTTGTGCATGTTCGTACACTTCAAAAGTATTTAGAACTAGGTATGCAACTAGATAAGGTTCATAGAGTTTTAACTTTTAAACAGGATGACTGGTTAAAGAAATTCATTGACTTTTGTACGAAAAAACGCCAACAGGCAACAACACAATTTGAAAAGGACTTTTGGAAACTCTTGGTTAATTCAATTTTTGGTAAAAGTATAGAGCAAAAAAGAAATAGACAGACGATTCATGTTATTACCTCTAACAGTCATCAGTTTAGAGACTGGACAACAGGTGATAGGTATGGCAACTTTATTAAAAAGGCTAATATAGCTAATATAATTGTTTTAAGTGAGCATATAGTTTTAGTAGTTCTTAAAAGAATGGTAGTCTATTTAGATAAGCCGATTCAGGAGGGAATAACGTGTTTAAATTTAAGTAAAAATGTTATGTATGAGTTTTTTTACAATTATTTAAAGCCACGGTATACTGTTAGACTTGTTGGTACTGATACAGATTCCTTGTTGGTACGCTTAACAAGTAAGGATCCAAATTCACCAAGCTTTAATCTTTATATGGATATGAAAAATAATGCAGGTTACTTCGACTTGTCTGACTACTCCTTAGATGGTGAGTTTCAATTTCTTCAGTCTAATGATAATAAAAAGGTAGTTAATAAGTTTAAGGACGAAACGTCGCAGACAGGTCCTATTTCTGAAATTGTTTTCCTAAAAGCCAAAGCCTATGCATACAAAACTAGTACTGGTTATGAAGATAAACGTTGTAAAGGTATTCCAAAACATTATGTTAGAAATAATCAATCTTTTGATGATTATAAGTTAGCTATAGATAGTACAGTGGTAACTAGTGTTAAAACTACAAAAATTAGCTCGTTTAATCACCAATTGTACACTTCTAGTTCTGTAAAAAAAGGTATTCATCAATTTGATAATAAGAGATATTTGTTAAATAAATATAATAGTGTCCCGTATGGACATCCAATCATTGATACAATTAAAGCAAACTGTGTAACTGGTTCATGTGGTGGCTTGTGTATTAGAAAAACATTTAATCAAACTAATTCCGTACATGATTCAATGTATTTAGTTTAATATTTAGTTAGTGTAAGATACATTTAGTTTAGTTAACAATATAAATTTCTTTTAATGAATAAAATAAAAAATCAAATTTAAAACAATACTTGAAATACAAATACAATTTTTAAATTCTTATCATTTGTTATTTAACTGTCATCATGGAAGCATCCAATTTTGATTACACATTACAAACACCATTTAATCTTGTCATAAGTGGCCCAACACAGAGTGGTAAAAGCTATCTGACTAACGAGATTATCCGACGCCGTCATGAAGTAATTTTTCCTAACGTCGAGCATGTTGTTTACTGTTATGGAGGTGGAGAAAATCTGGGTGCGAAACTGAAATCATATTTACCACCAGATGTGGTTCTGCATAGTGGCATACCACAGAGCGTTGGTGATGAACTAGGAACATCATACTTATACATTCTAGATGATCTTATGCAAGAAATTTCGAAAAAAGGATCGGACGAACTTTTTACCCGAGGCTCACATCATAATAACTGTAGTATTATATTTCTGACTCAAAACTTTTTCTATAATAATCTACGAACAATAACAACAAATCTTAAGTATATATGTATATTTAAAAATCCTTGTGAAACTCAATCAATTAGTAGAATTGGTATGAGAATGAATTGTAATAAGAAGTGTTTTGTTACGGAAGAAGCGTTTCGCCAATGTATTTTAAAACCACATGGTTATTTATTTATTGATTTAAGTCAGACAAAAGATGATAAATACAGACTAAGAGATTGTATTTTTGCTGATACTGGATGTACAATTTTTCAAAAATAAAATTACAATGAAACTTTCTTAGCACTTACTCTAAAGTTTTTTACAATTTTTTTTCTGTTAGTTATAACTGATAATACGAATTCAACAAAAGTTTCATAGTTAATAAAAATAGTATTTCCCCGATTGTGAAGTTTTATAGTGCTATCCCCACACTTTTTACATTTTGTATGTATATCAGCAAAAAAAGTAGGTACAGAACAACATACAGAGTCGTTGCATCCGATAAACATATTTGAGGGATGTTTAGTTAGCTTCGTATAAAAGTCTTTCCAATAGTCAGTACTGAAACGAGGTGGATCATGGGACTTTGATGTAGTTGGTTTTGTGGGAAATGTTTGCTTTATAAGAGGTAATTCTGTAGAAAACAAAATCATTTTACTTAACATTTGTTAGCTTTTTTTGAAAATTAGTATATCCTTTTGTCATTGCTTGAAGAACAGCAACAAGTGTCTCATAATCTATGTTAACTACATTTTTGTCCTGTATAATCGATACATGATCTTTTAAACAGGTTTTACACTTCATTAACCATTTTAGGACCACATAGTCGTTGGCAGAATTGCTTGTTGAACAGGGGGAACTACCTGGTAAAGAAGACAAATCTTTGCATTTTCGTTTTGGAGGGGTTACATCAGTTGCTCCTGCAACACGTTTACGGTTCAATTTATCTCTTGCAATTCGATATTCTTGGTAATCTGGAGATGTCAACATCATATTCCAAGCTGTTACGGGTAAAACGTCTGGATCAACTACCTCTATTTTGTCAATCCCGTTTACTTTTCGAGCTCTTAGTAGTTCGTACCCCATGCTTTGAGTTCTTCCAAGTAGCAATGCGGTATTGTCCTCAAGATTTCGAGATAGAAGAAAACGTTTTTTACTTCCCATATTATTAAGTATATCCATAATCTCATCATAATGCTTGTTAGTGCTATCAGGCTGACCAAATTTAAATTCTGAAAAATTACAATAGTATATGAGTATACATTAGTTTCAGTTTATTCAAAACTACTCTACCGTAATTAAAACTAACCACTTTGTGGCGTTTCCAGCTTGACATCAACGTCTTCAGCTTGAATAGGTTTATCCTCTCCCTTTAGTTCCATATGGGTTATTGAATCACCTAGTTCCAACTTTGGTGTAACCTTCTCCCACCCGTTCTCAACAACAGTACCAGTAACAGATTTTTGCGCAGGTGTGGTACCTACTATGGTGGACACGTCCGCTTCAGCTCGGAGGCTCGGGTCGGCTCGGGGGGTCGGCTCAGCTCGGGGGCTCGGCTCGGCTTGCGAGCTTTGCTCGACTCCAGGGATTGCCCCTGCTACACCCTCCGCTCTATATAAGTGGTTTTCCCGATAGTATTCCATGATAAATGAAAAATGTATGAGACAAGTGCTTTCATGAACTTAGGAATGATAACTGAATGATTTGAAAAAATTTGATTTTCTTTTTATATGCTCTGAGTTTATTATGTCATACTATTTTTTCAAATTACATGAATAATACAAACAATTTGTATATTAAATTTAGTAAAATACATTTTAGATTTCATTAAGATTCAATTTTCATAAGTAGCTATATCATGACCTTCAACAACGTCAAGCCCCTGCCCATTCTCATTTACTCGTTCCTTAACGATTTCAATAACATGGGAAAGTTCAATACAATTCTGGCTTGCTAATACGTATTCACGAGACAGTCTGTAGATTACCTCTGGGATTTGAAGAACATCAAAATTAATTCCAAGTTGCGTCCCGCTATTTGCTTTTCGAGTTATGTTAACAAAACGTCGTTGGTTTCCATAGCCAAACGTTGAGGTCCACATTTTGATTTTACGTTGTTGTTCAGTAGTATTGTCGTACTCAGGTGATGGTCTCCATACTGCCGATGGTGAATTCGGAGTTGTAGACGCCATCATAGAATCTGATTGAGTGGATACGTTCGTTTGGGAGACAGCTTTAGAGTTGCCCTGAGATTTCATTGAAAGATCCATGCTTGAATCTATGTCTGCGATATCCGATGCTTGAGCTGTAATACAAAGTAGTACCAATCGAATAATATTATTTACGAGCTTAATTATGACTATTACCAAAGCAGCCGCCATCTTAAGTAATACTGAGTGTATGGAAAGGTAAACTTACGATGGTTATAACAGCTTCCAAGTTGAGGTGTGACTGAAAAATAAAATCATTCGGACGTCTTTTATACTCTAATGAGCTTACATGTTATTGTAAAGAACATGTGATAACTCGCGGATGTAAAATCCACCTTTTAGTAAAACGTCATTATTATCTTTTAAATAATACATTTTTGGACTGGTGTTAGAAATACTATGTATAGTAAACACTTCAGGATGGTATTTTCTATTATATCCTTTTTCAAATGTTCCTTTAGTTATACTTATTAATACTCTGTCTCCAACATTTAGCTTTGATTGATCTATCGTTTTTGATTTTTTTCCATACAATCTGAACCAAACGTCCATTGCATTTGATGTATTAACATCAGCTGGACACATACCGATACTTGTATGCTTGGTATGGTTATAGTTTGACACTAGTTGTTGTAAAACATGGATAAAACGATATGGTTTCTTCCTATCATGATGATGTAGTAAATATCTACTAATTTTGTCTAAAATTGTTCTGTTAAAACGTTCGACCACACATGCTTTTAACTCAGATTCAACATGAAATATTTTAATCCCTTTAGTTTCACAGTATTTTTTAAATACGCCTTTAAACTCATTCCCTTTATCAGCTTGAATTAACTGGGGAATTCTGTTCGACTTGTTTAAAATCTTTTGAAATGCTTTAAGTACAATACTTGCATTTTTTAATTTTACTGCTTCTACCCAAGCGAATTTACTCAAAACGTCAATAACTGTTAGCAAGTAACGGGTATTGTTGTTTTGTCCTGCATGTTTTGAAATATCAATTAAATCAATCACAAACTGCTCGTCCTTCCCATATGCTATAACTTTTCTACGTTTAAATTTATGTGGGGCTGGTCGGTTTTGAGCAAATGCAGGAACGGTTTTCAACGCATTTAAGATATCATTTTTTTTATATTTTTTTCCTCCAGATCTTGCAAATGTATTTAGACCAGAAAAACTTCCCCTGACTTTCGGATTTAAATACAAGCGCTTTATTTTCCCATCCATTTTGGATTGATGGGTTTTGTGAACTAATTATATAAATATATTTACACCATCTCATATACTATCATTTGCATCTTTGGGTCAAACAACGAAGCATTCAAAATGAAGAACCTCGTGGAGAATAGAAACTTTTTTAGGAAGTGTAAGGGTAAAGTAGGGTGTAAGCACGCTCTTTTAAGCGCTACTAACAGTGAAGTAAAGGCTGTATGTGAATGTGTAAAAAATTTACTTAAAAAGAATGTAAATCTCTCACCCCGAACAGTTGCAAAATTGGAACCATTTGAAAAGCAGCTTCGAGTTTTATCGCTTAAGAACGTTTCAATAAAGAAAAAAAGAAAAATATTACAAAAAGGAGGTGCATTACTGCCATTAATAGCTTCAATTGCTTTACCATTAATAACTAGTTTTTTACAAAATGGCTAGACGGATGAAACTAATAAGTGAGGCTTTGTACAACACGCTAATGAAGCAAGGTGACAATTATGTAAACGATTTGTCTCTACAAAAGCAAGATGTACTCAAATCAAAACAGATACCAGACGAGCTAAAACAAATTTTATATGAGTATTATAACAAGCAACTACAATTTAAAAAAGAGTATGATGACAATAAGCCAATATTAGTAAAAAATGTTGGAAGTTCATTTAACCAACCCGCTACACAAGTTGTAAATGTACCATCGGTAACATCTCACCAACAACTACCCCAGCAAACACCACCACGACAATTTAGCCGCCAAACTACTACTCAGCAAACACCGTCACAACAGATTACTAATCAAACTACTCCTACCCAACCAAATTATAATTATAGTGAAGATGACTATGCGAGTGCTATGCGAACACTGTTTTACCCATCCGAAAGTGAAGGTCAATTAAGAACACCCTCAGTTTCATCAATGAAAGAAAATGTAGATTTAACATCCATAAATAAAACTTTGCAAATCAAGCGGTGGTTAATTAATTCAGGAATAAAATGTGGGCAATCCAATGAAATAGTAGTTGGTAATGAAATTATTCCATTGTCTAACTATTCTCATTTAGTTAAAAGTTTAAAAGATATACGCCAGTTGAAAGCAGCTATCAACACCGACAAGCCGGGGGTACGAGAAGTATTAAATATTTTGAAAAGTAGAACTATTTCCCCAGAATCTAAGTTGTTCTCTAGAAACATTCGAAATGAAATCTTTTTATCACCACCAGTTAAAAGAAAGCTGAGATTTGCAGGTCGTGGGATAAAAAATAAAAAATCAAAGACAATGACACTTATAAATTTGAAAAATTGGAAATCAATGTAATTTATTAAATTGTTTACAAATTTGTTGATTAAATCTATTACAACATCTATGATTTAATAAATATTGTTTTGAAATTACAAAGCATTTAACTTTCTTATCATTATCATCATAGTTTTTTGTTGAAAATGTGCAGTAAATAGACATTGGGTGACATCCCTGCATTCTCTTGTACAGAAAATACAGGGCGTAGTACCCACATACATCTGATTTCATACTTTGAAGTCGTACGGTATTTTCTAAAAGACAAAGTCTAGATTTATTTACAAAGTTTTCATAATCTTTAGACCAATATTTTATTCCTAGTCCGTAAGAATCATAAAACTCAATATAATCTCTTGAATTCTTAATGAAAAAGCTTGTCCAGTGGGTACCGCTCTTATAACTAGGATCTGTGTTCACAACTAAGCAGACGGGGTACTTTGTTATACTGAACGTTGTTAATTGATCGCTTGATAGCACACCGTACTGCGCCCTCAACCCGTTTGCACATATTAGTCTAAGGTGTTTTTCAACTTGTGATGTATTCATTATTGAGAATAATCGGTCCAAAAAACGTTCTTATTTTTATCAATGTGTAGTATCGATTGTGTCTCTGTGTAACAATATACGGTTACTGGTGATGTCAAACTTGATCTGAACTTCAACTCTATTTTTATATTCCCATGACGCGGAGGAGTTAACGCATCTGTATTGGACGCTAAATCGTAAGCAAAGAACGTTCGACCTGCAATAAAGTCCGCCTCAGTTAAATCAATTCCACAGTCTTGATTACTTATTCCCAAGGCATTATGTAGATTGTAGATAGCCTCTTTTACACGTATAGATTGTTCCCTAAAATCTACATTCAGAGCATTCGTTTCATTTTCATCACCTCGAACTGAAACACTAATATAGCTTAGTCCATGATCCTTAAAAATAAAGGGGTTTGTTGTTATAGTTCCAATCGTATTTGCTGTGGTAGCAATAGCAATTACAAGACGTGTTGGTAGTTGACCGGTAATTAAATTTTCATTAATGTTTGTAATAGTTCCGTTAGGAAGTGAGTAGCTTTTAACATCCACCTTGTTCATGTAGTAGTTTGCTAAATGGTTACTTTCCCATAGTTTTAAATGT
Organism: Dicyrtomina minuta; assembly: GCA_949802685.1. Classification (NCBI taxonomy): domain Eukaryota; kingdom Metazoa; phylum Arthropoda; class Collembola; order Symphypleona; family Dicyrtomidae; genus Dicyrtomina; species Dicyrtomina minuta. The sequence continues at coordinate 81,417,848 of OX461809.1, forward strand.
CTCAACGCAATTGATGGTAAAATTTTATGTCGAGTTATTACTAATTTCGCTTCAAGAATCTGTAAATGATACTGTAACGGTGCTCCTGCAGTAGGGGTTGGAACATGTAGACAGAAATTATCAGGAGATCGTGTAAACTCAACTATGAGGTCACAACCAGGAGGAATGTAATCACATTGAGCAAAAATATCAGTATGTGGTCTTCCAATGACTTCAAATACGCGACTACCCTTAGTCATTTCAAATCGTTTTTTATAAGAGTCTGTAGCATCGTCTCCAATGTCCGTACTTGTAGGATCTGTTTCTTTAAAATACCCTGCCAAACTTGATTGAGTCTTATTAGCTTCTTTTGAAAACAAAAGTTCTCGTTCAATAATGCTACGAATAGCGTAGTTATCATTCACTGATGTGATTGGTGTATTATTAATCATAACACGACATGTTTGAAACATGGAGTGTAAAATGTTGTTAACTGGTGCAACAACAATTGTAGCAGCATTATCTACACCTGCAGCGGTTGTAATTTTAGATCGAATTAGTAATATTGTGTCATTTGGATCAACATAATAACCTTCACTACCCTTATAATAAAATGTTAAAGGTGTTGAAGCATCACTTAATGGGTTTGATGGAAACAAATTTACTTTCTGTTTATTTAAAACAGAAATGTCGTAATGCGCAGGTTTAAAAATGGCTAACTCACTTCGCTGGCAATGTTGCGTCATGTTTAATCAAATAAACCTCTAAAACGCTTTCTACGTGTTATTCGTTTGGGTTTTTTAGATTTTTGTTTTTTCTTCAAAACTGATGTGATTCCTCTACCTTTTATATTTTTTCTAACTTTCTTAGCACGTTTTACTCGTTTACGTTTCCTCGAAGCTCCCGAACTAGACTGATTAGCAATATTTCTACCAACTGCTTTTATGCCTTCTAAACTCCTAGCTTTAAGTGTTTCTGCTATCGGACGACCGCTATCTAATATATCAATTGCCATGTTTTTCAATGTTGATTTTGCAGCGGGTAAAACGTATTCTTTTGCAAGAGGTATTAATCTTCGGAATAGCGATCCGAAAAAACTCCCAAGTCCCCTGCCTTTCTGTCGGTTTTGGCTACCTCTGTAAACTACTAATGGTTCTCCTCGCCCGTACATATTCATTTTAAGACCGGTTGAAAATGTAGTGTTGCTTTGAACGTTCCAGTTTCAAATGAAACTTGCTCCCCGTCTTCAGTAGTTATATACATGTGAATATCACTAAAACTCGATCTTTGAACTGGTAAATATATTGGGTTGATGAATTCGTGTTCGTAAACATTGTCATTATTATAAACAAATGGCATACTTCTCATTAATGGGGCAAATACGTTTCCAACATATTGATTTGAAACAATGTCCGAGTACACAAACATCAAACTTTTTCCTAGTCTAATATACGGTTTATACTTAGCACGCTTTGTTACACTTACAAATAATTTTTTGTATGTATCAGGATCTAGTGTGTGTATATTGTTTTTAATTCCCATATATGTTCTCATTCTTCGTGTTAGATTTATACTATATTGAGTTAAAGGGTGAGGTAATGTAATATACATTATTCCATCTCGAATTCTCCATTTAGCATTAAGAAAACTACAAGTATCATTAATTAGTTCAGTATAACTAGTATAATCCTTTTTTGCTTTAAATGAATTATCTTTTTCATTGACAATAGGTTCAACTTTATACACATAAATTCTACCATTCATAGGTTTTTTTTGTAAACAGCCTTCCATTAGAAATCTCAAACCCTAGATAATTTCTGATTGCTGGGGTTACTTCTACCGATGAGAATTTATAATAATATTCTTCATTAGGTTCGTAGTATAGAACGTTATTTTTTCCAATACTACAACTCTTAATCCACTCAATCTGATGGCAAACATCATGTACAACATTTGTTATACCTCTATCTGCTTTTACATCGGTTCTTTTATTGTCCAAGTCTGTTGCTGTATATAAAATGTCGTCTTTAGCGGCTGCAATTGGTACTGGAAATATCTGACCACCATAAATTACATTTGAATCTTTTTGAATCTTTTGGGGTATTCTTGTTACTTTGTCAAAGCCTTCATGAATCCCTAAGATTTGTTTTACT